>JAMXBB010000007.1:101262739-101710895 GCA_024138015.1 Lumnitzera littorea
TGGTGAAACTGTTTTTGTAGGTGATGGGCCGCTCATCTCCCAATGACAAACTTCTATTGGTTCAAGCCTTGAAAAAGCATGGGCATGTTGTTGCTGTTACTGGGGATGGTACTAATGACGCTCCTGCTCTGCATGAGGTCAACCTTAATTCTTTATCCTCTTGGCTGAGGGTTTTTGGTGGGGGGGGGGGGGGGTGGGGTTGGTTGTGGTGGGGGTGGGGTTATGTTGCCACTGCTCTTATTATTCGTTTTCCCTCAATTCAATTGCTGTTATTCCTCTTACATAACTCAAGTTTTAGATGGTGTGATGGATTCAGGAGAAGTATCTTTGAATAATTTATTCATGTTTATCTGTCTGCTAGTTTTTGGGGCCCTCCTAATTCAGTCTTGTCTCTGTATACCATCAGCTAGATT
Source organism: Lumnitzera littorea (assembly GCA_024138015.1). Lineage (NCBI taxonomy): Eukaryota > Viridiplantae > Streptophyta > Magnoliopsida > Myrtales > Combretaceae > Lumnitzera > Lumnitzera littorea. Next base: position 101,263,153 of record JAMXBB010000007.1, read on the forward strand.
TTGGGCCGCTGGGTTATTTCTTTGGTGGTTGGTTCTCTTTTAGCATGATGGGTTATTCTGATATTTCTTGGTCAATCTATTGTCCAGGCAGACATTGGTCTCGCAATGGGTATTCAAGGGACTGAGGTTGCAAAAGAAAGCTCTGATATCATCATTTTGGATGATAATTTTGCTTCAGTTGTGAAGGTCAGTTTGTGTCTAACCCAACATCTTCTTTTTTGTTGGACAACTTGTGAACTAGTCTGCAGTTGTTAGGCAGTTTCTTACTGCTTCTGACATTGCATATTACCAAGTCGCATATTATTTGACAATGGCTAGATGTCGCTTGGTCAAGGTTTCAACTTTTAGAATAAAAATATTGACATAACTTGGTGACAGTTGAACTTCATTTGTTGAGATGCATCCTTTTCATTTTGGGTTCCTGAATGATTTGCCCAACTTAATATCCTTATAATTTATGCTTATACAGTAAACTTATATCTTATACTTTGAGAAGGCGGTCATATGACACAGCAATATTAGTCTCATTTTAATTTGGATCTTAAAGGTTGACAGTTGCCTAACTTCATTGATGTGCTGTATTTTCAGGTTGTCAGGTGGGGCAGATCTGTGTATGCTAATATCCAAAAATTCATCCAGTTTCAGCTTACAGTCAATGTGGCTGCTCTTGTTATAAACGTTGTTGCTGCTGTTTCCTCAGGCGATGTCCCACTGAATGCAGTGCAGGTTCTCTTTCTGATCTCTGTTCTTTTTTTTTTTTTTTTTTTTTTTCCTTTTTCTTTTTTTGGTGGGCGAGGTGTCTGAGGCATGGATGCACTATCATCTTTGATGTGCTCATTTCCCTCTTAATTTTCTGTGTGCAGCTTCTCTGGGTAAATCTTATAATGGATACCCTTGGTGCACTGGCTTTAGCAACTGAGCCGCCGACTGATCATCTAATGCATAGACCTCCTGTTGGTAGGAGGTATGAATTTCAGAATTTTAGCAACACCATCCGTGGACCAATAATGCTTTCGATTACTGTATGGTTGTAGCAAAGATTAGTTTTGTTGTGATGGGGAATCAACTTCATTGAGAGGATTGCATAAAAAATATACAAGCATGAAATTCGAAATCTTGAAATTGTCTTTGAGGGCTATACTCTAAAACCAGCAAGTCCCTGCTGGTTAGCTTTTCAAGTTACTTCAAAATGCAATGCTGACATTTGCGAATTTTAACTCTGCTCAATTTTCTTGGAAATGCTTGTAAATCTGTTGAAAGGTGCCTTTTCAAGGTTTCCCCTTCTCATCAACCCATGGATCTGTTTTCTGTGCAGAGAACCTCTGATAACAAATATCATGTGGAGGAATTTACTAGTACAGGTAGACAAGCTTGTGACTGTACCGTATTTGAGGTAGAGTTCTGGTTTTGCAAGTTTTTAGGTACAATTGTTATTGGATATTGTGCAGGCTATTTATCAAGTGACCGTGCTGCTCGTCCTACATTTCCATGGAAAAAGCCTACTAGACTTGGAGGGCAATGATCCTGACCATGCTAAAAAAGTGAAGAACACATTAATATTCAATGCATTCGTCCTTTGTCAAGTAAGTACTTATTGTTAAAAGAGTGTTTCTTTATCATGAAGGGCCACATGTAATATGAAGTGAACATTTTGAATATCCTGGTTGCAGCAAGAGCTATTCAGGTAGTACTTACAGAGGCAACGTTAGACCTATTCCTTGAATTGACTATGGGCAAGCTTATGTCATTAAATTTAATTGTCTAGATTTTGAATTGACTATGAGTATTCTACTTGAAGAGAAGTTTCATCTTCAGATCTGATATGTTGTTTGCCATCGCAATTGCAGATTTTTAATGAATTTAATGCCCGAAAACCTGATGAATTCAATGTTTTCAAAGGAGTTACAAAAAATCATCTCTTCGTGGGGATAGTGGGTCTGACTCTTGTCCTTCAGGTGATTGTTTTGAGATTTCTCAGTATTATTTTAATATTTTGAAGATCTTTCACATTTTCTGGTGATAATGTTTAATTTTTTTGGCAATTTTGTTTTTTCACTTTGTTAGGTCATAATCGTATTTTTTCTTGGGAAGTTTACTACAACTGTGAGACTTAATTGGAAGCAGTGGCTCATATCCATCGTCATTGCCTTCGTAAGGTGAGGACTCAACTAAGTTTCATATAGTAGGATGATACTTGGTGATGTTAATCTATTTAACTCCACTAAGGAATGCTGGCTTTTGTAGTGGAAATTTGTTTCATGTTTGAAGGTGTGGATGATGATGATTATATTCTTATTACAAGGAAATCCGTGATAATAACGAATATTGATTACATCTTGTTTTTGCTCCTGATCCAGCTGGCCCCTTGCTTTAATTGGAAAACTTATACCCGTGCCAAAAACTCAAGTTAGCAAGTATCTTATGAGGATCTTCGCTCACCGCAGGGCTCGTTGAAGCAAGCGGGTTTCTTTCTTTCTTTTTTTTTTTTTTTTGGTAAATCGCTTCGTGATGCTGAAGCTATATGCTGTTTTGGTTTTCTTTTTTTGGGAAAAGCCGTAGAAAATTTTTACATACCATCCTCAACTACTCTCCCAGTTTTTATAGCAAGGGGCGGAGTTACGGGGCTTAAGCATTGTATTTTCCTTGTTATTTTGTGGAATTTCATTATGAAAATCTTCTGTATATGCGATGAGTACTAACCCCGAATTTCTCAAAAACCTAATTACCACTCCAACCTAACTCATGACCAGTTAGCCACTGTTGATGAAAATACATGTAAATGCTATTACTTTTCTTTGGAGATGAGTGCTTTATAAGGGATTGTGTTCATTTAGTGCTCTTTAAAAGATCCTTCTTTGTTCGAATTCCCGTAGGGACCTATTATATGTACTATGATTGGCTTGAATACGACGGTGCAATTGCCCTATTTATCGGACTATACAGCAAAGACGCATTGCCATGGCCTCTGTTTTTCTCATACTGTTAACCCTTTAGGGCGAAAGTATAATTTTTTATTTTTGTCGATTTTCCCATTTCTGGTTCCTTGGTGATTGGGCTATTGAGGACTGGTTATTTTACGTGGACGTAAATGTAATTCGTAAATCTCACTTTATCATATAATAATATTGGGGTTTAATGCATGTTTACTATTCTTCTCGAAAAATGTGAAGATAAAATTAATTATGTAATTATTAATATTAAATTGTATTTTAAAAATGAAATAATTTATATACATTTTTTTATAAGAAATAATTTAATAAATTGGATGCCATTGTTAAATCATATTTAATAGATAGGATTTTATTAACCTTATTTATTTGTAGTATTGAATATATGATGGAGGTAATGTAACAATCTAGTGATTAAGGTGCGTGTTAAGCTTAATCAGGTTATGAGTTCAAAACTCGCAAGAGGTGCTCTTGCGTTTTTATTTTTGTATAGGCCAAAGACAATGTACGTCATATATGATAAATGTAACTTTAATACAAAATCAGTGTATGTGTAGTATGTAATAAATATGATATTAATACATGCGATTTTACCATACTATTTGTATAATGTATTTAATAAAATTAGTATTTGCGTAATACTTACTAATTTAGGCAAGTTTCTCCATAATACTATATGTTCTTCAAGGAACACCACGCTTTCTTACATGAAGGGGGTGTTAATGGTTCAGGCAGTTGACGTTAGACAAGGTTTACTTGTGTCGAATGTTCTCGATGTTCGAGCAAAACAGTAAAAAGTGGAATACGTAGTGAGTTGAATATCTTTCGGCTTTTCTAATCAACCATCCAATCATCCGTGTTTGAAAATTCTATCAGTGGCCAGCTTGCGGGAAGCCTTCCCATATGTTTACAGAGGCAGTGGGTGAATGAGCTTCTCGCTTGCTACTGCCTATTAGTATTATGCATATTTTTAGTTGGGATGGACACCCAGGACTCCGCAGACTTGCTCAGAGATGCACTGTTGTTATTTTGCAGAACTGGAGAAACCTGTAAGTCATGTAATCTTGAGACTGCCGTGTAGAGGAGATTCTAACCCCTTAAGATCCTTGTGAAGCAGACAATGGAAATGGTGCATGGCATTCTCAACAGTAGGAGCATATCTTCCAATACTGAATGCTGGAGATTCAAGCCCTTTCTGGACACTTTCACAGAGGATGACATCTTCCATCTGCAAACAATGCAAACAAAACCTGGAACAGGACACTACTAAGGACATAACCACGAAGGATGTGCCATTACTCCAATAGTTATACCTGCACTCTCTCACTATCCTGCAGACTTTTGTCAATGAATTCTTGGTCGTCCTAAAAGTCAAGTTTAAAAAAAAAAAAAGAGAAAAAAAGGAAGAAAAAGAATTCACTTTCATATAATCCAACAGATGGCATGAGAAAATCTAGGTTTCGTGACTAGGCTTTAGAAATAACCTTCAAAGAAGGCTCGAGGAAATAGTCAAATATGACTCTGCATCTTCTGTGATCCAGCGGAAGTACAAGATTGGTATCCATCCAGGGTCCATACCTATGATTCCCAATAAAGCAAATATGTTTAAGAGATCTTTTAGTTGATTGTATCTTCTTATAGAAGTTGCCTGAACTGCCTCACGAATATAGTTAAAGGCAACATATATCTTAAGTTATGGAGAAAAAACACACCGATTAATCATGAAGTTAGGGTAAATGAATGCATAGAAAGCTTTTGTTCCGAGTCGATCATAGTCATCTTCGGTATCAGCTGAGCCCCCTTCACATCTTTGTATACTAACCTTTTCATACGTCTACCACGCAGAGAGAATAACAAATACTGTTAAAGGCAGATAATCTAAAGGATCAATATACCCAAACATGATGCGCAAATTCCTTCGGAAACAAAAAGCACTCAGTCTTACTGTTGTTGAGTAAGAATCGAGCTTCAGACCAGAAGTAAGGCCCTTGTGTGCATATGGTACATGATATCCACCATCCAAATAGTTGTCACAGAAAACCTGTAGAAAGCAGCACATAGGAGTATTCATTTGGCTAAAATATGAATATTGGTTTTCAGAGGAGAATGTCCAAAATCTCATATCAAGATTGCACTCAAACTTTTCAGCATGTTGAAAAATCTATCAGCAATGATTCCCGGTATCTCGTAGCACCACACTAAAGGTGGCCGAATGAAGCAGAATGCTACAACAGATGTTAGAAGCATGTTGCTTACCTTCCAGTTGCATTCAATAGTATATTCGCGTCGGCAGACATATCTTAGAGATGAGTCGATGCCATTCATGCTTAATACATCTCTAGAGCTGCCAAGCCATTCATATCCTACAGCATCATCATCCACTTCCTCAAGAGTTAAGCTCTCTTTCTCAAGACTGAGAAGAACAAATGGTCCCCAAGTAGCTACTTTTATTTGTACAAGCCCAAACTCCTACATTCAAACACCAAAAAGCACACTATTTAGTATGCACGTCCTTTTAGAAATGGAATCAAAATTAGGACATGCTAATCATACATGTACATCAAAATTACGGATTCCTTTGATCCTATTTGCTTTCAGAAGTGCACCGTTTAATCCATAAGTCCATCCCTGCAATAAAAAGAAGCCTTTAACTTTACTTACAAACCATCCCTGCTGTCAAGTCTTGCATGATGAAGGGAACATAGTTGACATATGCAAGAGATTACAATATGAGTCTGAATTGATACTTGATTTGGGGTAGCAATTTAAGATCCCCCAAGATCGATAGACATTATTGTGACAAAACTGGTTGAAGATCAAAATAACAAGTTTAATGGTTGCGAAGAACGTCAGAATATTTGCTGCTGTGATTGGGATATAGCTAGTTATGAGTAGGTAATATTATTATATGTTGTATATGCCTTGTGCCACTGGGGTATAGCTATATTATATTGTATATGGACCCTTGAGCATCTAATTTTAATTAAGCCTATTCATCATTGTGTACAATGCTGTAAATGGTATCATTGTCGACACCAAACACTATATGGAAAAAAGAAAAAGAAAAAAGAGAACTGCGAAATCTTATGAAAAACACATTACCAATCACCTCCTTAAGAATCCCATAAATGAACATAACACCCTTAGCTACCACACAATAGGGCACCATAGGAGCACTCCTCCCACTGCCTCCTTGACATCGGGCACCATAACACCATCTCTTACTCTTCTTCACTAATTCTTTTACTGTATTGCTATTTTTATTTAAGGAAAGGTAGAATAGATATTTTACACTATATCAAGGTTATAAACCCCAATCATCTTGTGTAAATACTCCATATACACTATTTTGCAATTAAGTTTGCATTAAATCAATTGTACTACTACTTATGGTATCAGAGAGGAGGAAAGTGGCTAATTGAGAGCATCATAAAATTCGCACTGGGGAGGAAGTGATTGGGTGAGAAGGGTGATGGGGGCCACAAGGTTATGGGTGAGAAGGGTGGTGGTGGTGAAATGGGTGAATGTTAGAGCATGGAGAAAGGTGATTGTGAAGGTTGGAGATGCCGGATCTAGTGGTGCATATGTTGGGTTGATGATGAGGGGTAAGGGGTCATTCTAGGTCGTAAGCAACATTGGAGATGGGCCATTGGTTATGAATGTTGACATAGGGCTCATCAATATTGTGTTTTGAACAACGGAGATTTGCAGTGATACCATGCGTTATGAGAGTAGTTGGGTCAATCTTTGGGGTAGGGAATGGTCAATGCTGAAGGTCAAATGGAGGGTTGCATGAGTGAGTTTGGTTGCTAGTTAGGGTTGGTTAGACTTATGTGTGTGTATCATGTGTTAGTGGTGATTTGTGTATGAGAGTTAGGTATTAATCATCTTGTATAAATACTCTTTATATACTAGTTTATAACTAAGTTCACATTTAATTAATAATATAATTATTAAACTTGATTGACGAATCCAAATTTACTGCTTGACCTGGAATTATTGCCACTATCACCCCAACCTCTCTCGCCTCCTATAATCCCTACATGATTTCCCTTCTCATGCACTCTTGAGCCTCACCTCTAATATCCTAACCTTAACTCCCCATCATTCACCCACAATACAAACTCCATCCTACAAGGCATATAACATGTGGTAACAAAGCCCATCTTAAAGCCCAAAATTTCACTAAATGATAGGCATTGACCACACCAAAAGATTCAACATAAATGTCAAACTCATCATTCTTCACCTAGTCTTCTCATATGGCCCCATCTTGTTGGGGCAACCCTTGGTTAGATGTTAAGAATGCACTTGTTCAGAATTTTCCACACTTGTTATCCCTATAATTTCTATAAATCGCAAAAATCTTTTTATGGTCTGAAAATAGCCACTTATGCATAATTTCACCTGTTCAACGACTTCCTCTTGCACACAGGCTTCAAAACGGAGTAATGTAGACACCTCTATATTTGTCTACTTTTGAACTTCGTCCAGCATATCCTTAGCCTCCTTAAAGACATTCTCCAAACCTATTCAAAACCTCTTATCTCCTTGAAGCTTCATCCCAATATATCCTTAGCACCCATAAATGATAACATACATCACGCCAAACTTGTTTGAAACCTATTATCTCCTTGTAGCTAGCTTAATTCTCAAGCTCATCACATCCCTTGAAGCCTAAGCCTACTGCCTACCGTAAGATTGTTAATGCACTATAGTCAGTTGCCAAACCAAACATCACATCTACAATTGATTAGTTGAGTTGATATGTGCACTTTGCTAGTATTAACTTTATGCAAGCTAAACAAGGTTTTTGATATCTCTCCAACACGTTCTTTATAGGTCTGCTCATTGTACGTCACATCCATTATCCTTGGCCAACTTATATCGATGAGACAATGCTAGTTACAAAAATACTTGTTGATCCTCAATAGACTGCCATCTTACTTGGGCACGACCTCAATCGCAAGCCCTAAAAATAGGTACGTGCTGTCTCGTAACTTCACTAAGGTTGAATATAGAACTCGTGCTATGCAATAATAAGTTCTACCTCCATTTGCTGGCCAACACGTGAACTAGATCATCATTCATTATCCTATCAACCTATGTTATTCCAGCCTTGGTACTTTCCATATGTCTACTAAACAAATTTAGTATCATCAAGGAAAGAATGTTGATATCTGGCACTTTGTTTATAAAAAAGTTGCAACAGTGCAAATTCTAGTTTGATATCCCCATTTGTCAACAATGGAGGAACATCTTCACCTTGAACTATTCTCCATAGCACTTTCTTGATCAATGGTTTAATCTTATGCTGGCACTTGCATCATGAGATTGAACGGAAGGGTTATTAGATGCTGTATTTACCATGTGTGGCAGGAGAGATAAATCGTTATATAATTACTAGGGTCATAGACTCTAGTTACGTTTTATAGATACAATTTTACATCTAATTTCATCAAGCCAATAATTTTGAGTGGAGCTGTATAAAGTAGTCCTTTTCATTTGGATTTGATACTCAAATTGATCATTGAGAATGAAAAAGAGGGGGAAGTGAACTAACATGATAGGGGCATACAAAACATGACTTGGTACCACATCCTGATGCAAGAATAGTTGCATGATGGCGGCAAACATTGTGGAAAGCATGTAGCTTTCCATCACCATCTCGACACACCACAAATTCGATATTGCCCAATCTGCAGAGCAGCATTAACTCTTTCATTCATAAGGTCTTGCCTAGCATTAGCATGAAAGGAAAAATTAAAAGCGCAAGACTAACATTCAGTCTAACTGATTTTCGGTTGGTTTAACTTCTAAGTTGGAACTAAAGCAGTTTAATTTTTGTAATAGAGATAGAACAGCAACACAAGTTACTTACTACCAGTAAAAGAACTGAAAAGCTACTAAATGAAAGAGGTTTTGAATAGGGTTATTAGTTAATCATACCCAATCGTAGGTTACTTGAATTCAATTCCATATTTACTCGATCTCGACTCAGATAAAGCCTTTGAGTCTAATTGTACTAAAAAAAAAATTATAAAACGAGCCTAATCGAGATTAACTGAATTTCGGCTTGACCTTAATAAATACCACTTCAGTGGAACATAGCACAACATTTCAAGCTAGAACTTACATGATCTAATCGTGAGAAGAAGATATTAGAAAGGTACCTTCCGGTGAAGTATTGATGAGGTGATTTGATCTGCTCGGTGTATCCTGAAACCACCCAGTAAACAAAGATTAGATTTTGCACCGGTTTTCCAGTAAAATGGTCATATGTGATCGATTGATATAGATAAAATAAGGAGGAGGAGCAGGAACGAACCAACAGCCTGCCAGCCTCTGAAGAAGACACGACCAAGCTCTAGTTGAAGGAAGGAAGGGTGAGTGTACCAGGAACTAGGGGGTGTCACTGCTTCTTCAATGGGTATGCTTGGGTCGAAATCATCTACCAGACACAATGAAGAAGATGACGACGATGTTGGTGTTGAAGCTTTCACAGTGATGAATCGGGTATTATTTCTGACATGGGAATGTTGAGTTAGCCAAGGCTGAGTCGTGGGTTTCAATGTCAATGCCATCGACATACCTCACACCTTCAACAACTGATCAATTCCAACTCGACCCCCTTTCGTTCGCTTTAATGTTGTCTGTTTCTGCACAAATGCAGCCGACTGGAACAATTTGTGAATTCCTTGACGAACTATTGGTTAAGTATTTCTCTCTATCTCTATAGCGTTTATAAATATTTACCTTTTATCTTTCCAAACATTATTGAAGATAACTCAATTATTGCACTTTAATGGCCTTTTAACATAATTTGTTACAGTTCTATATATATATATATATATATGTATGTATGTATATATGTATGCAGCTAATCATTAGTTTTCGGATGAATTGTAATTTATCTCCTTTAATGGGAAAAAGGCTTACGAAAAATTATTTTATAATGTATAAAAGATGCGTTTTTACGTTTATTTCAGAAAATTTATCGCTCATTATATAAATGATGGACCAGTAGAGTGGAAAGCCATTATAGAATGCTTAAGTGTTAGCGATTTGGTATAATTGATAATTGACAAATTTGACCACGATAACCAGTTTATATGAAAATTTTAAACCATTAGATATGGTGTGATATTTTAATTTATTGGTTAACTCCCTTACTATAGCTAAATGAATTATAAACAATGATAATGTTGGGGATAAGTGCATATATTTTAAAGTTATATAAGAATGATAACATTTTCTAAGAGTTTATGAATTCTATTTGCACATACTTAATAATTTTACACGATAATAAATTAGGAAAGTGAAATGAAAATAAACTAAAGAATGTCACAATTTGCTTATGTGATATAATTATTTGATTGATACCTCATTGAGTTTCTAACTGGTTAATGAGGAAGATTAAGCATCCTTTTAGTTGATGTGCTTATGAGACGAGTAATCACTAGAGCTTACTAAGAAGGAAATGAATCCCTCAAATATTAAAGGAACAAATGATATAATGGTTAAAGTAGCTACATTGTGAGTAGATATGACCCTTATAATGACCTTATATGACTTAGTCTTAGCTTGATACGACATTTAAGTAAAGATCTAAGGTTCATTTAGTACATACCCTCGCTATGGGGATGATAAGAGTACAAGTTACTTGAAAGATTAACTTATGAGCAAAGAAGTAAGGGTATATGCAATATATTCAATTATGTTTTGGTTGCGGTTTATAAGAAATGGCCTTATTTATATGTACTATTTAGGATAACTTGCTAAAGAAAGAAAAGACAAAATAATTATATCAAATGGGAGATAAAATACGTTCAAATTTAGAAAAAAAGTACAGATTCCTCATTAAACGGTCCGCACTAGTGGTTTGTCAATCCATGTATCATGTTGGCATTAGATGATCCCTCTAGCAAAAGCTGACAAATTAATACAGCCATAATTTCTAGAATCATGATGGGTAGCCAACTAAATTGATGTGTTGAATTGTTTGGATTCTCTATCTAAGTCGACATGATGTTTAGGTACAGGCTCAATAGCTTGGACACATGCCGGGATGCTTAAGCAGGTTGGTGATTAGTGAAGGAATGCACTTTGTAGGTAAACAACCTCATCCTTAGCCACTTAGTTATTAAGAATTCTTCTTATAAGACTCTATAAACCTCGAAGCCATGCTCTTATGATGGGATACGAGGTTGGAACCGGCGTTTGAGAGCTCAAAGTCCCGTTATGGGCTCTAAGCTTTGAGGTGAGATTTTAAAAGCTTGATGACTAAAGTGTTAGCACGAAGGAAAGGTCGATTGAATGAATCAAATGGTCATCTAACAGTTAAATCAATTGTTAAAAGTTGATTTTAGTAGCTAAGATGATAATCCTATTAGGCTACAATAGTCCTTACATAAACAAAACTTCCACAAAGATATATCTAATAAAAGCTCTAACTTTGCATAAGCTATAAAAAGTTTTTAAACTCAAAGTAAAAGTAAGTTCTAGTCATAAATTGAACAACTAAGCACCATATGATGGGTGAAATTTTATTTACCAAACCTTGTAAAATTACATATAAACATCCATTTGAAGAAATTGACAAGAGAACCTTTTACCTTTGTGTATCTCTTTTTTGAAAAATATCTTTTAAAGGATTAAAAGTCTTATGCGATCTCAATTGAGTTGGATATGTTATGGTATCTACAATAAGAAAGTCACTAAACTTTTATGCATTAAGATAGAAATCTATCTCAGTATTTATTCCTTATTAATATATTTTGCTTTGTTAAGTTCTAACCCTTAAGTCAACATTCCTTTTGATTTCATTCTTAATTCTTTTAGCCTTTCAACCATAGGAACTTTAATATCCTTAACATATGGTTCCAACTACAGAGTTTAAATTTAAGAGAAAATTATAAATCTAGAGATGAATTCTAAATAGGCAAAGTTAAAAGTTAGAATGGAAAACAATCTTCCTAAATCCATGAAAGAAAGAAAAAATAAATGCAAACATAATGCGCCTACAAGAATAATTCTAAGAAATCAAAAAGGCATATCTAGGTACAATTAGATCGATCTGAAGAGCTAACTAAGTAAATGGTTAATCTAGTTGCTAACATGATCAACTAACTAACAAAAGCTCCACTTGATTGACTATGTTAGTAATGATTGATGTAACTTAAGAAAGCTTAACTCTATTAATTATGCTAGAAACTAGCTTGATTGAATTGTGAATTTGGTCAACTTACTTTGATTTAGTCAACTTATCTTAGGCAAAGGCCAAAAGGTCAACTTGATCAACAAAGAATCAATGATGGGAAAATATCAAATTTAAATGATGCTTTCTGGTTATGCTAATCCATCCCCTAATTTGAAGTTTTTCACTTTGAAGTTACAAGTGTATATCAAATGACTTCTATAATAGAGGAAAATTTTTGTGGTATCAACATTTTTCAAAAGGGCATAAGTGTGTTATTCTAAAAAATTTTAGTATCACATATGATTTTGATAGTTTATAGGTGAGGTTGCTAGGAACTATCCTATATATTATGACTTAATTGGTAGTTCGTATAATTAACAATAATGGATTGAATAGAAGTAAGATGAAATCTTTATAGATCTTATTGTTCCTTTGGGGTTGTATAATCACTTAAGCTAAGATATCAATTTGATTGTGCTTTCTATTTTAGTGTGGGCAAAATAAGGGAGATATTGAAACATAATTTACAATGCATAAGCTCCATTGAGTTGTTGGTAGGGGAAACAATAAAGATATGTTCCTAATAGGCTTAGATTTTGATTATGTAAGGAGAATAACCAATGGGAGAATTATACTTACTTGTAAGGCATGATGTTCATGACCATTAGTCAATAAGAATGTTGCTAAATCTTTTGCTTATTGCCTTTTATTTGTAGGTAAGATGAAATATATGTAATAAAGTTGATTAGTTTTGTTAGTTAGTTAGGAGAGTTACATGGCATTAATTTCTCCAAAGCCTTAGGAAAATGCTTTCTAGTAATCACTACACCATGTATTAGGATCATTAGACTCTTAAGATCTTTTCAAGATATGAGAGACCATAACGATTAAATGACAAAGCATCCGGTACATAGATTTGGAAGTCTAAAATCTTAGGAAATACTTTCCTATAATTTGTTATATTTATCAAGTGTAAAATGGTTAAGCGAGGCTCTAAAACATGTTTTAAAAGACATAGGAATTTAAATTCTCAATTTCAAATATAGAAGCCATAGTATAAGTAAAAGGAATAATAAAGAAAAGAGATTAATATAGAAGTATTAGCTTTTTCCCCTAATAATGATACATGCAAGATTGCACGTGGCTTAGTGTATACTTACTTGTTCGCCATTCTAACACCATACTAAGTTTATTGCCAATCTTAATGGAACTAAAATTAACAATCTATCTTTAGGTTATATGTTTTGTTTTCTAAGGAATTAAGTGGTTAAGAAGACCTACTTAGTCTTGAAATGTTCCATCAAGGTCTTAAGTACTTGACCATAGTGCAGATGATTCTATTTCTATTTCTATCTTGTTTTTACAGGAGATTGTAAGATTGCATGGTATTCCACATGGCATCATGTTTGATTGAGATGTGAAGTTCTTTAGTTATTTTTAGAAGGCTTTATGGTGTCGATTGGGTACTAAATTGCTTTTTAGTACGACATGCCACTCTCGAACGGATGGCTAAACAGAAGTTATTAGTAGGATGCTTAGAGCTTTGTTGAGAGCAGAGAAACTCGAGGGATTGGGACTTATGTCTTCTAGTATTGGAATTCACTTATAATAGGCCAATCCAAAGTACAACTAGTAAAACTCCTTTCGAGGTACTTTATGGGTATAATCTAACCACACCACTAGATTTGTTATCCAAAGAGTTAATTCCAAAAGATAATAAGACAGGATTAGATAAAGCTCGGGAGGCACAAAAACTTCATCAAAGGGTGCATCAATTTTTAAGGAAGCAAGCGAAGAGAAATAAGACCTGGGGTAACAGAGGAGGAATGTAGGTTATCTATAAGACATGTGATTTGGTTTGGATGCACTAGGTAAAGGACAGGTTTCCTTATGGAAGATCACAGAAGGTCACATTGTGTACTATTGGTTCATTTTAAACTTTAGAGTAGGTTAATAATAATGCATATAAGATTAAGCTTCCTAGTGATTATTGGGTGTTAGCAACTTCAAATGTGGTAGGCCTTTCTCCATATAAGAAAGATGATTTAGAAGAGTTCGAAGATTAGAAGGAAATAAGGAATGTTAATGGGAATGGCAGTGAATGGTAGTCCAGAATGGGTATTTGTAATTCAAAAATGAGTACAAAGAACATGAAGGTTTTTGATTGTGAATATCAATGGATATAACTCACCAAGACACAAACACAATCAAGGGTCTAAGCTCGAAATAGGGTTCGATACAACTTATGAACACTAAATGTCGCTTTGGATTCAAATGAGAGTTAGATATGACTCACTAACTTGCTTAAATAAAGGGGGTTCGCCACAATTGTGAGGACAAGATCGATAAGAACACGGGGACGATTAAAGAGTCTGATATACACTCGATAATCCAGCGATGCTACCTTAAGAGTAGCCTTGCTAAAAAAGGGAAAGATTAAAAAAAAAAAACGCAGAAATATACTTTTCTATTTGATTTTGTATATTGATATCTATCTATATGTCTGTCCTTTGATGTTTACAGATGTTGCCATTTATAGCAAGTCCTAAACCATAGTGGCAAAACAGTAAATAATGTAAAAGACCTTAAACACTAAAGAATTGGGTCCATAAATAAAATAAAAGAAAATATGTACAAGAATACAAAACTGTACATTTTACAAAGAAAGTCGGTATGCAGTCACCTGGCATATCCTAGAAGGAGTAGTATCCTAATCGGACAGGGTTGGCAGTTAGATGTACGGGTTTGGGAAAGAGTTCTCGAAGTCTTGTAGTATTTGGTCGAGACACTAGAAAGGTCGGTTTACAATTGCCAAGTCGTAGAATTAGCCGGCATGAGTCTCTCGATGCTATGCTGACTGGTTCTTTGGTTTTGAGTACTCAGCCTTGTTGTATCTCATCACCTCGACTGATGATAGACTCAATGCTGAGTGTTTATCTTCCTCCCTTTTGCCCTTTTGGCTGTAGTTTAGCTTCAGCAAGTATTGATAGGCCTCGGCTTCGGATAGGTCTACTACGGCTTGGATATAGTCGGAGGCTGATTCCCATCATTACTGTGGGTCTAAAAGGAAGTCATCCTCGACATTAAGTGTTGAGCATGAGCCAAGATGCTAAATAAGCTCCTTCTCCCTTTTTGCTTTACCATGGGTGTCGAGTGTCTTTGGATTTCCTTAATGCTCATTGGGGTTAAGAGATAGCTTTTCCCATTCTTCTGAATAGTGTAAGTGTTGAGGAATCCATCATGGATCACTTTTTGATTAAACTCCCATGGTCAACTAAGAAGTAGATTTGCAGCATTTATAAGCTCTATGTCGAAGTCGATCTCATCCTCGTACTACCCTGCCTTGATTGTGATCTACGTTCTTTTATGCACATGTACCATACCCATGTTATTAAACCATTTCAACCTATAAGGTCGAGGGTGTGGGTAGGTTGGCAATTCCATCTTTTCTACTGACTTGGCAGAAATGATGTTGGTGCAGCTACCTCCATCGATGACTAGGGAACAGGTCTTCTCATTCACTAGGCATTTCATGTGAAATAAATTTTCCCTTTGTCCGAGATTTGCCTTTAGGTCAGTTCGTGTGGCCATAACTAGGAGTTTATCTAGGTCCTCGGAATAGACATCTTCTTCTATCAACTGGTCATCCGAGCTCTTGTTACTCTAACTCTCGATTTGAGCCTCGGGCCCTTTGCCCTTCAAGACCATGACCCTTCTATTTGGGCATTGGGATGCAATGTGTTTGTAGCTTAAGCACTTGAAGCACTTCACTTCTCGAGCCTTGTTGTCGGGTGCCTTTTCTTTCTCGGCAATCTTTTTCTTGGCATGGACCAGTTGGCTAGGCTCTCCTTTCTCTATCTTCTTTTCTTACCTTCTCTCGACATACTACTCAAGCTCAGGGCTACCTTGTTGGGGTCAGCTAGTCGGCCTCTAATGCCTTCTTCTCCTTTATCTCTCTACTCTTAAGGCCAAATTAATTAGCTCGTTCAGAGAGTTGAATGGCTGCAATTCAACTATGTTGGCAATTTCATCTCAGAGTCTACTCAGGAACCTACTAATGGTAGGGTCCTGTGGCTTGGTAGTCTCACATCTCATCATTAGGATTTTGAACTCTTGCAAGTACTCCTTGACAGTATTTTGGCCTTGTCTAAGGTGCTGGATAGCATGGAGGATCTCTTGCTTGCAGTAGGTCGGCACGAAATGTTGATTCATCACTCGCTTCATAAGCCTCCAAGTTCTGACCGGCTCTTCTCCTTTAGCATCTCGCTTAGCAATTAACTTATCTTTCCAAAGACTCACATATTTAACAAGGGATAGTGAAGTTAGCTTAACCTTTGTTCGTTCATTACACTTGTAGCACTCAAACAACTTCTCGACTCGGGGAACCCAATCAAGGAATTCTTTAAGTTGATTACTCCCATTGAAGGTCAGTAGTTTCATCTTGACATTGTTAAGTCCTGGGCCAGGTGCTCGGGGTTCATCCTTTGCAATTCGAGCTAGTCGATTCTCCTCGGTTTTGCCACTTCTGTTAGAGCTTTGCTCAGCAATGTCTCTTCTCGACCTCAGTTCTCTTCTCCAGGCTCCTTGGTTTAACTCGGAGTCAACACTACTGTCATTACCTCTTCTCAGCATTGGATGGTGTTCTCTTCTTCTTGGCTCAACAACTCTCCTTGGCTGTCGATCATCATTATTGAGCTCATTGGAACCACTTCCACTTGTAGGTGTGCACTCCTTTCTTTCTTCTCAACCATTACGTCTATAGCCTCTGACTAAAATAGTAAGCTCCTGGATAGAATAATTGAGATTTTAGATCTGATATTCTAAGTTATCAACATGTCGTCTCAAACTTCTGCGAGGATTGTCACTAGTGTTGTTGACACTATCCTTTGACATTCTTGTTCGTATAGTAATTTTCCAAAAAATCAAACAAACAACAAAACACAATTACAGTAACCTAGAAACAACCATTACTTGGCATTTGTAGCTACTTATGACTACGACGAACAGCACACTATACTATAGAATAATGATTAATAGAGATGTACAAACCACGAATCAAACTCTAAAGAACACTAAAATGCGTGTCTCCCCAAAGCTTTGATACTAAGATGATAAGGAATGTTAATGGGAACAGCAGTGCACGGTAATCCAAAATGGGTATTCGTGATTCAAAAATGGGTATGAAGAATAGGAAGGTTTTTGATGGTGAATGTGAATGGATATAACTCACCAAGACACAAACACAATCAAGGGTCTAAGCTCGAAATAGGGTTCGATATAACTCATGAACACTAAATGTCGCTTTGGATTCAAATGAGAGTTAGATATGACTCACTAACTTGCTCAAATGAAAGGGGTTCGCCACAATCTTGAGGATACGATTGATAAGAATATGGGGACGATTAAAGAGTTTGATATACACTTGATAATCTAGCAATGCTAGCTTAAGAGTAGCTTTGCTAAAAAAGGGAAGGATTCTAAAAAAACGTAGAAATATACTTTTTTGTCTAATTTTGTATATTGACATCTATCTATATGTTTGTCCTTTGATGTTTACAGATGTTGCTATTTATAGTAAGTTTTAAACCATAGTGGTAAAACTGTAAATAATGTAAAAGGCCTTAAACCCTAAAGAATTGGGCTTATAAATAAAATAAAGGAAAACATGTATAAGAATACAAAACTGTGCATTTTATAAGGAAAGTTAGCATGCAGTCACTCGGTATATCTTGGAAAGAGTAGTATCCGAACCGGACGGGATCAGCAGTTAGATGTATAGGCTTGGGAAGGAGTTCCCAAAGCCTTGTAGTGTTTAGTCGAGACATTAGAAAGGTTGGTTTACAATTGACAAGTCTTAGAATTAGTTGGCACGAGTCCCCTGATACTATGCAGAGTGGTTCTTTGGTCTCGAGTACTTAGCCTTGTGGTATCTCGACACCTCAGTTGATGATAGACTCGATGCTGAGTGTTTATCTTCCTCCTTCGTGCCCTTTTGGTTGTAACTCAGCCTCAACAAGCATTAATAGGCCTTGGCTTCAGATAGGTCTGTTGCAGTTTGGATGTAGTCGGAGGTCGATTCCCATCAAAGATGATGGGTATCATGGTCCTATTATGATAGCATGTGCATGAAGATGACATAACTTGGTTCATAGGATTGTTAATGGTTTGAGGGATGATGTTGATTAGCAATTTTATGAATAAATATAAATTACATACAAATAATGATTTTGATTAAGTTTTTATGGTTTGTAATATTGGCGACAATAGAGTATGTTATAGATAAAGTTGTATGATTTATGAAAAGGTGATAGACATATATTGCAATGCTAATTATAGATGGAGTTGCATAATCATGCAAAGGTGACACACAAACATTGCAATATTGGTTATCTATGGCTATACAAAGTTAATATTTGCATTTCGCATGTAAAGATTGCATAAAGCCTTTGTATGAGGAATATTAATTACTTTTTATTTTATTTTATTATCTTAATAGATATTTAGTTATTTTATTAAGAGGTATTTCTTATATTTATTAGGCAATAGTTTTTTTTCTTTAGTATTTTAGTAATCTCACCAATATTGGTAATATTAGCAATAGCCATTATTTTTAATTATAGTCATGCCCTTGGGGTTGTCAAAAGAAATTTTGAATACTTCTTTTCTCTAGTTAGAATTAGTTTTATAGTCTTGAATATTGAAACCCTAGTTCTTGTTTGCTAATTGTGCATTAACAATGCTTTCTGGACATTCCATATTTGCCCCCAGTAGTTTTTAGGATATTTTAAGAATAAAGAAAAGATTCCTAATTGAAAAATAAAAGAAGAAAAAATTAAAAAATAAAAAAAATACAAAAATAGAATTTCTGATCAATTTTAGGGTCTTTCAGTCATCTAAAGAGGGTCATTTAATTCTTAGAGTCAAATAGAGTCAAATTGCATATGTACAATTTAAATATTTTGAGCTATATTTGAGAATATTAAGTTTTTTTGAAAATTTAATAGTCAGACCACGGCTAATTTAAATTTTTTTTTGTTTGTAAAAATGAAACTAATTTAAGTTAATCATGGTTTCAAATGGCTTGATTTATAAGAAAAGTAATTTTTGAATTAACCGTATCAAAACTCGTAAAACAGTAAATTTGGGCTCAATTTGGAAAATAATTTTAACTCATGTATATTAAACTTAGTTCGGAAAGGCTTTGCATTTTTACTTTATTAAGAACTAGTCCAACTGAGCTTAAACCAACCCCTTTTATTTAAGGCTTGTTTAAGCTAGCTAAGTGCTCGTATAGTATTAATTTGCGTAAAGTGCTGAGAAAATGAGCTAGCTTAGTTAGCTAAGGACTATGTGTGTAAGATAATAAGACTTAGTTTGATCTACGCACTAAGTACCTACACTTTTTCATCTTTTTGACCATGAATGCTATGTGTCAGCCTATGATTGACCGACATAGGCATTTTCTCTCACTTTCTTTTCCTTTTTCATTCTTTCTCACATATACATTGCTTAGAAAGCTCACTTCAAGGTGATTTTTTATCCTTTTTTCTTCATGATTTCATCAAATTAATGGTGAAATTGCAAAATACATTTGGAACATTATCTACTGGCATTAAAAATACATCTAAATATAACCATTTGAAGAATCAAAATGACCCTCGAAAAATAGAAAAAATTGAATTCCTAAATGTTCCTTTCTTTTGCAACTTGTAACCCACAATTCATTACACTTGTTTGTGTATTTTCCACACATACACATGATTTCATGGTGCAATCGTATACTACACATGGCGTACTATGCATCAAAACTTGAATTTTATTCATATACACACCTTTGCTCCATTAAATCAAGTTTGATAATTAGAAAAAAGAAAAAATTTGAAGCTAGAGTTTTAATGGTTAAAATCGGCCATTAATGGACCTTTTAAACTTGTTCGATTTGGAAACTGTATAAAAGGGGGTTTGAGGGAAGCCATTTGGATAAGAAGCATCACTCAGATCACCCTTCATAAGCTCAAATTTGAACTTTCTATCTCTACTGTTGAGCTCTCTCTCTCTTTATTGAATTGTCACGAGCTTCAACCTTCTTGAGCTAAGCTAGCACCAGCAACTAGACCCCCATATGGTAAGCTTTCCAACATCACCACCCTCTATTGTTGAAACATTCCCAAACTATTACAACCATCATCTAGGGTTTTGGTTAGGGTCGTTAGTTTAAATATTACTGCCACCGTTGCTCTTGGCCACTAACTGTTACCATTAGCTTGCTTGCTCCACTCAATAACCCCACTGTCGACACCTTTCTAATACTTGACAACCACCTCTCGGCCTCACACAACCATGTTCTCTCACTACGCCAACTGCTTAACTTTAGCTACCACTAAAATAACCACCTAAGGTCATAACACCTACACTAGTCTCATTTTCACTAATGTCATGAAAGTGGAGTTTCCTGCTTGAAAACGTTAACGAATCAAGCAAAGTGACCCACTACATGGCTATTACTTCTTCTCCTTGTTGTGATCCAACCAAGCTCAGACTTGACCTAAAGGTCTGAGCCTAGATTCGTGTCTAGCCTACTCTATAACTTGCTCCAAGAAAGCTTTTAATGGTATTAACATGCTATGTGAATCGATGAATGACTTATAAGTATTAATAAAAATTTAATATGTGAAAACATAATTGGTATTTTTTTAAATAGTACGTTACTTTATTATCATTTGTCAAAAATTTTTTGGTACTTGTACACTACTCAATGATCCATAAGGTGTGTTTATACCATTGAATTTTTTTTTTGACCCACTCTTATTCATTTCTAGGTTGATATTCTTGTTATTTTTTTTTAATTTTTAGTTTTTTTTTTGTTTACTTATAGAAAAATAAAAAAATAAAAAAAAGAAACGAAAGAAAAAAGATAAAGAAAAAAAGGATTTTTTTCTTTCTCTCCTTTTTTTTTTACAAATTATTATTTTTCTTTCTTTTCAAAGTTTTCTCAAGAATTTGACAAATAAATAAAAATTATTTAAATACGTAAAAGATAATATATTCTTAGTCTCTTAGAAAAAAACCTATTTTCATAAAATAAATAAATTATATATATATACACACATAAACCCTTTTCAAAATTAGGGTCTTTCTAGAATTTTTCAAAAATAAAAACCCCAACTTAAGACCCTTTTAGAATTTTTTTCAAAATAAAATCAAAAAGTTAAAAAACATATATTAGATTGTTTTCATAATAAACAGAAATCTAACACACCTAATTTTTTTGGAATTGAATTATGAGAAGTCTGATTCTCACTAGAGGGTACATAGGCACCTACTGAATGATTTAATATAGGAAAATTTTCCCACTTTTATTAATAAGTAAAATTTAATTTCTTAATTTCTTCTCTTTTGTAAATAAAAATTAATAGTCTTTATTTTCTTAGCAATTAGGATCGTTCTTTCAATTTAAAAGGGTATTTTGAAAAAAAATTAAAATTGGAAAGTTAAGATGATACTCGATTAGAGTTTAATAGGTTAGCTTCTGGACTCAAAACCTCTTGTTTCATAAATAATTTTATTTTAGATTAATTTAATTAAAGACAAATAACTAAGTTACAACCAATTCACTTAAGTGGTTATAACTTAACTCTTTTTTCGACCCTTATCGAGTGGCAACTCCAAATTTTTTAAAGATTTACAAGAAACTAGATTTTTCTTAATTCTTAGTTGAGGATTAGTATTGAATGAGTTAGGGTATAATACTAATCGGATTAAGAAGAAAAAACAACTAAAATTCAGGCTTGACACTCTTTTTTCTGATCTTATCAATTGACTAACATCAATTGTGGTAGTCAAACCTTTTTTCTTAGTTTTTTTTTTTATTGTTTTAGTGTGACACTATAGTTAGCTTATTACTAAATCGTTACAAATAATTTAGTTTTTCTATGATTACTCTCTAGCAAACCTAAACATATCCTTTATTCTTCTCATTTTCAATTCCAATTACATAAACCAAAAAATACATACATACAAACCTTAGATCTTAAATCTTACGACATTATTTCTTTGAGATCTTATCATATCATCATGATATCATAGCTTAGGTTTCATAAACCTAGGGTTTTAGAGTGGAGTGGTCATAATTTGAATGCTAAGTTGTGGCCTTTATTCGAAACATGTAGAAGATTCCTCCTTTATGATTTATAACAACATTCTCTACGACATATTGGATGATCAGATTAATTTAGGTGAGATTACTAATGTGAAGAGCGGGAAGAAAAAGAGCAAGATTGCTGTGTTATACCTTGGAACCAAGTCATCTAAAGATTCGATGAGGTTGTCAGATGAAGTTGTGGATATTTTATCTAAGTAACAACGATTATGACTAAATCCACTCATTAGTTACAAAGGTCTATTAATCACTCCCAATAGCTATTTAAGTGCACTCACAAGGAATTATAACTCATTAAGAACTATTTCTCTAGGCATTGAGGCTTTATTGCGGGAATGGAAAGGAGGTAGATCGACCTATGGCCATGTCAATATTTATGTGGAAGGAGTAGGCCTAGGTGGTAGGCGTAATGGCTTTAAGCCTTGCCATGGTGGGCAAAGAATTGTATAAGAACCCTAAGAAGATAAGGATGATGAAGTGTTAGAGGTCAAGCGACCTAGGGTATGCAAGAAGTGGAGACCATCAAATTAAGATTCCACCTTCTGATGAGTAAGGAACTCTGTGTGATTTTCTTGATTGGTTGGAGTGCATAGAGAAAGTTTTTTTTTTTTTTTATTATTGTGGATATGGAGATATTAAGTAGGTACAATTGGTCACTTTGGAGTATAGTGGGTACACTTAAGCGTCGTGGTTTAATACGTAAAGGTATAGGTGAGGGGTTGGAATGGAGGAGATTGTCACATGGGAAGAACTGTAGGAGGTTAGTGTAGTTGCTTCATGCCTAAACATCATAGGCATGAACTTTACATGCGAGTTCAAAGATTGAAGCAAGGAAATAAGTTGGTAGAGGAGTATATTAAAGAATATAAAGTACCACGGATTGGGGCTAGGACACAAGAGGATGATGGTTAAACTATGTTGAGATTCTTAGATGGGTTATGATATGATTGGTAGTTATATTGATTTATATAAGACTCCCAATCTTGAAGAAACCGTGTAGTTAGTAACTATAATCGAGTGTCAAAATTAGTGAAACCCTTATGAATCCAAGAACATAAATTTTAGGTCTACTAGTTCCCAAAAGGCTCTAAGTTTTGAGGGAAGTCCTAAATAGGTAGATCATCATCACAACTTGAACAAAGGTAGATTAAGGATAGAAGAAAGCATAGTGTGCGTACCTAAGGAGTAAGAACACTAGAACCATGATCTAGTGGAGTTAGGGGTAGCTAGATATGTTGTTTTAAGTGTCAAGGTCATGGCCATGTGGTAACTTACTACTCGAATGAAAGAGTTATGTACTTAGTAGGTAATGACATTAAGAGTAGAAAGGAAGGAGAAGCAGACACTGAGCAACAAATAGGGGTTGGGGGTAATGATGATGAACTTAATGGTGCTCATGACTTGCAAGTTGCTGCAGTTCTTGAGTAGGTATATTCTTATAGGATAATTAGACAAACTTTGAATGTTTTTGCTATAATTGATTTAGATCAGAGAGAAAATATCTTACACATTAAGTGTTAGGTGAATGGTATAGTATGCCTAGTTATTATTGATAGTAATAGTTGTCTAAATGTGGTAACAACCTCTATTATAGAGGAGTTGAAATTATCTATCATTGATTATCACCAACCGTATAAGTTACATTGGCTTAATGATCATACAGTAGTGTGTATAAATAAGAGAGTGATCATTCCATTGCTATTTCTGAGCAAATATTTTGATGAGGTAGAGTGCAATGTCATTCCCATGAGTGCCGCCTATACCTTACTGAGGAGGCCTTGGTTATTTAATAGGGATGTAACTCATTGTGTATATACAATGTTGAAGGATGGTAAGAGGATTCATTTATTACAATGAGTATAGCAGATGTAAGAGCTACTTGGCAAGTCATGCAACCATCTAAGAAAGAAACCTTACAACTTACCCATGTCTAAGTTGAGCGAGAGTTAAAATGTAGGGATACATTCTAGATGATGATGATCCGACCCATGATGTTCAATGAAAATGAAGACATTAAATTGCCTCAAGGAATTTAAGAGCTATTAAATGAGTTTTTTAACTTTTTTTCTAATGAATTATCTATAGGGTTGCCTCTTGTGTGAGGAATTAAGCACTAAATTAAATTATTGCTTGGTGTGACTTTGCCTAATAGGCTCACCTATAGGATGAATCCTAAGGGGGTGAAGGAGTTAAAGAAAGAGGTGGATGAGCAAAAGGCTATATTCGTGAGAGCATGAGCCCTTAGTCGGTGCCTTCATTGTTAGCACCTAAGAAAGATGACAACTAATGTATGTGCATGGATAATAGGGTGACAAATCGAATAATTATCAAATACAGGTATCTGATACCCTGACTAGATGATGTGCTAGACAAGTTATATGGTGCAAAGTTGTTTTCTAAGATTAACTTAAAAAGTGGATATCATTAGATTAGAGTGAAAGAGGGTGATGAGTAGGAAGTAGCTTTTAAAACTAAACATGGATTGTATGAGTGACTTGTAATGCCTTTTGGCTTATCTAATGCTCCTAGCACATTTATGCATTTGAAGAATTGTGTGTTTCATGACTTGCTTAGAAAGTACATAGTAGTATATTTTGACGATATTTTAGTATATAGCCCTGATCATGATAGCTACATTGAACATCTGTGTACTATATTTTTGGTTATGAGGTGAGAGCAGTTATATGGCAACTTGAAAATGAGCATTTTTTTTGTTAGAAAGAAGTGATATTTTTGGGCTATGAAGTTTCTTTTGAAGGAATAAAGGTTGATAAGGAAAAAGTTAAGGCTATTATTGAATGGCCAACTCTAACTAATGCTTCTGAGGTATGTAGTTTCCATGGATTAGCATCTTTCTATCATGGTTTGTTTGGGGTTTTAGTGGTATTACAACTTCATTGACGAAGTTGATAAAGAAGTGAGTGATATTTCATAGGGTTTAGCAGCACAAAAGAGTTTTGACACCATTAAACATAAGCTCACTACGACATCTGTTTTGGTGTTACCAAATTTTAATAAAATTCTTGAGCTTGAGTGTGATGCTTTGGGCATTAGTTTAGGAGCATTTTTGATGAAAGAGCAGAAGCTTGTAGCTTATTTTAGTGAAAAGTTAAGTAGGCCAACCTTGAATTATTCAATATATATAAGGAACTTTTTGCTTTGATTAAAGCATTGTAAGTTTGGTAGTATCATCTTCTTCCCAAGAAATTTGTTATCTTCTTAGATCGTGAAGCACTTGAATTTTTAAAGGGTTAGAGCAAATTGTCAATAAGGTATGCTAGAGGGATTGAGTTCTTGGAATCCTTTGCATATATTATCAATTATAAACAAGGGCATTATAATATAGTGGTAAACGCATTGTCAAGGTGATCGATATTGATCAGCACCATGTAATATAAGTTGTTGGGTTTTGATATAATTTGTGAGCAATATGATTGAGATACGGTTTTTGATCCCGCTCTTAAGCAGTGTTAAGATGGAGTGGTGATGCAAGGATATTATTTGTCAGATGGGTATCTTTTTCGAGTTAGTAAGTTGCATGTTCTCGATGGATCATAAAGGGAATTGTTAGTAAGAAAAGTACGTTCTAGCAGACTTGTTGGACATTTTGGCAACAAGAGGACCCTAGAAGCTTTGCAAGAACATTTTTATTGGCTAAGCATAGCTCGACATGCGCACTGTATGATAAAGTATTGTGGTACTTATAAGCAAGCTAAGTTTAAGAAGGAACCAATCAATCTTTATTTGCCCTACTCATCTTTGGAGGGATATTAGCATGAATTTTGTATTGGCTCTTTCTAAGACTTAAAGAGGAAATAGATAGTGTGATGGTAGTTGTGGATAGGTTTATCAAAATGGCACATTTTGTGCCTTGCCATAAGGCATATGACTCTATTTATATGGCTAACTTGTTCTTGCAGGAGATTGTAAGATTGCGTTATATTCCACATAGCATCGAGTTTGATCGAGATGAAGTTCCTCACTTATTTTTGGAATACTTTATGGTACCAATTGGGAACTAAACTATTATTTAGTATGACATGCCATCCTCAAACGGACGACTAAATAAGGGTAGTTAATAAGATGCTTAGAGCTTTGTTGAGAGCCACAATTGGAAGAAACATATGCGATTGGGACTTATGTCTTTTGATGGTGGAATTCTCTTAAAATGG
Organism: Lumnitzera littorea; assembly: GCA_024138015.1. Taxonomy (NCBI): domain Eukaryota; kingdom Viridiplantae; phylum Streptophyta; class Magnoliopsida; order Myrtales; family Combretaceae; genus Lumnitzera; species Lumnitzera littorea. Next base: position 101,289,631 of record JAMXBB010000007.1, read on the forward strand.
ATCATTTTATAGTGAAACCAGTAAAATTCCTTTTAAGGTAGTTTATGGATATAATCCAATTGCACCATTGGATTTGTTACCCATTGAGTCAACCTCAAAAGATAAGACAAGACCAGACAAAGCTCGAGAGGTACAAAAACTTCATCAAAGGTTACACCAATTTTTAGAGAAGCAAGCAAAGAGAAACGGGACTTAAGGTGACAAAGGAAGAAGGTAGGTTATTTATAAGCTAGGTGATTTGGTTTAGATACGCTTCGGAAAAGACAGGTTTCCTCATCGAAGATCACAGAAGCTCATACATCGTGCTGATGGTCCATTTCAAATTTTAAAGCAGGTTCATAATAATGCATAAAAGATTGAGCTTCTTAATGGTTATGGGGTGTTAGCAACTTTCAATGTGGTAGACCTGTCTCTAAACAAGAAAGATGATTTAGAAGAGTTTGAAGATTTGACGGCAAATCTTCAAGAGCTCCGAGAGGATTATGAGTATCATGGTCCTCTTACAAGAGCACATGCATGAGGATTACATAACTTGTTTAATGGGATTGTTAATGGTTTAAGTGATGATGTTGATTAGAAATTCACGAATAAGTATAAATTACATATAGATAATGATTTTGATCGAGTTGTCATAATTTGCAACATTGGCGTAGTAGTAGAGTATGTTACAAATAGAGTAGCATGATCCATGTAAAGGTGATAGATATATACTGCAATATTGGCGATAGATAGAGTTGCATGATCCATGAAAAAGTGATAGACATACATTGCAGTATTTGCTATCTATGGCCATGCAAATTTGATATTTGCATAACGATGTAAATAGGGTAGGTTTGGGACGAGTCATAGAAACCCAAAACCCATCTCGTTACACTAATAAAGTTCTAAAACCTGTCTCAAAACCTGTCCTAAAACTTTGTAGGGTTTTTAATTCTATACTCAAAACTCGCCTTACTACCTTAATAAGGTATTTGCTTCTTGATTCGTAGACCCATTTATTATTATTTTTTTAACCAAATGATCATTTTTTACTTTATTAATCATTATATAAGAAATTTATTTATGTTATTTGTAAAACATGGATAACATAATGAGGATCAGGGAGTCTATTTGTTGTACCCTCTTCATCCTATGTATTTTGTCACGACATCAATGGAGTACCTAATAGTATTGTTATATAATAAGTTTAATGATATACATAGACTTCATATTAACTTTTCTATATGATTTGATTTTAAGTATACGTTCAATATTTACATTAAATTTGTGATTTAATTAACTATTTCTCTTGACTATATAATAAATACACAACTATCTTCTCTTAGCAAAAAAAAAAAAAAAAAAAAACTCATATAAATAGATATTCATAAATATTATTAGAAAATAGTAAACATGATCAAAGTTGAAATCATCCTTATTTTCATCTATTTATTATTTTAGGTATCAGAAATTTTAGTAATATTATATTATTAATTTCTTATTTTTCATTGGCTAATAGGTTTTCCATTGTTTTTTTTTTTTTAAATCCTATAACTATTCCCAAAACCCCAATGGGTTTTTAGCCATATTAAAAAACTTAGCTCAAAACCTGATCTAAAACCCTATTAGGTAGCACCTCATAGGGTTTTTAGTAGGTTGAGTGAGTTAAGTATCCTATAACGACTCACCCAGTTACATCCACATAATTTTGTGTTGAATGTAGAAGAAGACCTACATAGTTACATCCCTATATTTATGTATCACATGCAGAATACTGCGTAAAGCCTTTCTATAAGGAATATCAATTATTATTTTATTATCTAAATAGACATTTAGCTATTTTTATAGGTATTTCTTATTTTTATTAGGCAATAGTTTTTTTCTTTTAGTATTTAAGTAATATTGCCGATATTGGTATTATTAGTAATAGCCATTATTTTAAATTACACTCATGCCCTTGTGTTGTTAAGGGAAACTATAAATACTTCTTTTCTCTAATGAGAATTAGTTTTGCAATCTTGAATATTGAAACCTAGTTTTTGTTTGCCAATTATGCACCTATAACTCGTCTTAATGATCTTATCAATTGACTAGCATCAACAGTGGTGATCAAACATTTTACTGTAGTCTGTGATTGTTTTATTGTAGTACTATAGTTAGTTTGCCACTAAATTGTTATGGATAGTTTAGTGTTTTTGTGATTACTCTCTAGAAAACCTAAACATATCCTTTATTCTTCTTGTTTCTAATTCTAATTACATAAACCAAATAATACATACACACAAACCTTAGATCTTAATTCTTACAACATTATTTCTTTAAGATCTTGTCATATTATAAAGAGTCAAAATATAAAATCGAGATGCTGTAAAAGTTAGTGCATTCAAATGTTTTTGGACCAGTGAAATAGTCCTTAATCAGCAAAAATCGATACATAATTATATTTATCGATGATTTTTCAAGATACATGTGGATAGATTTTATGAAGGAGAAATTGAAAGCTTTAATGAAGTTATGAACTTTAGGGAAAAGGTTGAAAAAGAAGTTAAGAGAGAAATTCAGTGTTTGCATACTGACAATTAGGGAGAATACACATCAAATGAATTCATTTAATACCTATAGAAGCATAGTATAAGATAATAGTTAACTTGCTTAAATGCTCAACAACAATAGGAGTTGCAAAAAGAAAAAAATTGGCATTTGGTAGAGATGTGCAAGAATATGCTACACATTGAAAATGTTCCACTACGATTTTGGGTAGAGTGCATGAAAATAGCTGTTTAGGTCATCAATGGACTATCTTAAGCTAGGCTTAGGTTAATTCACCATACGAGAAACTTTGGTGCACAAAGCCATCATTAAGCTACTTTTGAGTATTTAGATGTACTTGTTATGTATTTTTACCGAGTCAAGAATGTGGCAAGTTTGACAACAAGGCAATCTATTGCATATTCATTTTTTATGATAGTCAACAAAAAGGATGGAGATGCTATGATCCAATAGTAAGACATTGTTATGTTTCTAGAAATTTGGTGTTTGATGAGGATTCATTGAGGTAGTCTTCACAAGACATGTTATTACCAAACTCTAAAGAGATTGATAAGTAAGTGCAAAGACAAATGGAGGTACAAACATAAGCTAAGGAAGTTTTACCAACACAAGAAGTTATTGGTGGTGAACTATCATTTGATCAAGGCAAAACGGGATCTCTAAATAAAAAATCATTGTAGACAGGAGTTTACACTAAGTTTTTAGAGGAAGAGAGATAAAGTCAAATAAAAGAATTATATGAAGAAGCTTTTCAATTACAATTTGTAGATCTATGAGGAATTGAAAGCCAAATCTAAAATATGCCAATGCAACTTTAATAGAAGACAATGGCATAAAGGAACTGAGTATGTATGAAGAAGCAACTGGATCAAAGGAATAGAGGAAGTAATAGAAAAAGTGATCAAGGCTCTAAAACAAAATGAAACTTGGGAGTTAGTGCCATAATTAGCTATATACAACCAGTGTACAAGGTAAAGATTTGTTTTAATGGATTAGTAGAAGGGTACAAAGCTCGTTTAGTGACACAAAGTTTTTTTTTTTTTTTTTTTTGCAAAAGTATGAGTTAGACTATGATGAGATATTTAGTTTGATGGTTAAAATTGCCACTATTCATCTTCTATTAGTATTTACAACTAGCAAATCTTGGAGAATTTAGCAAATGGACGTTAATGATGCATTTTTATATGGTGAGTTAGATCAAAGAATATATATGGAGCAACTGAAGGGTTTCAAAAGGAAAGACCATGTAAATTATGTATGCAAATTGAAGAAAGTAGATAGGTTGAAGTAGGCACTGAAAGCATGGTATGGAAAAGTTGTTGAATTCCTATTACAAAGTGGATATCTATTGGCACCAGAAGGCTTAAGCTTGTTCTTAAAAGAACGAGATGGTAAGCTAGTTTTAGTGCTAGTATATGTGGATGATCTCATTATCACTAGAAATGACAAAGAGGAGATTCATTGAATAAGAGGTAATCTATTCATACACTTTCAAATGAAAGAGCTTAGAGAGTTAAAACACTTTTCTAGGACTTGAGGTTGAGAGAACCAACGGGGAGCTATTTTTGTGCTAGCAAAAGTATGCTCAAGGTTTGTTAGAAAAATATGGTATGTTGGATTGTAAACTGATCTTAACTCCCATGGAGATGAACACAAGGTTATGTTCAACTGAAGGAAAAGACTTAGAGCATACCACGATGTATGTAGTCTGATTTACCTTGTTCTAACTACACTTGACATATTACACACAGCGCATAGGGTAAGTCGATTCATGCAAAACCTAAAGAAGTTACATTTAGAAGCAATACATTGAAGTTTGAGATATATCAAGAGTACCATTGATCGAGGGGTATTTTACAAGAAAGGAATTCTATGTGAAGTTGTAGGATATTGTGATGCTAATTATGCTGGTGACCATAGCACAATACAATTGGATATATGTTCACACTTAGGTCAAGAATAGTGTCTTGGTATAGCTTGAAATAGTCTACTGTATCTCTATCTGGTATAGAAGTAGAGTATATAGCAGCAACTATGGCAGCTCAAGAGTGTACAAGGCTTATATAACTATTACAAGATTTACATCAACTAATTAATTGTGTAGTGAAATTATAGTGTGATAATCAGTCAGCAATCCAATTGGTAGAAAATTTTATCTATCATGCTAGAACCAAGCACATAGAGGTATATCATATCATTTTATTAGAGAAAAGGTGTTACGAGGTAGCATAAAGATGAAGTATATCATCATTGATTAAGATATAAATAGATTTACAAAAGGGCTTAGTGGTCCAAAATTTGAAGAGTTTTGAAAACCAATTGGCATGATTATAAGGTTTACTGCAAAGGAACAATAAAGGAAGTCATTGACGGGGAAGTGTTGAGCATTTGCCGACTTTTTATGGTGAAAAGTTGTTTTTGTAATTGATTTTGATTTACCAACACAAATGGAATTTCTATCATTTACTAAATTAAGTAAAAGCTAGTTGCAAGAATTCCTTATTTAGTGGGCTTTTACTATTTTTAAGATTTTTATTTGCCTATAAAAGAGGTAACTTCTTTTATGGTAAAATATCAATCAATTACAAATATATTGTAGCCTTTCTCCTTGTCTCTCATATGAGACCTTTGTATGTGTAAGAAACTTTTCTTCTCCTCTCTTTTATTATCTACAATATATATTCTAGAAAAGGCTTTGAATGCTCTGTTATGAAAGATACGAGAATAGTTTTTGATATAGATTTTTTTATCTTCAAATTTTAAACTAATATTGTATTTATCTTGTTGTTGTAACGACTAATTAATGAGTTGAGATGGGCTTAAATAAATTTTCTCATAATCTTTGACTAAACACTTCCATAGAATGTGGAAAATGTCTTCTTGTTGGTTAAATTCCAAAAAACTCATCCAAAAAATATCGCTGAATTTTCTCTTGCTAAATTCCACCAAATCCTCAAGGATATGTACTAAAACTCTATCTCAAGATTTATCTATAGCGCACATTTGATTTGAATTCAAAATTCCTTATAAATCTTGGCTGAATCTTCAAATAAATTTGAACGAGCAAATGTTTCTCCAACTCATCCATTATTCTTATCTTTATATCTTAATTTAAATTTGGAAATACATCGCACGTTTTTCTCCAAACGAAACCATCAAAATAGCCAATTAGACTTAAGAGCCATATCCAATGAACCCCCTTTAAACTTCTTGATTTAAACTTGAAAATAAACTTCATAAAATATACATGTAAAATATACTTCGGCTACTAACATTTCATGTTAAAACAATTATTGCATATTACAGTCTGAATCTTGATAATCCTTGCACATTAAATCTTATGACCATTGGAAGCCTACACAATTCTATAATGAACTTGGCAATATAAGCTGTCACGGAAAAAGCCTTTTGAAAATATATCGATACGTGTTTAACCAAGTAGCTGAAAATTCTTTTCTTTCTTTCTTCACAAGCTAACCTAAAAAATATCTTATTAATTGTCACGTTGAGAAACATTTACTGGAGTTGCTCTAATTGTTCTACGTTGATAAATACTTACTCTTCATAAGAAAACGCTAAACACATCCATACTATAAAACTAAATGTAATCAACATGCTACAGTTGAACATCACAAGCTAATCACGTGATGTTGGAATCTTTCAAGTAGTTGCCATAAAATCATCTCCATGTAATCATGAATTTAACTCCTAGAAGCTAACTTGTGATGTTAAACAAAGTTCAAATATTGAAGACATACTTTTGCTACCGTGAAAATATTTCCATACTTTAGATGTTGGAGAATTAAGAAAGTAATAATTAATTAACAAACATATGTCGCCTGTTTTTCAAGATCACACTAGTTCTTTCATGAAATTAATCAACTAGCTTCAATTGAATAAATCTCCATATTCCTATAAGCAAAAATAAGCTACACTTAATGCTTATTGACACTAACATGGAAAGGGAAGAAAATTACTAAGCCTATAAGTTATAAGTTTGAGTATTTACATTACAATGCATAGCCCATTTTTACCATGTAGAATTCATATGTGGTATTCATATTAGAGAATTCATCTATAAATAGGCTTGATTATTATATTTAGAAATTATCCTAACAATCTCTAAACATTTTACTTCTTGCGTTAGAAAGTGAAGAAGTAGAGAGAGTAGTGAGTTTTCTCTTATTATAAAAAAGAGAATATTGTATGGTTTTCTCCTTTATAATAGAGAGATGTTGTAATACTAAATTTTTAAGAGTGAAATTCTTTTACCTTTATTCGTGGTTTTTACCCTAAATTATTTCGGGGTTTTCCATGTAAAATATGTATTTTCATTTTCTTCATTATTATTATTCTCAAACTTATTAGTTAAGATTTTGCTTTGTTCAAGTCAATTTGTAGGCAATACTTTGCTACAAGTGGTATTAGAGCCTAACTTAGGCATATAGATTTACTTATCATATACTCTGTGGTTGCCACTAAAAAGTAGATCCTCTACATTAGAAAGTAATTTAAATATTACACACCCTTTGGTAGGTATCAGGTGCTATTCATATGCATTAAAATAGTTTGTATGAAATAGTGTTAGCTAGTTTATTGGCTTTACAATTATAATTGAAGCAATGGCGGTAAAATTTGAGATTGAAAAATTTAATGGGGGCAATTTCTCATTATGGAAATTAAAGATGAAGGTAATTTTATGCAAAGATAATTGCTTAGCGACTATTAACTAAAGGCTGATAGAGTTCACAAATGATGCTAAGTGAAATGAGATGGATGGGAATGCTATTGCAAATCTTCATCAAGGACTAGTAGATGGTGTATTATCAAGCATAGAGGAGAAGAGGATTACAAAAGAGATTTGGGATCATCTCATCAAATTATATGAGGCTAAATCACTCCATAATAAAATTTTCCTTAAAAGAAAACTCTATACCCTTTGGATGTTAGAATCCATTTTGATGATAGAGTGCATCAACAATCTAAATACTCTATTTTCTCAACTCACATAATTAGATTACAAAATAGAGTCAATTGAGCATGCTAAACTTCTACTTCAAAGTCTACTTGATTTATATGATCAACTCATCATCAACTTGACAAACAACATCCTTATAAACAACCTAGTTTTCGATGATATTGCAGCCGCTATTCTAGAAGAAGAGAGTCAGCGTAAGAACAAGGAAGATAGGAAAATAGGTGCACAACAAGCGGAGTCCTTAATAGTGATGTAAGAGAGATTAATGGAACTTGGCTCAAGTGGGAGCCAAAATTATGATAGATTAAATTTAAGAAATAAAAAGAATTTAAAATGTTACAATTGTGGTAAGAAAGGTCACCTAAAAAAGGATTATTGGAATTTAAATAAGAAAAGTTCCAATCCTTAAGGAAACGTAGCAAACACTTTAGATGATAGAAATGTTCTATGTTGTGAAACAGTAGAGACAACTAAAAGCAGGAAAAGTTTTACTAACATGTGGCTCTTTAATTTAGGAGCTACTTTTCACATGACCTCTTAGAGAGAATGGTTCCATCATTATAAACCTATCTTAGGAGGATTTGTGTATAGTTGTAATGACTACGCATTAAAGATTGTTAGTATCAAGAGTATCAAGCTGAAGATGTATGATAGTACAATATACACTATTTAAGAAGTGTGACGTATAGAGGGCTTGAAGAAGAATTTGTTGTCTTTAGGGTAACTAGATGATCTTAGATGCAAAGTTGAAATTGAAAACAAAATCATAAAATTAGTCAGAGGAGCACTTGTACTTATGAAGGGAGAAAAGATAGTTGCGAATTTGTACACGATGAAGGGAGAGACTTTATAAGAAGCAAAAACATCAATTGCTTCAAGTAGCTCAATTGAGAGATCTATGATGATGTGGTGTAAAATACTTGGCCACATATCCAAACAAGGAATGAAGGTTCTTGTTGAGAAAAATCTACTTCTTGATCTCACTAAGGTTTCACTACCTTTTTGTGAGTATTATGTTACTAGTAAGCAACAAAGCAGCGTTGGTTGAAATTTAGAAAATCAAATTCTAGAAGTAAAATTATTCTAGAATTAATTCACTCTGATGTTTAGCAAGCATTGATTCCATCCTTAGGAAAGGCAAAGTATTTCATATCCTTCATTGATGATTATTCTAGGAGATGTTGGGTATATCATATCAAGAGGAAGGCAAATGTTTTTCCACTTCAAAGTTTTCAACACGCGGGTTGAACTTGAATTTGGAAATAAGACCACATGTTTGAGGTTAGATAATGGAGGAGAATATATTAGTGATGAATTTGATAAATTCTGCAAGTAAAAAGGTATCAAAAGATAGTTCATTATAGCATACATTTTGCAATAAAATGGAGTAGTAGAGTAGATGAACAGGACTCTATTAGAAAGAATAAGAGCAATGTTGAGAGTTGTAAGCTTAGATAAGGCATTCTAGGCAAAAGCAATCAACATTGGTTGCTATGTAATAAACTGGGTCTCATTAATAATAATTGAGTTGAAGACACCGATGGAGATGTAGACTGGTAAACCAATTGACTATATAAACCTCGATATATTTAGGAATCCATTGTAGGTGATGTATAATGCTTAAGAAACAACAAAGTTGGATCCAAAATTTAGGAAATGTTTATTCTAGGGGTATGCTAATGGTGTAAAAGGGTATAACTTGTGGGACCCCATTGCCTGCAAGGCTATAGTCAATAGGGATGTTATCTTTAAAGAAGATAAGCTACAAAGTGAAGAGGATAGCACTTTAAAACAAAATTCAGAGACTACAACTCTATAGGTCGAGGAGGAGTTTAAAAAAAATGATTCCTCTAAAGTAGCACTAGAGTATGACAAACAGGATGTAGATAATCCTGAAGCTCCAAATATGTAGAAGTCAAATCTTATGAGGAAAGCACTAAGTTGACATTCTAATTATGTTATCGGAAGTAATGTTGCAAACTATCTTCTAACTGAGGATGGAGATCCATCAACTTTCTAAGAAGCAATGAATAGTTCATATACATCCCAGTGGATGACAATAATGCAAGAAGAGATTGAAGCTCTTTATAGAAATAAAACTTAGGAGCTTATGCCACTATAGTAGGGAAGGATCAATAGAAATAGATAGCTTGATAAGATTAGGAGAAATATTGATGATCAAGTAGAGCGATATTGTATAAGATTGGTAGTAAAAGGATATGCTCAAAAAGAAGGGATTGACTTCAATGAAATATTTTCCCTTGTGATTTGACTTACAACGTTTTTGGTAGTCTTGGCAATGTGTGCTATGTTTGGTTTACATCTGGAGCAACTAGATGTAAAAATATCTTTTCTTCATAGGGAGTTAGAAGAAGAAATTTATATGCTACAATCAGAAGGATTTGAAAAGAAAGAAAGAAAAGGAGAAAATTTTGTAGGTTAAACAAATCTCTATACTATCTAAAATAGGCGTCTAGGTGTTGGTATAAGAGATTTGATTCCTTCATAATGTGCCTTAAATACAAAGACTTAATGTAGATCCTTGTGCATATTCCAAGAGGTTTGGAGAAAATGATTTTGTTATCTTGTTATGTAGACGTCATGTTATCTTGCTCTCTACTAGGCCTTAACAAAGATCGTATTGAAGAATTGAAGGTACAATCAACTAGTGAGTTTGAAATAAAGGACATGGGACTAGCAAACAAGATTCTAGGAATGCAAATTCACCGACATAGAAATAATAGGAAGATTTGGCTTTCTTAAAGGAATTATTTAAAGAAGATCTTATGGCATTTCAATATGGAAGATTGTAAGCCAATCTCTACCCTACTTCCTATTAATTTTAAGTTATCCTCTAGTATGAGTTCTAGCATTAAAGAAGAGAGGAATGAGTTGTCTCGAGTATCGTGTGCATTAGTAGTAGGAAGCTTATTATTTGCTATGGTATGTACAAAGCCAGACATTGCACATGTAGTAGGAGTAATTAACTGGTACATGGTAAATCCTAATAGAGAGCACTAGAATGCTATTAAGAGGATCTTAAGAATATTAAAGGGATCTCAAATGTTGCATTACGTTATGGAGGATCAAACTTAATTGTCAAAGGCTATGTTGATTCTAATTATGCAGGTGATCTTGATAAAAGCAAGTCTACTACGAGTTTTCTATTTACACTTGTTGGTGGAAATGTAAGCTAGGTTTCAAAGCTATAATTAGTTGTGGCTACATTAACAATAGGAGTAGAATATATAGCAGTTACACAATCCATTAAAGAAGCAATATGGTTGAAAATGTTCTTGAAGGAACTTGGCAATGAGCAAGAGACAATCTCATTTTTTTGTGATAGTTAGAGTATGTTGCATCTTGCAAAGAATCTAACCTTTCATCCAAAAACAAGACACATTTGGGTTTAGTATCACTTTGCTCATGAGAAAGTTGAAGGATAAACCATAGATATGTAGAAGATTCACACCAAAGACAACACAAAAGACTTTATGACAAAGGCAGTCAACAATAACAAGTTTATATGATGTCGATCCTCTTATGGCTCAATGGAAATGTAAGCAACACAAAATGGCAAGGTAGAAAGAATGGTGCGAGGATATGATTGATCCTCAATCAAATCTTCTAGTAGGAGATTCTTAACAAAAATAAGCTACAATTAGTGCTCATTGAAACTAACATGGGAAAGGAAGAAAATTACCAAGCTTATATGCTATGCCTTGGAGCTTAGTTATCACAAGGGCTTACTGTAGAATTAAAAAAGGGTCTTTCGAATTATGAAAGAAAGTAAAAACGGGTTGGTTTGGCTTCTTCAATAGCTTTGTGAGGTTGCTTGTCAGATATAACTAATCAGTGAACACCATACGACTTAGTCTCAGCTTGATATGATGCATAAGTAAAAGATTAAGATTTACTATCCATTAACCTTGGGCTACTAGCAAGATTAGATAAGAATGGGGGTCTATAACTTAAGAGGGTTAATCGCAAGACACGAGAGAGAATATTCATTAGCTAATAAAGGATAAGATGATTCTGGCTACAAATGATGAGAGACTATTTATAGTAAGTTCCTAGGACAATAAGGAAATGCATGAAATTACATAAGGGGTAGTACAAAATAAAGAAACATAGTATATTGCCAAAAGGGGTAAACGGGACAATTATGATAGAGAATATAGTAAAATATTAGTAAAAGTGGAGATAGGTGGGGTGTTGTCATTCCCTCTATACATAGGGCAGTAAAGTACTGAAGCCAAGCTATTTAGGTAAAGAGACAAGTTGGTAAGAAGAAGCTAGGAGGTTGGTGTTAAGGTGCTTGGCACTCATTATGTTAGCATTGGAGTTCTCGTCACTAAATAGGTTGTCCAAACCACAAATGTTTGTGAGCTTGGCATTTGGGTGTAAGATAGAGCAGATTAGGATGTATTTGAGCTAGGCATTCAAGGAATTCAGCAGTAGGCCTTCCTAATACTAGAATTCGTCATGGTCAAGCTAAGGAGATAGAATCCTTATTATAAGATATTGTAAGCCCTTGAGACGCGCTCAGGTGAGAGGTCCAGAGGTTGACATTCTATCAACTCTTCAGGGTTGTTGAAGATTTGCCCTCAAATGTTGGTGGACTTCTTCCTCTAGGATATAGGGCATCGGATTAGAGACATTGAATGTTGGTAATACCTCATATCCTTTTGGCAAATCTAGATTATAGGCATTGTCATTGATTCTCCTTAGAAATTTAAATGGAACATCCAAGCTAAGTGAAAGTTTGTTTGTCCTCTTCCTTAGGCACCACTCTTTACTGAGGTGAATCCATATAAGATCTCCAGGATTGTAACAATACATTTTCTCCCTCAGATTCCTTGCTTTTGTTATTAGGCCACTATTTTGGTTTGTTGCTTGGTAACTCTTCTATGCAGTCTTTGAAATTCCTCTGTATGCTGTAGGTTGGTCTAACTTTCTTCTCCAAGAGTTAGGCTAGCAATCATGTCTAAAGGTAAGTTAGGTTGATGCCATAGACAATCTTGAAAGGTGATTGGTCGGTTGAGCTGTGGGTTAAGCGATTACCGGTAAACTCAATGATCGAAAATCCCAATCATGTAGATTCTTCCTAATTGTGGCTCGAAGCAGACTTCTAATAGTTCTATTCATGACTTCAATTTGACCATTTGTTTATAGATGATAGGAAGTACTGATCATTAGCTTGATGCGGAATTTCTTCCATAAAGTTTGCTAAAAGAAATTAGTGAACATTGGGTCGCGATAAGAAACAATACTTTTGGGGATCAAATGTGGCAACATGATCTCCTACAAAAAGAGATTAGTAACATATAAAACATCATCATTTTTACTGTAGGGAATGAAGTGGATTGTTTTTCTAAATCGATTAACCACTACCATGATAAAGTCATGTTTCTAAGTTGTTCTGGGTAGGCTGAGCATGAAATTCATGCTTGAGTCGGTCTTGGGACGATTAGGTATAGGTAGAGGTATATATTCCCCATAGGGTTTCTTTTTTCCTTTGGTCCGTTTGCATTCGAGCATGAAATCCACGCTTGAGTCGGTCCTAGATCGATTAAGTATAGGTAGAGGTATATATTCCCCATAGGGTTTCTTTCTTCCTTTGGCTCACTTGCATACCTTGCATCGTTCTAGAACTTTACGCACATCCTTTACCATCTCTGGCCAATAAAAATGCTCTTTCAGTAATTCAAGTATCCTCTTTTCTCCAAAATGGTCGACGAAGGCTTAAGCATAAGCTTCCCAAACAAGTAGTTCTTTAGTTGAGCTACTTGGTATACATACTTGTCTACCCTTTATAAAAAATCCTTTGTTTAAATAGAATCCATCTATCACTCCTCCATAGTTACATTTGACTACTATGGATCGAAAGTATGGATCTTGCTCATACCAATCTAGGATAATACCAAACCTAAGTATTTGAGCTTGTAAAGTTTTAATGAACACATGCCAACGTGAAAGAGCATCGGCAACATTGTTGGAACTTCCCTTCTTATACTTGATGTCATAGCAAAAAGTTTCTAAGAATTTTATCCATTTGGCATGACATCAAGAGAGCTTTTGTTGACCTTGTAAATGCTTCAAGGAATCATGATCCATGTAGATGATGAATTCTTGAGGTAGCAAGTAATGTTGCTAGTTTTGAAAAGCTTGGATGAGGGCATAGAACTCCTTATCATATGCGAAATTGTTTAGTAACATTACTGAGCTTTTCACTGAAGTAGGCAATAAGTCGGTGCTCTTATATGAAAACAGCACCAATTTTGAATCTAGAGGCATCACTTTATATTTCAAACTTTATCAAAGTCAAGCAGTAAAAGTACTGAGGTAGAAGTTAGCTTAGACTTGATATCCTCAATACTTCTCTAAGCCTTCTTTGACCATTTAAACTCTAAGTTCTTTTTAGTAAGCTCGATTAATGGGGTTGCTATGGAACTGAAATTTTAAATGAATCTTTGATATGACGAAGCTAAACTATGAACACTTCTCACATTTGAAGCACTAGTGGGTGTTGACTATTTAAGTATGACTCAGACTTTCTCCTCATCAACTAAAATACCTTTACTAGACATAATATATTTGATGAACACAACTTCACTTTGACAAAATATATACTTCTTCATGTTGTTGAACAAGTGTTCAGCTTGAAGAATATCAAACATAACACTTAAGTGCTCGACATGAGATGATTCATTAGGACTATACACTGGGATGTTATCAAAATAAACCACCGTACACTTACCTATCAGTGATTTCGGGACATGATTCATAAGCTACATAAAAGTACTTGATGCATTCGTGAGTGCAAACGACATTACTAACACTCAAAGAGAGCGTCCTTCGTCTTAAATGCTGTCTTCTACATGTCTCCTAACCTCATTCTGATCTAGTGATAACTACTCTTTAGATCTACCCTTGAAAAGATCTATGTACTATATAATTCATCTAACATGTCATCCAATCGAGGTATTAGATATTTACACTTGATGGTGATCTTATTGATAGCGATCTTATTAATAGCTTAGCTATCAATGCACATCTGTTAAAAGCCATCCTTCTTGGGTACTATTATAGTGGGCATGGCATAGGGACTCATGCTCTCTCTAACATACATTCGATCAATCAACTCATCAATTGGTTTCTTGAGCTCGGTTGCCTACTTAAGATTGAGCTAATAAGTGGGTTGGTTCGATAGAGCCGCTTTGAGCTATAGGTTAATACAATGTTTAATACATCCGATAAGTGGTAACTCCTTAGGTAGCTCGGCATGAAATAGGTTGGCATATTCTTTAAATAAGGCTTACACATCATCTAGTAGAGCTCCATCCTCCGTTAGCTCTAGTAGTCTTCTCATTAGCAAAAAGGCATACTTTTCCTTCTTATGTTCCTTAGAGAATTATGTTGAGGAGATCACTAAGGACCTCCTCTACAAGGATTTAGAGATCTTAGCTTAAGATGCCTATACTTCCTTTGAAGTCATAGAGGTCAGCATTACCATCTTGTTGTCCTTTTAGAACATGTAAGTGTTCTTATAACCATTGTGAATCACTCTTAAATCAAATAGCTAAGGTTGCCAAGAAGTATGTGTGAAGCACACATCGATAGGAAATTACATAGCACCTTGTCTTTGTTTCTATCCCTAATAGAGGTTGACATTCTAACTTGCTCGGTAATTGGAAGTCCACCCTTCTCATTAAACTAGTGTATCTTGTAAAGTTTAGGGTAAGAATAGGTTAGCGACTTCAAAGCCTTCATCGCTCTTTGTACTATCACATTAGTATAACTTCCTTTGTCAATAATGAGGGTGCAAAGGTTACCATTGATGCATTAGTTCGTATGGAAGAGATTCTCTCTCTATTCATTTTTGTTAGTAGCAATAGCATTGAGGGATCTACAGACAACCATACAATATTCCCCAAGTTCAAGTCGGGTTAGGGCATTAGAATCCTCTTGAAACTCATCCAATAGATGCCCAACATTTACCTCTTCTTCTCCATCACTCGCATTCTCTACCTAAATTTGTGGTGACCCTTAATGGTCACCATACGTTTGCTCGGACACTAACTAGAAACATGTTCAAAGTTGAGACACTTAAAGTACTTAATTTTTCTAGTCTTCTATCCTGATTCCTAACCTCAGTCTTTCCTAACCTCAGGCTTTTCAGCTTTAGCCTTACCTCGACCCTCGTCAAGTTTTCTTGGAATTTAACCTTAGTGGTCCATCTTGGAACTATATGGGGCTTGGTCATATCCTGGTCAACTCGGCATGCCAAATCTGCTCGACATATCAAGTCAGCTGCTCGAAGCTTGGTTGAGCTAACTTCACCTCTACCTTTTAACTCTCTAGGCAATTCGAATAGTCTCATCCAAAGTCCCAAGTCTCTATACCTCCATAATGTTCCCAATCTTAGGTCGCAATTTGGAAATGAATCTTGCAATGTTTTGTGCTTCTGGCTCATCGACATTACATCGAATCTTTAATAGTTGAAACTCGCGAACATACTCATCTATAGTTTGGCTACCCTGCTTAGGTTCTTAAAGACTTTGGAAAGTATCTTGTTTGTAGTGCTCAAGAACAAATCTACTCCTCAAAACTCGCTTCATCTCATTCCAAGTTCATATTTCTCATTGGGTTCGTTGATGTATGGTCTCCAACTTCTTCCACCATATTGTTGTATACTCAAAAAACTCTAAGGCAGCTACTTGGATACATACTGCATCCTCATAATCATAGAAATTGAATATCTTCTCAACCTTTTCTTCCCAGTCCATATATTCATTAGCACTACCAGATCTAGAAAAGCTTGGAACCTGTACTTTGATGTGCTTAGTCCTTCGAGGAGCTCGAAGCTTACGTTCTCATATTCAGAGAACTGCTTGCCCTCATCTTTGCCATCTTCCATGTCCTTAACTTCTCTTAACTCAAGTCTTTGTTATGTGTGTCCTTCAGTTAAGCTAAGTTGTGTTTGTGGTGGATTCATAGCATTAGGAACTTAGATTTCAATACCTTTCCTTCTTGGCTTATCTTGTACATCTCATTTACGTTTAGCATTTCTGTCTTGAGGTCGAGCTTCTACTAATTGTTGTACAAACACTACTAAGTTGGTCACAATGGCAGTGAGGTTCTGTATTTGATCATCTGTGGTTTAAGGGGTTTATTGTTCAATACAACCACAACTAAGAGCATCACTCTGGACATCACCTATCTCTCCTTGTACACTGGGATTCGACATTCTCACAATAAGACTTCAACAAGTTCATAACCCAACAAAAGATTCCATACAATCTTACTAAGCATTATATCTAATAGTAACTTCAATACTTGCTTTGTTTTGCAGTAGAGAAAATATAGTACAATAAAGTATGTAAACTACGTCAAAAACCATTCACTACAAACACTTGGCTATCGATCGTAACCTCAAGCTTTGATACTAGGAAATATAATGTGCTTTAGAGCTCAGTTATCACAATGGCTTATAGTAAGATTAAAAATGGGTCTTTTGAATTATCGAAGAAAGAAATTGGTTGGTTTAGCCTTTCTAATAGCTTCATGAGGTTGCTTATTGGATATAACTCACCAATGAAGACTACATGACCTAGTCTCAGCTTCATACGATGCATAAGTAGAGGACTAAGGTCCATTCACCACAACCTCAAGCTATTAATAAATTAGATAAGAGTGCGGGTTTGTAACTCGAGAGGATTATTTGCAAGATATAGGAGAGAATATTCATTAATTGATAAAGGATAAGATGATTCTAACTACAAATGACAAGGAACTATTTATAGTAAGTTTTTAGGACAAGAAGGAAATGCATGAGATTACATAAGGGGTACTACAAAGTAAAGAAACCTAATACATTGCCAAAAGGGATAAATGGGACAATTACAACAAAGAGAATATAGTACAATGATAGAAAAAGTGGAGACAAATAGTGTACTATCATTCCCTCCATAGATGAAGTATTGAAGCCGTGTTGTTTGGGTAAAGAGATCGGTTAGTAAGAAGAAGCTGGGAGGTCGACATTCAGGTGCTTAGTGCTCATTAAATCGGCATTGGAGTTCTCAACACTTAACAGGTCAGTCGTACTAGAAATGTTTGAGAGCTTGGCATTTGGGTGTGAGATAGAGCATATCAAGGTGCATTTGGGTTGGGCATTCAAGGAGTTCAACAGCAGGCCTTCTTGGTACTGGAATTCATCATGGTTAAGCTGAGGAGATAGAATCCTCCTTACAAGATTTAGCAAGCCCCTAACATGGGCTCTAGTGAGAGCTTTGGAGGTCAGCATTCCATTACTATAAGCTACAAGTTTGAATATTTACATTACAATGCATAGCCCATTTTTACCATGTAGAATTCATCCATTCATATATAGTGTCCATATTAAAGAATTCATTTATAAATAGGCTTGATTGTTGTATTTGGAAATCATCTCAATAATCTTCAAATATTTCATTTCTTGTGTTAAAAAGTAAAGAAGAAGAGAGAGCAATGGGTTTTCTCTTATTGTAGAAGAGAGAATATTATATGGTTTTCTCTTTCGCAATAGAAAGATGTTGTAATACTAAAGTTCTCATAGTGAAAATTTTCTATCTTTGCTCGTGGTTTTTATCTTATATTATTTAGGGGTTTTCCACATAAAATCTGTGTATTCATTTTCTTTATTATTATTATTCTCAAATTTATTAGTTGCAGTTTTGCTCTATTCAAGCCTATTCATAGGTAATGTTTTGCTACAATTCCTCCATATTAGAATCACATCAAACTCATCGAATACTTGATTAACATAAATTTCCTAGCTTCAATTGAATAAATCTCCATATTGGAATTGCATCAAACTCATCGAACACTTGATTAACATAAATTTCCAAACTTCATTACACTCCCATATAATTTAATCTCCATCCATTGAGTTATGCCACCTTAATAAAATTATCTCTATGGATATAATTGACCGACTTAGGTGGAACACATTGAATATATTACCCAAATATATTGGATAAATGAAGTTAGGTCTTAAAAAATTAATTGTGCAACTTAAATAACTTTATGTGATTTTTCTTGTCATTGTTCCATTATTTCAAGTTACTCTTTAACTTATTACATTTGTTACAACTCTTCATCTATCTTAATCAAATGTATTTAATTCAATATTTGAACAACCTACATAGTTTATTCACATATGAGTAATAACCTTATATGTGTTTTCTTATCATCAAAACTAAATTAGGAGATTTAACACTACTTAAGTAGATTTATGAGTCTTTTGGTTAAGAGTTGAAGGAAATACAGCCATGTCTTCAAAATGAATTTCACTCTTTAATTTGCAATGGCATGTGTTTTACTAATAAGATAATGTAGGAGTAATTTTAATACAAATATACTTAAAGGAGAAATAAAAACAAAATAAGGCTACATTGTATTAGACTTGGTTGGTCAAATGCCAAGAGTCCACATACCAGCATTTATAGGCTTGAACGTGGGACAACCATTAATGGCATTTGGATGCCGGCTGAGATATCTCCTATAAGTTTCATTCGTGCATAGAATAGCAATAATACACCACCTCAACTCATTTTTTTCAACTTCTTAGTATCAAATCATTATCTCAGTCCATGTTAATTACAATTTAATGACATCATAACAACAATAATTTCCATCAAATAACTTTTAATAATCACACAAAATGTATTAGATCATAAAAAAGGCTTACTCACCTTAACCTCCTTATTTTTAATCAAAGTAATCTTCAAGTTGTTGCAAGAAATCGAAGAAATCACCTATACTCAGGAAAATACTAGCAACGTAGTAAATCATAGAAAAGTCCCATTCACCTTAGCCTCATAGATGTCAATCAAATTAATTATCAATTTTTTGCAATAAAATCAAAGAAATGACCAACATTTAGTAAAAGAAATACAATCCTCGTAAAACTTCTAGCAAACCCATGTCCTTAATCCTACTAAAACTCAAATGAAATTGAAGTTCTTGACGAATAATAATTATATCCTCATTGTATAATTTGGAGTTTTTAATGTTTTCAACTCGTTCTTAATTGAGTTTTAGTGTTATTGGGCACGAAATGAACAAAATAAGAACAAAAATGTCAAAGTGCAGTAATTATTAATGAAAAAGACCAATCTTCAAAGCAAAATTGCAGAAATTGGAGATTGAGCTTTTGAGATAAAAAGAGGGTTATGGTTTCTCTTACACACCTAAACTGAAATTATTGAAGTCGACGCGCAAGGGATTCAAAGAAATGAACAGAATAAATTTTCGCTGAGTTTAGAGGGAGAAATTGCAATTTGTAGTGGTGAGATGAAAGCTAAAGTTACGAGCAAGTTATCGGAAGGAGAAGGAAGACGACACGTTAAAAGTTTAAATAAGGGGAGAGAAGAATTTTAGATGCCTAAGAGGTAGACGAGGCCTAGAAGGAAAGTTGAAATATCTCGGGTCCATATCTTCCGGTGTTATAGATACTTAGACATATTTTAGTAAGCATCAAAAATTTTATTTTTCCACTTTAACTCGCAGTTTTACTATCTAGCATCCATTTATTATAGGATATTTTGTAAGGTCAAAATTTGTCAAATACTTTGAAATTAAAATTTTTTCTTAGCAATTATAGAGTCCTTATATTGTATTCAACGCCATACTATAGTCGTTTATTATTTCATCATTTTTAATTATTTTCCAGGTTTTAACATCATCTTCCTTCACTTGAAAAGTTTTATCCTTATTACTTTAGAACGCTCCTGAGTTTGGGAAAAGATAGCGATACTTCTCTCCCGTTTCGCTTAGTAACTCCTAGGTAGCTTCTTGGTCAGAGTGTTTATCCTACTAGACTTGAGCATTAAGTGATACTTTTATTACAAAGTTCTTGAACCTGAGTGCTTAAAATCTTGATAAGACACTCTTGTTAGGTCAAATTTAGCTAAAGCTCTAAAGGATCTATCTTTATGACTCAATGAGGATCTAATAAGTCTGCTTAACCTTTTTTTTTTTTTTTGGTCTATCTTGGGAAACTTCCATTCTTCATCGAATCACTTGTAACTTTCTCCTTTGTCTCTTACAAGTATCAGGTCTAACAACTGACTTTTCTACATTATTCAGTGCAGAGGTGATCTAATCTTCGTCCACATAGCAATTTATAAGGCAGCACTTTGATTGAGGAGTGATAATTATTATTGTTATTATTATTATTATTATTATGTGGAATCCAATCAATGGTAAGGTTAATGTCATGATTTACAGTTTAATTTTATCATTTTTTACAATTATATAATTGAAGTTTCAACATGTCTAATTCTATACTTAATTAAAAATTTAGTTATTACCATTTACAATTTAATTAATCCTAATTCATAACATTACTCCTGTCAACATGATAGGCTAATGAGGTAACCGCTTATGACCTTAAGGAAATCGTACAGTCCTTTATAACTCGCCATCAACCACCTACTATAAAATAATGAGTGGTTATGACCTTCTTAAAAATATGGATTGTGAGACCCATTGATGACCGTAGGTGGTTGTATATATCTCTAAGGGATTACACGATCCTCCTAAGGTTATGGATAGTTGTCCATTGGTTTGTTGTGCTAAATGGACTATTATTATGAGTATGAGTTAATTGAGATATAAATAGTGATAAGTAAATCTTCAATTAAATATATATCTAGATACATTGAAATTTCATATATATAATGGTAAGGTATGCTCTCCAATGTAAGTGTCTGTCTCTAAAATCCAAGGGATAAGATCTTGTGAGCTCCTCTTGAATTTGAATACAAAGCGAGGGTTTTGATTTAACATTATAGATACTCCATGCAATTTTACTATCTCCTTAATATATAATCTGGCTAGTTTATCTAAGGAATATATCATATGAACCGGTTAGAAAGTGAGTGAATACGGTCAAACGATCTACGGTCACCCAAATAGTACCATATCCACCTCATTTCTTTGGCAAGGAGATCACCAAATCCAAGTAATCCTTTCCCATTTCCAGATAAGAATCGGATGGGTTGCAACAAGTCATCAAGTCACTAGCGTTTTATCTTAACTTGTTGGCATACTAAATATGAGCTACAAACCGAGCTATCTGCTGCTTCATGCCTTCCTATCAACAGCCTTTCTCTAATTCTTGTCACATTTTAGTTGCGCCGGGGTATATCCTATATTTTCTAAGTTATGAATTTCATTCATTATTTCATTTCTTATTTCTTTATCTTCCAGTGCGCACGATCTTCCTTGATGCTTCTTTAAAATCTACTCCAAATCAATGAAAGTTCATTACTTTATCTCACTTTTCATTGGCATCATTCGAGAATCCATCTCTTGTAACCCCTTAATCTTATTTAATAAGGTAGACTGCACAATCAAATACATATTATATCTATAAGTTTAAGATCTTTTGGGTTGGTTGTGATATTAAATTTAATATGACAACGGAACAAATTCAATCTGATGAAGACATGATAAATTAAACAGTTTTTCCAGTTGTGCTTTAAATGGGCATAAGTTTTGATTCATGATGAATTTTTCTTGTTATTATGTATTTTCAAGGACTGATTTTCGAGCACTATAATCAAATAATTAGGAGGAGCCCAACTAATATCGTTTTAAGCTTGAAATACACACTATAAGACTTGTTACTGAGGTTTTTACTTTTAGGTTATATTTTAGAGATATTTAAGGCATTTTAGGAATTCAATTTAGATTCTTTTTAGATATAAATAATTTCTTTCATATCTTATTTCTTTATAAATAATTATTTAAGAATAATAGAATTTCAAATGTTCCTTCTTGCATTGCGTACATTACAACCCAAGTTATCAACTTAATAGAATTCAATTAAAGTCTTAGTATACAAGTAAAAGAGAGTAAACTAATAAATACAATGCCAGTACCATGTCGATAAGATCAAAAATTTTAATTCGACTGTTAAGATGCTGAACTCAACTTTTAGAAAACGAAATAATGAGGAAACTATTTCTAGCACCTGGCTTTGAGAACATTGTATTGACTTGGGTGCAAACTTGAGCGCTTGGATTTTTGTATAATCCTTTAAGATTTGACTATCTGATCATACATAATGAGAAAAGTAAAACCACTAGACCTCGAAAGAATGATGAAAATTGTAAGTTTCAAAAGGAAAAGGAAAAAAAAAAAAAAAAGCTTATGAGTTTACCTACAGAAGTTAAAATGGTCCCTCTTGATCATGCTTCCCAGCATAGAAACACTCACAGAATAAGGATGGTTGCTTGCCTTCGATTCAATCTTTTAATTGCCATACCTCTCGTTCTCTGCTTTGGAAGGATCCTAGAAATTTATATAGAAAAAAGCTTTCATATAGATAATGAGTGGGATTAATATCACAACATGATTGCATTAAAGCAACATTAATAAAGAAGAGAGTATGAAAATTTAGAATGACCATTCAATAAAAGTTATGCAAAATTTATAAAAAAAAAAAAAAATCTTCGAAATTATATGTAATACACAATGATAAACCTTGAATAACATAAAACATAGAAGGAAACATTAGATTATCCAAAGAATGATTATCGGTAACTTCGAATTTTATTTGACGTGTATAGTAATGTTAAAATGTAAATTGCTACATAATGGAACTATATGTAAGGATGATAAATAAAAAAGAAAAAGAAAGAATGTATAATACAATTCACAATGCAAGTATCATCAATTTAATATTTCCCTTAAAAGTGAAAATGTTAAAAAAAAGAAAAGGAAAAGACTATCAAATCTCCATGGGGTCATGGGGTGGATATTGCTCGGGACTAAAAAGATATGAATGCACTATGCAGAAAAATAAATAAATAAATAAAAACTATCCAAAACCTTATATATCTCATCAAATTCGATGGCCAGAGATAGGATACCATCATTGCACCGTGAAGTTCGCACAACACCATCACATAAAAGTATTTAGTCCCCTTTTTTAACTTACATTTTCTTCACAGGTTGATATATATAAAGCAATTAACGAAGTCTCGAAGTTTCTCTTATAGTTTAAGTGTTATTTAATGATGATCATTGAAAAAAGGTGCAATTGGAGCACCATAAGCACTTGAATGAATTAGTGTGTTCTTATTCTAATTTATTGTTTGTGTTAACATTAACATTACCACCTATAATCTAAAAGTTTAAGTTTGTAAATATAATATAAGTTATTTATTTATTACTTTGGGATAACTTAATTGAATGAAGTGAACTACACTGGGAATCAAACCCTAGACCTTCTCTATTTTGATACTTAGCACTACAACCATCTAATTTCAAAATTTAAACTTATAGATAGGGATTATATTTCTTACTTTCCGGTTTGTTAAGGAGCTCAACTTATGGCCATAAAATTTCAAATATTTGAAAAGTCCTCCATGTTGTAAATAATTGAGTTTAGAATGGTTCCTATGGGGTGAATTTTTCCCTTGGATTTTCTAAGATAATGGTATATTCCCTGTGAATTCGCAGGATAGAAGGTCTGATGTGCCCTAGATCCAAAGTATGGATAGAGGTACGACATTTGATTTGCAACCATGAAAAAAATAGCTCTTCATATGTTTATAGGGTTCAATAATGAAAATTAACGGAGAATACATATTTTTGGTGATCTTTATATTGTGAAGCTACGAGAATCCCATTAATATTGGTGTTTTATATATAAAAGTTAGGACCGTTTATTAATTAATGGGATTAATTAAATAAATGAACTAGGAATCGAATCCTATTTCAATATTCTCGCGGGAATAGAAATCCATCAGGGATAACTAGATTACTCGATGTTACTGAAAAACAATAATTTGTCATAAAAAACATGATGTAATATGTATTTGCAAAAAGAGTGAAAGATATCACTCAATGTAACAAAGGTTTAATCTACAAAACCAATATCAATGTCTAGCTAACTCCCTTGTTAAGTTTTCCAATTTGATTTTGATGATAACAAAATATATGTGAAGTATTTATTATGAATTTATTAAGTTACTATAGAAAGTTAGAAGGTAACTTAAAAAGATAGCATAGAAGTGAAAATGATTTTATCAAATTAGAGGGTCCACTATCAAACTTAGAAGGCAATTAGCTATTTATTCAAGCACCAGCAAACCTAGAAGGTTAAAGTGAAAATTTAGAAGATTTCCCTCATGTCATATTTGGTACACGAAAATAGATTGAATGGAATTACAATTTCGAGTTCCATTCCCTTTTCCCATGTTCGAAGCAACTTCAAGGAGGAATTCTATTCCACTTTTAAGAAGATAGAATTGATGATTCCATTCCTTCCATATTTACTATTATTGATAAAATTACTTTATTTAACCTTTAATTCAATTATAACATTCGATAGTTAAGAGTATTTTTTAAAATTATTATTATATATGTATTTAATATCATTCCATTTTAGTCTATTCCATAGAAATCTCTAAACATGAAAAAAAATTTACCATTTCGCCTCTCATTTCATATCATTGTATTTCATTCCAAACCATTCTTATATACTAAACGTGACATAAGTGTATCAAATGTTCAATAAAGAATTTTCAAAATTTAGAAGCTTCATTGCAAAACTTACATGGTTGCTAAAATACACTAGATTTAACAAAAGCTTTGCGGTTCATGTTTGTTTAATAGGTTAAGGTCTAGCTTCATTAGTCAAGATATTCAGGGAGATTGAAGTTGTCAAGTTTATCAAGAATGTTTATTAGGCTTCAAGTTCTGAGGATGCAAGAATCATGTCAAGTTGAAGAGTTCAAGTTTGATAACATGTTATCGTGAAGATATTTGAAAGGTTTGGATATTTAGAAGATTTAGATTATTGGTTAGTTTTGAAGACACTTATCATGTTATGAGTTTATTCAAATTCACAACAAAGAAGATTGTAGAGACAAGGATCAAGATATTGAACTAGATGCACAAAGAATATATTAAAGATATTTGAAGATAATCTTTTGTAATCTTATAGAAATATTTCAATAGGATATTGTGGAGACACCAATTTTGCTTCTCGTAGTTTTAACATTTTTCAAGAATGAAGAAAAATGGTCCTAACTGAAAAATAAAAAAAAAAAACAAGAAGAAGGAAAAATTCAAAAAAATAAAAAAATTGAAAAACTTAAAAATACAAAAAAAAAAAAGGAAAGTAGAATTTTTAAGAAAATAGATGTTTTAGGTCATTTTTAAGGTTATTGGGTCATATGGAATGGGTTATCTCATTTTTAGGGTCAAAGTACACATATGCAATTAATAGTTCCAAGCTATAATATTCTAACCATGGTCAATGTTAATTAAATTAAGCTAATCATAGCTTCAAATGATGCTTTGATCAAACTTAAATTGTGGATTGTCAAGAAAAGCACTTTTTGAATTAGCCGTGTGATTTGCGAACAAGAGTTCATGAAACTGTTAAAGTTGGTTTGATTTGAAAATTAATTTTAATATATGTGTTGTAAACTTAATATTAGAAGGCATTGCATTTTCAATTTTTGAAGAGCCAGTCAATTGGGGTTAAATTTTTCTTTGAACTTGGATCATTTTAAATAATAAAAATTTTTTCAGTTCAAAATTGAAAAAAAGGGTAGCTAGATTGTTGTTGGTTTCATTGTGCAATTAAATTGCATAAAATAGATTAGCCCATTAAAAGAAGGCTAGGTGATCTAAGAGCAAGTAGGTAAAGCTTGCTTTTCTTTTGCAGTAGAGCTTGTATAATACACATATTCACTGTGGCATGTCAATCATGTGCTCAGCATGTGGCATGGCTACTTTCGCATGCTTTCCCGTCTTTTCTCTAGTGTTTCCTTTGCTTTCCATCTCGGTGTCACATGTCTAAGCTACTCTTTCATGTGATTTTCGATTCCTTTAAGATTAATGGTGGAATTATATACTAGGCATAGCCTACTTTGTATTGAGATTAATTTTAAGTCCAAATTCGGTTGATTCCCAATTTAAATTGGATTTTGAAAGATCAAGAAAGTTTGGATATCAAAATTTCAACTATTGAATGAGTTGTTGAATCTAAGCTATAATGAGCAAATTGAAGCTTCAATTTTTTTGTTTGAGTAACTAATTCAACTCCACAGCTTTCAGTACCACTCAGATCAAGCTAGTTTCCATAAAATTGAAGATCATTTGAGTTGGATGATCATGATTTGAATTGGTTATTAATGGCCTTCCAAAGCTTATTCAAGCTTTGTTCACCAACTCTCAATTTCATTTCCTCTCCTACTCATTTTCGAAAATTTCTCTCTCTAGTAAGGTCTTCTTTCTCTGTTTAAGTTTCGTCGATTTGCAATGAGTTTTGAATCAAAATATTAGCCTTGCTAACTTCCCTACACTCTAAGCTTCTAAACCCAATTTGTTTCATGTGTCACCATGCTCCTATACTTGAGTACCACCACTTGGTGCTTTGAGTTAAACCCTAACCACTAAGAAGTAGTAGTTCTACTTACCCTTGACCAAAATTGACACCACGATTGAGTTTGCATCACTTAAAAACCCCTAACTTGAGTCTCCTTTAAACCCTAAAAGCGGCTGTAAGCAATAACCACCACCACCGTTGTCAAGTGGTTTTCAACCACCACCCAAATGACCACCAAACATGGTGGCACTTATATAAAACCCCCATTCACTAATGAAATTCGCATGGAAGTAATGTTTCTTGCTCATTTCAACACTTAGAACTACTTGTGGAGCATCCTCAATCACAACTCTCCTCTCCTTTAGCTCATGCACTTACAGTGCACATGATCGGGTCAAATGACCAAGATCTAACCTACTAACCAACCCAAACCTGGTTTCCAACTCATGCCTCACTTAGGTTTAACCCTTACGTAATTTTTTCTATTTTCATTTTTATTTTTATTTTTATTTCATCTTTTTTAATGTAAGTTTTTTTTTAAAAGAAAAAATAAAATAAAATAAAAAATATATAATAAATAAAATAGAATGAAGGTTTAAATGCTTTCTTTTCCTCCATTTATTGTTACAAAATTTTTAAGGGCTCTTTATTCTTCAAAAGCATTATTTTTTTTCTTTTATTTTTTAGAAAAGTTTTCAAGAGTAAAAGGAAAATTTTTTATTACAAATAAATAAAATGAAAAAAATGGTCTTATCACTTAGATTTTTTTTTCCAAAAATAAAAAAATTTATTAATACACTCTTTTTCAAAATTAAGGTTTTTTTTTTAGAATTTATTAACAAAGAATAAAACATCAAATTATGACCTTTCTTTTAGAATTGTTCTAAAATAAACATAATGGCTAAGAGATGTAAACTCAATTAATTTTTCAAAAAATTAAAAGGAATCAACACACTTAAAATTTTCAATAATGAATTACGAAAGCCTGATCCCAAATAGTGGGTATATAGACACCTCTAGGGTAACTTAAAATATGAAAAAACTTCTTTTTTCCTCTTTTTAAGTATAAATAATTTTAATTTTTTCTTTTATTTTGTATATAAATTAGAATTATTTTGTGATAAATGGGTAAGTCCAAAAATAAATTAAAATTTGAAAGGTTTTAGTGCTACCTGCATTATGGTTAATAGGGTAGCTTTGAACTCATGATATCTGATTTCATGAAAATTTTTCAAAAGATTTTTGAAAAGTAGCCTAGTAGCTAAATTAGAACTAATATGCCAAATTGGTTTTAATTTAATCATATTTCCCAGTTCTGCTAGATGGTGACTTTAAGGTTTTTCCAAAATATTAAAGAAACTAGGTTTTTCTTAATTTTAGTTAAGCATTTAAACTAAATAGGTATAGAATTTAGTTTAAATCAAGTTAAGGAAAATGAAAATAAAAAAATAGGCTTGACAAATATCTTAGAGAATTTAAATTCAATTCAAGCTTGATTTTGTAGGAGAGAAATTAGCAAGTTTAGATAACCACCTATTTAAAATAATAAGAATTTTTTTAGATGTTTAAAATTTCAATTGACGAAGAATTTAAGCTAGTTGTTAGAGGTCATAAGAATAAAAATAAGCAAGCAACATTAGAGAAAAACATATAGAGAATTCGAACAAGAACAACTCGTCTATTGATTGTCATTTGCACTCTCTTAAGCTAATACACTTCTACACATTGAAACTTGTAAGCGAATAGGGAAACTTAGAAGTTTCCCTTGTATAAAATTTAGAGGATATTTCTTTGTATTTTCTCAATTGCTTTTTGGATTTCTTGTACTTAATAGAGATTTTTTGTAGTTCTATGATAGCTTGTAGGATAGCTAAGAGATAGAGTAGTGTTGATTATAGCTATGGAAGCCATATTTGTACTCTTTTAATTTTTTTTTCTATTAAAAGTAGTGAAATAATAAGCATAGAAGACCAGATTGCTAGCTATAGAGTTGGAAAAGTAAATGTAAGCACAATGGCAACCATTATAAAATTTGTGTTTAATCTTCTCCACCCTTCTCTTGTTATTTTTGCACATATATATTTTGTTTATTATGAAAATATTTGTTAAACTTTTTCCATAATTTAATAAATTAGTTTAAGGGGAAGAGTTTTTAAAAAGAAAATAATTTTATATGTAATCAATTCACCTCCCCTCTTATTGACTTTAATAGGACAACAATTGATATCAATATCGTGCTCTTTTATCTAATTGAGTGAAAGATCAAAATAGTAGAAAGTTTACCATTCTACAAATAAGTTAAGCTCCATTTTTTGATGGATTCAAATTTACTTCTTAGAAATACAAAATGGAGACTTTTATTCAATCCATTGACTATGCATTTTGGGAGGTGATTGAATCTGGAGACTATGAGCCTGTGCATCTATTGATTAATGGGTAGGAGAAGAAATAAGCTTCTAATAGCTAAGCTAAACCTAAGGCCAAGTCTAACTTAGCTTAGACTTAGTGGTTTAAGGGCCTAGGGCTCCTTGAACTTAAACTTGAATCGACCTTTCCTTTCCTGGTTTTCGACTAAGTCCATAGGCCCATTGGGTTATAGGCTAGTTCAACGGCCTGTGAACTAGTCGTTCATAATTTTTTTTTAATCTTTTGTAAACCTGCCAATTCACACAAATCTGTTTTTTTTTTTTCTAATTTTTTAAAAACTCTTTACTCCAAATAGGTACAAATTACTTCTACTAATCAAGTTCTTTAATATTTTCTACTATGGTCTAATTTCCTCTTACACGATTCTAAATTTGTATTTGGTAACTTATTAACTAAAAGAAATAGGGAATACAAATATAAATAAGCCTGTTACTTGAAATATGTTTTAGGAAAAAATAGGTGCACATTAAGAAGATTTTTTGGGAGATTACATGTACCACATTGTGCTAAAAAGCAACTAACAACATAAGTAACACAGACACATATAGTCGATAACATTACAATTTAAAAAGAAACAAGGTAAACAATAGCAGCAATCTTCGAAAGAGGATGGGATAATTGTAAGCTCAGAACAACCTATTGTATGGACACTTCATTTTTTCTTCTACATTTCCAACAGTTCTAGGTAGTAGAACCATGAGTTTGTTGCTTTGTACTCGTATGGATGATACTACTTCATGTGTCTTTTAAATTCCTTTTTGTCCATTTGGTTCGATTACAAGCATATCTCACATACAAGATTGGGGATTTTCGGCACAAGTTCATAAATATCTTTATTGTCTTGTAAATTGCTCATCTCCCTACGATGGTTCCCTCTTACCGACTACTGAACACTTTTGGACAATTAGTGGCTGGTTTACCTTGATTTTGTTTGTCCTCTCTTCACTTTTTTTTTTTCCAATAGATATGACCTCTTCCTCCCTATAATTGTAAATGTTAATCTTAATTGAAAGGCATCACATAGCTTAACTCCATTATTGAATTCAATTGTATTGGTCTTAATGATGAACTATATTCTATTTTTCGAGGTTAAACTTGCAGTACTATGATTTCAACCATATATAAAGTATAGACAAAATCATTTCATCAATTAAAAGGTATGTTATCATCTTATTATCCCTTACACTCATTAAATTAGTGAGAATCAGCATTCTACATACTTTATTCTCAACCCAAGGCATTATTTAGAACTAGCGTGTAAAAATTAGTCTTATTATTCTCAGCTACTTAATTCTTAAGTTTACTCCATAATTCTTCGCCTAACCCTTTGAATTTGTCTCTATGATATCCTTCAAATTAGGTCATACTTTATTTGTTACCTTGAGCTTAACGAAACCTACAACTCATATTTTAACCACAACTGCACTCTGCATTTAAATTGCACTTTGGTCTTCACCATAATCCCTCTCATTATCCTTCTCATCTATTACTACCAGCTTCTCTTAAACTTCTTAAATAATAACTCATATCATTTTATAAGTAGTGCATTAATACAACTAATAATTCAATATTAAGCTTAGACTTCTTTGACCCTGATAACTTACCAAATCTTTGCATTTGTTAGAAATGTCAACATGATAGTTAATTGTCTAAACTTAGTGGATACTTAATAGAAATGTGATTCACCAAGCTAAATCTATTCTAACCTTCCTTCATCATACCAAGAATTACTTTATTAATCATCTCTAATAATAACTTTGAAAATCATACTTTAGATTCTATAAGCCGTTCCTACTTAATCCGTAAAAGATTCAATTAACATTTGAGTATTCCTCTAAGTTTCTAATTAATTTGATAAGAGACATTATCTTTCATAATTCAATATTATTAGTTACATTTCCTATATTTCTTTTACATATATGTGTATGTATGTATGTATAAACCTAAAGTCTAAATCTTTTACAAGCCACTTATTTCCTACTCTCAATGTTTTCCTATGATGTCTATTAAATTTTATTTATGACGCTTCAAAACTTGTTCTTAAGAATTATGCTTTAAGCAAATTCTTAAGAATAATGCTCTGATACCAATTTAGAACTATCACACCCTGAATATGAGAAGTTGTAACAATTCTGCTATATAAACTAATATAAAATAAAAGCTGACCTCATAGCTATTATCGTATATAAAATCTATATAAGGCATACATGACTTAACTAAGTTGAAGTATCCAGTTTGACACCTATTAATAATTAAACATGTAGTATATTTTTTCAAAATACATGTTCAAAACAACTTATTATTTGATAATTTAACAGTATTTATATAAACATATCCACATATAAAGTTATAATTCACACTAGGAGTTTACAAAAGCTATAAGTTTTGGAGTCTATTTACAATAAAAAAAAGAAACTAGTGGGCATCCTAAGGATTCCTAGTTAGTTTTCTCAAAATTAAAAAAAAAAAAAAGTTAAAAGCCTAGATTCAGTAGATTCTTATTTCCTTACTTTCCCAGCCAACCATGCACTAACTTAAGGGTGGTTATATTTGTGCATCTTGAAACTTTTACTTGTAACTTGCAAAAGAGTCTATAGGGATGTAAGCACAACTAGCTTAATAAGTGGGATGGAGACGAAAGGGTACCAGAAAAACACAAACAAGGTTATTAATTATAATAAAATGCAATCAGTCAGTCGCAACATCACACAACGTTATCTGGTTCATTCTTATGTTAAAGAAATTACATTCGCTTTAACCTTAATTGAGGAGTTTACCGTGACTCAAATCAGACCAAACCTAAGCTTACGCAATGGAGAAGACCCTTCTTTTGTAACTACTTTCAAACTATGGCCTCCACCCTTGCTATGGCTGCCTTACTTGTCACTTAGTTCGACTAAAGATAGCGAAAGGACCATTTCAATTATCCTTATCGAAGGGAGTTAATATTTGGTCTAACATATCTAATCGTTCCCTTAATGGGTTGCTATGCATGTCTAGTTACATTAGCGATCAGATCACCATTAGTTTCAATTAAGGGTGACTAAATAAGATCTTATAATACAATTCTATGAAATCGTACATAACAGTACGCTAAGGAGTTTAACTTCTATTACAAAATAGAATCCTAATTACACACGTAATATGCATACGGATAACTAATGTTCAATCACAAACAGAGCACTCTTAAGTCTCTAGATACTTTAACATAATATCTCAACAAGCGGTAAAGCTACGATCCTAACTTACTTATAATCCATATTGCTTACACTAATTATATTGTAAAGTTCTTCTTAGTCAGGCTTTAAGATATCTGATATCAAGTAAGCGCACCTATAAAATTGTAATAAGTGGATTAAGTCTAAGTATCGATTCCTTAGGGATTTTGATTATTAATACTCATTAGATCTTTATTATCTTACCTACAAATTTAAGCTTGAGAGTTTAAAGAATCTAAAATTAATTGCAGCAATTAATGAATGATCATTAAATAAGAACTATCTAAGAACTAAATCAAGAAAGCAATAAAATTATAAACTACTTCAAAATTCACAAACCGTATCTAGATTCTTATTTCCCTTAGATCTAATATATGATTTTCCCTAAAGACAATCTAATTTCTTCTTTAATCTTCCTTAACCGAGAGAATTCCCTACTAAAGTTAATCACCTTCTTAAGTCAATTAAACTTAAGCTTGAAATCACCTATTACAATGTCTTTTCAATAGTATAACTTAAGATCACATTATTACATAACAAATTCTCTACATTAAATTCAAGATTCCAAAAAGATCTTACAAATTATCTCTAATTTTGCAATAATCTCTATCAACTATGCTTATATCTAATCTTATAAAAAATCTCTTGATTCTCTTATATGATATCAAATTCTAAATTACTACCTATGGAAATAATAATCTAAATAATGAAACATACATAGTTGAGTCAAGAAAAGAATAAAGAATTAATTAGATTTAATAAAAAATCATGTCACATGAGTAGATCTAGGTTTTACAAGACCTAAATACCAAAAATCTACTTTCTATACATCATAAAGCAATAATCTTGGATTAAAGAATAGAGAAGAGTACAAGAGAGAATTATGAAATCTAATAAAGATTGAATCTTGAAATCTTTCTCTCTTGAATGATCTTAACTTGAAAAACTCTCTAAAGGTTGTCTAAAAGTCCCTTCTAAAAACCTTAAAGAAGCTTTATATATGAAACGGAAAAATAATGCTCGTGCAAATGACACGACTAAGGATACAACCGTATCCCTTGATCATGTAACTCATTACCATTGCTTCGCATCTTCTTTTTTTTTTTAAAAAAAAAAAAATTGGGAATGACATGACCAAGGACATGGTCGTATCACTAGCTGTGATCATTGAAAAATTGCTCTAAAATTTCTTGTAAATAACACAGTTATGTCATTCGAGTATATCGATTTTTAAACTTTTATAACTTACTTATTTTAGCTCTAAATTAAGTAAAACTTGTTTCTATCTTCTCTTTTTCTTTCATAGATCATTTCAAAACCAATAAATCAAGATTTTACTCAATTAATTATCATTATCTAAAAATAAACTCAAATTTAAAAAGAAAATATAAAAAATCACCAAATAAATTATAACCCATTTAAAGATTATTAATATCCTTTGAGTTATCTTCTGAATTTTCTTTTGAGTAATTCTTTACGTTGAGTTAGCTTTAGGGTTCTTAGCAGGGTATCTTCTAACTTGCTCTCTGAGTCCAATATGCCTTGAAGTTCTTGTCCAAGAGACCTCTGATTTATCCTCTAAGTATATTTAAATTTGAAACCCTTGTTCAAGAACCTTCTAACTTATCTTGTAAGTTAATTATTGTTTAGAGTTATTACTTAGTAGAGGTTCTAAATTACTTTCTAACTTGACGTACTAAATCTCCACATATTAGAGAAGGCACAAAAATAATTAATTCATATACTTACATACACACACACACACACACATATATATATATATATATGCCATATAGTTACAATATATACATATGTAAGAGGAATAATCATCTATAGTTAAGTAGGCATAATCATGGACATATATGTGAATTACTTGAGTATAATAGTTATATAGACACATTATATTTATATTGTATATATACACTTCGTCATATTATGTTCTCGTATAATGCTTTCGGACTCTTGAAGCATAAAAATGTGGTTTTATTTAGTTTAGGAGCTATAGTTTACGTATCTAGTATACATATTGGCCCATATTTATATAACATGGTACTATTGTATACTTATACATGTGAGGCTACTAATGTTGAAGTAAGCTTAGTTGATGTACTAATTATAGATTCCTAAGCTAGCACACAAGTTAATAAGTATTTTAGTGTTAGTAGGGGTATCTATACATGGGCGTACAGAATACAGCCTACATTATAAAACTGTAGTTTGAATAACCCTAGGTATAATTTAACCATAAAATAAACCATTATAGTTGTAATGAAATATAGGTTCATTCATATTGATATCACGTCTAAGTTCGGAAGAATCATAGTAAAATGGTATGTCCTGTAAATATTAAAAATTATCCAAAATAATATTTTTACTTAAATCTAACCAAATTAGTGTCGTTAGATTTGTCATAATGACAATGAATATGAGTTATTTGTTGCCATTGTTATTCTGGAAAGTCAACTCACACCCTCATATTTTCCCATCTAAAGAAAACACACACACACACACACATATCTTTCATGTTGAAATTATATAATAACTATATTAAGCATATGATGAGCAAATGTAGTAAGACGATCACTCCTACTCTTCCTATAACTTATGTACTTTATGACTTACCCATGATACCACACTTATTTGAGGAACTTTTCCCATTTCCCAAATCTAAATAGTAGATATTATGATCAAAATATCATGAAACACCTTTAGTATCCTTATTAAAATACTTCTATTAGATAAATCATAGCAGATTGCAAGATATCATTCCCAATAGAAAGTAATGTTATTAAAATTAAAGTAGATTTATGAATTGAATGGATGTGTGTTATATATATTTATATTTTAAATTGAAGTTATGGAAAAAGCTACTGAAAAGAAAAATATAAAATAGAATAAGGAGAAGTGCATCATTTCAACAATGTTTCACTTTTCAAAAAAAAAAAAAAATCACAAGAAAGAAAAATAGGAAAGTTTAGAAAATAAGCAATTTAGGAGAATGTTTTCTTAAAATCATAGGAAATTTTTTTTTTCTACAATAAAATTTAAGATATAATGGAAAATTATAACCTTTAAGCAGAAGTATGTACAAACAAAAAATTCACAATAAAAAGAAAAAGTTACAACTCAAGAAAATATTGTAAAATCTATAGTATAAACATAATTTAATGAGGATAAGATTACTTGAAAGTTCCAAGTATTCAAACTTCGAAAAGAAAATCATTAAACTCATGATTCCTTTTTCTCCCATGATTTCACTTGTTCTTCTCTCTTTCTATGCTTATTGGTAATCTTTTTCACAATATTTGTCTTGTTTTGTTTTTCCATGCAACAAAATGAGCCTTCATTTATGAGCTCTTGAAACCGTCTAAGTTGAGGCGGTTTAGAGAACTTATTTTATACATACATATATATATATATATATATATATTTCTTGTAAGATGTGTATTTACATGTGTAGGAAGTTTTGTTGTAAATCTTTTCTAGTTTACTTTATGGTTGTATGTCATCCACATGTTGAGGGAGGATATCATGATCTAATGAAATTGTAACATCTCTATTTTAGGTGTTTGATGTACAACTTTGGACAAGTGACTTAGTAATTCTTAATACTATATACATATATTTATGCATGTGTGTGTGTGTGTGTGTGTGTGTGTGTGTGTTTGTTTATGTGTTTCTAAATTATGTACCAACCTAATTCTTCTTATTGCCACTTCTTCTTGTACTATTTTTGCCTACTCTTTAATGGCGTTGCGGTAAGTATTTCATTGGATGTTGATTTCTCATGGTGATATGCAATTTCATCAACTTGCACTATATTAAATGATATCTTAAGTGTCCTTTATATGGTTGAATTAAACACTACATATCATGGAGCTACTTTTAGTCTACTAGTAAATAAATTAGTATAACATATTTTTTATTACCATTGTTTATTTATTTGCAATTACAATATTTAATGATTACTAATAATATATATATATATATATATGCATCTTGCAGTTCTCTCTCTCTCTCTCTTGTTATATTTCAATTTTAAACATTAAATTTGCAACTAAAATTATCATTGCTAAAATTTTCACTCATTAATCTAATCCATATGTATGTAAAGTCTTAAGAAAAATCCACTATTCTTAAGCTCGCATGTTGAGATAATAGGGATTACATTAACCATATTATTAAATTTTATGATTCACTTTTAACATCTAAGTTTGCAAGATTATTTCAAATAGTTGTTATGGCTCTATGGTAAATTTCCACTAAAATAAAGAAGCTTCTACTGAAATCTTAGAGTTAGGTGCTAGTACCTCACTCGCAATTTTGTGGGATTTATATTTTCACTCAAATAAATATCTCTCGTGATAAGACTAAATTTAGATACTAAGTTCAAATTATTAATCTTATAGGGTCTCACTGGTTGCCTACGTATCCGTTATTCAGAATTAAAATTTAGTGTGTTGGTCAATTTTAATATTTACTGAAAAAGCATCCACTTTACGTCATTATCCAGTTTATTTGTTTTGATTTTAATATTTCCAAAACATTGCCATGTGCTCTCGCTTACCTTTGTGATACAGTTACTAGTTGGCTTTTTGCATGGTCTTAGTGTCAAAGGTACGTAAGTTTGGGTTCAATGAATCTTGTTCGTACCACATTTAGGACTTGCACTTACCTACACTGATGGAGAGATGTACGTTTGCGATGTATTGTGCAAGCACCATCTTCTGCTTCTCCATGTCATATCAAAATAGTGCAAACAATTGAGAACTGCCATGCTGTGCAATTTGATGTTGGGATTTATTGATGCCATACTCTGATGGATGCTTTCGCTGTAGGTGTCTTGTTAGAATACCATAGCCACCCCCCCTTCTAATATGCATAGCTTGAGAGATAGTACTTGCATTGCACACAAGAATTACCTTCCCTATTTGTAATTTTAATAAAATGTTTAGCAAATATTTTTGACTTCACAGGTCTTAGGGGCTTAATTGGTTCACTGTATGACAAGTCCTCAATGTTGTCTTCACCTATATCTATAGCTTCCTCACCCTCTATCGTGTTCTCTCATTGGTATAGAGTTTGTTGCTCGAAACCAAAAGGATTCACAAGCAACTCTAATAAATCATCATATTGTTCGCTAATGAAACCGTACTGGACACTATAGTCGTTGACATTGACGGATTGCTCATGTTAAGGATTTTTTCCTTTTCCCTTGTAATCCTTTTTGCTAGAGGAAGACACATAGTAAAAGCGATTCATTCATGTTTTTAGCCTTTCACGTGCAATTGTAATTGCAAATAAAGGGGGAAGTAGAATGTAAAGTATTATGCTTAAACATGTGAAATTTTTAACTATCCTGTATTGTGGAAAATATGATTTAGAAGAAAAATAATTCTAGTGGAGTTTTTAGCACAAAATATTATTGCAAAAGGACATAAAATATATTGTGTGGAGTTGGTGTGTTCCGGTAATAAAGTGTAGTAAATAGAAATAAAGTTTAGCATAGAAAACTTTAATTATTGTGCAAAATATTATTGTGTTAAAAATGAAGAGAGAGCGAATGAGATGCGGGTAGAAAGCTATTTTGTGAGAGGTGGATTAGTGGTGCATGCATTTTATACACTGCGTTTCTTTTAAATTTTGAAATCGAACTTTGCAAACGTCCACTTTGAAATTTTTAAAATGATTATAACTCTGCAGATTTTTAGAACCGAAAAAAATTTATTTGTCTCAACGCGTAGGAAGAATTTTTCTTCCACCTGTGCACGTCTGAAACTCTAAATCAGTCTCAGTCTGCATTGCATTTAACTGCATTGAGGGAGTTAGGCAAACTCAAGTAATTGGTTTAGAATTTTTTAATTTTTTTGTCCTTTTCCACGAATTAAAGACCAGACCCTCCAACCTTACTAATTTTTAGCTGATGAATTAGGCATGGGAGTTGCAGCAATAGCTGCATAGTGGCGTCCCATCAAGTTTTCTATTTTTTATTTTTTCAAAGAAGGCTCACGTATAACTGGTGGATCATGAACCGGAGTAGTCAACCCATTAGGTCAAGCAGATCGCTCACTTTGACTCGTATAGACTCACCTGGACTGATTGGTCCAATTATGGGTCGAATCCGGCTCGTCCCAAGGTCTAAGCTAAGCATTTATTAATTAGTGATATTGCTCCTTCTGAGTTTGGTTTTGCTTCTGCTTGCAAGACAATAAAGACATATGCAGTAAATTACGTGGAACTCATGAAGGATCGGATATAGGAAAAGAGAAACGAATCGATATTCTTTTACGGGAATATGGGCGTTTGCAATTCCATCTACGAGAAAAAGATTAAGTGTTTTTAATCATTTTTCTGTAATCATTAATGAGTTAGCTTTACTTGGATAGGTTTTCTATAATTAGGATCAGGCAGACTTGAGGATCTTGCTAAGAGCTTGGAATGTCAAAAGGATTGCTACAGGAGGCATATGATCTATCAAAGCTAACCATTAAAGAACTGAGGTGCAAAATGACGTAAGGCAAACGAAGAAATCAATGTTTTGAAAAATGAGAATCATGTTTTCAGTCAAACAAACAAAGTTTTAGTTGAGGAAAATGATATTTTAAGAATTGATAATGAGTCCTTGCATCTAAAAAAAGAGCCATTACCAACGGAAACATGGTTTTACAAGAAATGATGAAAAATCTTAAAACTGTAATTGATGATATTTCAAAATCTATTAAAAGTACTTTTGCAAAACTTAATGAAAGTGAAGAAAAGTTAAAAATTCTTTTTGCAAGTCAAAGAGTTGATGGTTCATGAAGTGGTTTGGATTTTGAAGGAGAATGCTTAAAAGGTTTTACTTAAATAATGTTTATTAAGGTTGAAGATACTGCTCAAACTGAAATAATGCAAGTTAATAATTTAAATGAAAAAGAAAAGGTAGTCAAGCAATAGAAAAGGTACATTAGAAGCTATATTGCTTAACCAAAGAAATATCTAGTGCAACTTAGAAGGTATACTATATAACATAGGAGGTACTAAAACTAAATTAGGAGGTATTATCATATGTATTTGTATTTGTCTTCTCACATATATTTACATACATTGCACATTTAGCATAGATTGCATTATTAGGGGCACTCTAGTCTTATCCTCATGTTATTAGGGTTGTATTATACACTATAATTTCCGATTACTCATTGTAACACCATCTAATTCATTTAATAATACAATTACATTCTAATATATGGCAATAGCCTATTAGATCAAGTCTAGGACATTGCTGTTATGTGATCTTTGTTGATGATTGTACTTTATACTCCTGTTTCTTCCTATGCTTAATAAGAATGAAGTTTTCTCTCATTTTCAGTATTTCAAAACTCATAGCTAAAAATTATTTCTCCAATTGCATTAAAATCTTTAATAATGATGGTGGTGGTGAATTTGTTAATATGGCTTTCACTAATTTCCTACATGTAATGGCATCTAACTCCTTGTCCCTCCATCCACGACAAAATGGAGTGGCATAACATAAATATTGTTACATAAAGAAATTAACACACACTATCTATTTAAGTGCCAACCTTCCTCTCTCTTTTTGGGTTAATGTTGCCAATATTGCTACTTACACCATTAAAAAGTATCTACAGCTAACCTTAACCACAAATCACCTTTTGAACTTTTCCACAACATGCCCTTCGACTATCAATTCCTTTATACATTTGGATCTCTCTACTTTCCAAACATTACATAGAAACTTTCACCTCTTTCTACTCCTCACATATTTATTGACTACTCGACTAACAACAAAGGTTATCATCATCTCGACCTCACTTTTGGCTGTGTTTACCTCAACCACCATGTGGTTTTTTATGAGACTAACGTCTTTACACCAAACTTGTCTTTTCAATATCCCTACTAATGAGTTCAACATCTCATCCCCTACCCTACCCTGCACTATCCCCATCTCACATTCACGTAGCTTTACCCCCTCTTTACCCTACCCACCCCAACCCCCTACTTCACCCTCCTCTTGACCATCCCTTACCCCTTCTACTTCCCCACCACATAACTCTTCCTCTTCCTTTGCACCTACTAATTCCACAACCTCAACCTTAGGAACATTTTTGATCTCGCTTTCTACATCTGACTCTCTTCCTCCTAGACTAACCATCCTAAATGTCTATCATTACTTTAAACCACCTACTCTTCTAGTCTCTGAGTTTTCCACCTCTTTGTTGCTACTAATAGATCTACTTCTCTTAAACTCTATTACCTCCTCCACTAACCCCTTATCCTCATCCTTTCCTACCCACTATATACACAATCGCTCTAGATTTGGCATCACCAAAGTTCGTCACATTTTCAATCTCCACCTCTTCTTACAAGCCTTGTCACTAAATGACTACCCTTCATGACTTCACCTAAAC
This sequence comes from Lumnitzera littorea, assembly GCA_024138015.1. Taxonomy (NCBI): domain Eukaryota; kingdom Viridiplantae; phylum Streptophyta; class Magnoliopsida; order Myrtales; family Combretaceae; genus Lumnitzera; species Lumnitzera littorea. Next base: position 101,330,590 of record JAMXBB010000007.1, read on the forward strand.
AGTTGCCATGAAAGAAAAGTTCGACTCTCTCCTTAAAAATAGCATCTAGACTCTCATTCCCCCTTAACTAAACCAAAATGTAGTTGGTAGAACTTGAAAATTTCTGATGAAACACAATGTTGGAGCCAAGTAAAGCAACATAAAACTCATTTGGTTGCACAAGTATTCACTCAACAAGAGAGCATTGACTATACCGAAATCTTTAGCCTCATTATCAAACCCATTACCATTTGCTTTATCTTATCTCATGTTGTCTCCTTATGTTGGGACATTCACTAACTAGATGTTAAGAATGTGTTTTTTTCATGGTCATTTGATAGAGAAAATCTTCATGAGACAGCCTCTTGACTTTGTCCATCTTCATTATCCTTACTATGTGAACTAACTCAATAAATCCCTTTATGGTCTAAAACAAGATCTTGAGCTTGGTTCTTTCACCTTGGTAGCTTCTTAATTCATCTAAGGTTTTACCAAAGTAATGTTGACACATCTAAGTTCATCTTTAAGGTCATGGTACGTTGGTCCTTCTTCTTGATGTTGATGACATCGTATTCATTAGAAGTTGCACCTCATGCCTCAACCATTACATTTCAGTATTCTCTCACCAATTTGCTATGAAAGATCTTAACCTCTACATTTTTTTCTTGATATTTATGCCACTACCATGATACAAGGCATCCATCTATGTCAATCTTAATTCATCCATGATCTTCTCAAACATCATCATATGCAACTCTCCAAGCTTATCAAAACTCCCCTCTCTTTTAAGAGCCATCTCAATGCTTGTGGTTTCCTTTTTTTTATCAAATCTTGCTGCCTATCATGAGATTGTCAGTACTCTTCAATACTAGACAATTAACCGACCAAATATCAACGTCATAGTAAATCAATTGAGCCAATACATGCATTATCCTACCCTTGACCACATGCAAGAATCAAATTGCATCCTTTTCTATCTTAGGGGCTAACCTAAACTGGGTCTTCCCATTCTTCAAACATCTAACACCTCTTTAACTACCTTTACAGATGTTGATTGAGCTAACTATACAGACACTCATCATTCCACCACAAGTTTTTCCGTTTATCATAGTTGCAACCTCATATCTTGGTGATCTAAGTAGCAACCCACCGTACCCTATAATTCCAGTAAAGCTAAATATCAAGATCTTACTTATGCGATTGTAGAATTTACTTAGATATTTTACCTTATCGTTAGCTTGGCATACCTATTTAGCATCCCATTTTCCTATGTTGTGATAATCTTAGAGCAATTAATCCCTTACCAAACTTGTCCAACATGATCACACCAAACATGTTGATATTAATTATCATTTTGTTTATGAAATAGTCTCAATGGGTAAAATTCTAGTTTACTACATTCTTACCAGGTTTTAATGGGCTGACATCCTTACCAAGAATCATCTACTTCCACTTTCTTAGATCGTTGCTCCAATCTAACACTCACTATTGAACCTTAAGATTGAGGGTGCATATTGTCATATGTAGTTGTATTTTTCTTCTCGTATGCATTTACATACGTTGTACATTTAGCATAGGTTGTATTATTGGGGCACTCTAGTCTTTTCCTCATGTTATTAGGATTGTATTATAGATTATATAATTTATGATTACTCATTGTAACTCAAAGCTAATTCATTCAATAATACAATTACATTTTTTTTTAGTATTCAAATGGTACCCAAACTGATACAAAAAGGTATTAGGTAAGTGAAACCAGGAACAATTACTCTACTCCTTATAACTATTGTATCTATATTAAAGATGAACATATTGAAAGATATTGCTATGATAAAAATTACAAGCGAAGTAGTGAATAAGTCAAAAAGAACAATATTATGGGCTTGAATTTTAATAGATCTCAATTTGCTTAGGTTCATAGGAAGATATAATTTGTTTTTTCTAAGTATTGTAGGTACTTAAGGTAAGGTATAAATATATGTAATATTGATCAATAAATGCCTCAACAAAAAGAGAAAAGAATATGAACTTTGTAAAGCCTAAAGGAATTTGGCACATTGATTCTAACTTCTTTATATATATTAATTCCTCCCTCTTACATGCTCTCCATGTTTTAAATATAATTCAATTGGTATCATCTAAATAATTCTTTGCGATAAATAATTATTATCATATGATTGGTTTTAGAAAAATCATTTTTTATATAAATGATTAGTTATCTTTTTAGAATAAAAAGGGAAAGAAAGTTTTTGAAAAACAAAATAATTTTCAAATATTAAGGTTATTTTTAATAATACATAAAGGGGGAGAGAAGAGTAAACCAAAATTTCAACATGAGGTGCAGTGCTTTCTATAATTAGAGTTATAATATATATATGTATATATATTTTGTATAATGTTTTATCATCATTAGAAGGGGAGAGAATGTTAAGTTTCTTAATTTGGTTTTAATATTAACAAAACATGTGTAAAAGGATTACTAATAAAGTTGTTGAGTTACTATAGAAAGCCATAATGTAACTTGAAAGGCAGTATTGAAATGAAAATGAAAGTTTTATCAACTTAGAAGGCTGACCATTAAAGTTATAAGTTAGTAAGAAGGTAGAAAGATATTTGTTTAAGCATGGACAAACTTACATGGTTGAAACTAAGACTTAAAAGGTTTCCTTGAGCATATAGAATGTTCGATGAAGCTTTTCAAAGGTTAAAGCTTCACTAAAAAATTCATGAAGTTGCTAAAACATACCGAATTCATCATAAGCTTTATAATCATGTTTGTTTTATAGGTTAAAGCCTAACTCCACTAGTCAAAAGTATTTAAGTAATACATTTGACTTAATTTAACTATTGAAGGAAGATTAAATTAATTCTATTTACTGAAGATTGAAGTTTTTAAGTTTATCAAGATAGTATTAAGCTTCAAGTTTGAAAGATGCAAGAATCATGTTAAGTTGAACAATTCAAGTTTAATTACACGTTATTGTGAAAATATTTGAAGGGTTTGGATATTTAGAATATTTAGATCAGTGGTCAGTTTTCATGATACTTATAAGTTATGGGTTGTTTGAATTGAAAACGGAGAAAATTATGGTGATAAGGATCAAGATATTTCAAAGATATTGAACCAAATATACAATGAATTTATTGAAGATAATTGAAGATTATCTATTGGAATTTTATAGAAATATTAACTGGATTTTTTAGAGAATTTAAATTTAAGTCAAGCCAGATTTTTCTTAGAGAGAAATCAACAAGTTTGGATAACCATCTATTTGAAATATCAAAAATATATTTTAAGTGTTCATAATTTTAATTGAAGAAGAATTCAAGTTAACCGTTGCAATTTAAAAAAAAAAAAAAAAGCAAGCAACATCAGAGAATAACATGTAGAGAATTTGAACAACAACTCATCTATTGATTATCATATACATTCTCTCGATAATACTTTATTTACTATAACTCAAAAGTTATTTGAGAAATTTAGATCTTCCCCTATGCGAAATTTATAGGATATTTCTTTGTACTTCCTTAATTACTTTAGATTTCCTTTACTTGATAGAGAAGAGATTGCTCTATAAGCTTATAGGATAATTATAAGATAGAGTGATGTTGATTATAGCCTTAGAGGTTATATTTTTACTTTTTATCATTCTATTGAAAATATTGGAACCATTGGTATGGAAGACCTAATTCTTAGTAGTAAAGCTATAAGAGTTGATGTAGGTACAAGGTCAAACCACTATAAAATTTAAGTATAATATTCTCTATCCTACTCTTTTTGCTTTTCCATAAATTAATAAAGTAATCAAAGGGAAAGATTTTTGAAAAAGAATGATGTTTTATAAGTAATCAATTCATTCCCTTCTTCATTACTTTAATGGGACCAACACCCCTTATAATGAAGAAAAAGAAGTTTAAAAACTAACCTTCGGTAAATGGAAAAGTCGCTAATAATGAAAAGTTAAAAATATAATTAATTAAAACTTACATTGTCAATATTGATTATCGGCTAGATGATAACAACTCCTAACATTGAGATGATAAGCTGCCTTGCTTCAATCCCTCTTAGTATTCAAATGGTACATGTAATGGCGTCCAAACACTAACTAAAAGAACTGATTCAATTCTTATTTACCAACTTTTAAGCTTTCCTTGAACCTCTAGCTTGATTCATAGTTCCATAGACCACATCAATGCATGTCACCATCATCATCCCTCAACATGTATAAACATTCCTAAATTTACCTCATTTAATGAAGAAGTTTGGAGATTTAAGTTCCATTTTTGCCCTTATTTATCTATTTTGTGACCATTGTTACATCTAATCTTTACCCATAACTTCGTCATTTCTCATCAGCTAAATTAATGACACTCCTAAGTGCCAATTCTTACTTTAATTTATTCTCTTTATGTTATAGGCTAAGATGATTTTGGTTGAAAAATAGGGAAGTGTTGTAGTCAAACTAATTTCCCTATGCTTCTTTTATGAGTAATTGGTGTCAATGTCGGGGTCATCATTAAGTATCCTCAAGATATCTCTCCTAGAATAAGGCCACAATCATACCCTCTAGTCCTCTCCATTTAGATATCAACATACTCCCTTATGAACCTAATTATCCATTTGCTTGCCATAGAAGTCAAGTTATTTGATTTAAAAACTAATGTTGAAAAGGTATCCTTTTATGTGTTCATTGCTCTCTTAGTAGTCCATAGATAAATACTAGATGCCATTTCATGTAAATGAGTCTCCTAACCTCAACCAAATGATAGTCAATAGCCTAGTTAATAAGTAATTAATAAGCATCTCAGCTACTTACCCTAAAAGTTCATAACTATTATTGACTTGGTATTCACTAGTTTAGCCTTATAAATCACCACTAATACTCTCCTAGGATCTATGTTAAATATCAGTTGCTTTGGATATCTCAATGACATCCTCGCCGTGTCACCTTAGAATTTAGCCTAATTCTTCTACCTTTTTAGTGCGCGATGTGGTTTATTCTAGTAATACTCTCTCTCATAAAGGCCTTGCTATCCTAGCAAACTACTAGGAGTAAAGCCTTAGTGACATCCTACACCATTTTTGGCATCAATCTCTAATTCTAATTCTTAGCTTTGATACCATTTGCCTTGCTTGGTTCAATGAGTAGCCAAATCAACAATTGACTAATGGATTTTTTTTCAACCACTGAATCCAAAAGTTTAAAACTAGTATTGACTTAATATTTTCTACCATAGTCTTGTAAATCATACTAATACTTTCTCCCAATCATTATGAGATTTCAATCACTTGGAAAATTTATGTCCTATGAAAATTTCTTCATTAATACTCTACTTACCATTTCATTTATAGCCATCCAATTTAAACATGTCAAACCACTGTAAAAATGTTTAAGGGAAAATTGCAAATAACATCTCTAAACTTTGACTTGGATATGGATTGACCTTCTAACTTTTAAAGTTTAGTTTTTAACCCCTTAAATTTTGATAAATTGATAATATAAAAAACATTTCCTTTTTTGGTTAAAAAAACTTATATTATAGTCAAAGTTTAAGAGGTCTTAAAACACATTTTGATAAGTTTAGAAAGTATTTTCATATGAAAATCAAAGTGGGGAGTAGGGACTTGCCTTTTGGAGAGGAGAAGGCTTTAAGGGGATTATTCTCAACTTATGAAGTTTATTTGTTAATTTATTAAAGTTTAGAGGTTAAAAACCAGATTTTGAAAGTTCACAAGAACAATCTGCATCTAAGTCAAAATTTAAATGGATTATTTGCATTTTTCCTAAAGTTTAAATTAAGAACAATTAACCACGATATAAATACCCCTTTGCAATTCCTTGAAACATTCCCAAATATTAGATTTAGGAGATTTTATGAAGTGTATGATAACATTTTGAAGTCTATTTCATTGGGTATGGAATGCTTCACAAGAAAGCTTAAAAGAATGTGCTTTAAGATGTAAACATTGTAAGATTTGACAAATAAAGTCAAACATTTGCTTTGATCTCTCAAAGATGACTAAAATATCTATTGCATTCTCACTAAACTAACTCATTTAAATTGTTCTATGGAGAGCTAAAGAGTTAGATAAAATGGATGTTGATATTTTCAATCACCTTGCTCTTAAATGGGTCACTAATTAAGTCAAAGTAGATCGTTTTGGCTTAAAATCATCCACTTAAATAGATGGTCATATACACTAATCGAACACTTTCTTGCAAATTTACTAAACTTAATTCCTTAGTTGCCTTTCTGTTAAAGCATGATTGTCAAAACAGTGAGTTAATTGTATAATTTTACGAGTTTACAATTTTGAGATTTTTCTAGTTAAAACTAATGTTAAATCATTTGTGTAAACTTTTGGAAGTTTCAAGTGTGCATTTTTACAAGCTTATGATTCTATTGGTTCTATATGATTTTATAGAATCTATACATTCCAATACTAGATAGAATTGCAGGTTTAATAACCTTGAATTGAAATTATTCACTTTGTTTTCAATTCCATGATAGAAATAGATGGAGAAAAAAAAAAAGATAAAACCACAACAACAAAACCAAGAGCTACTAGCTAAGTCATTATAATGCTCCAAATTTAGGATGCAACAGCCCACCACGTATCGTTACTAGCTAATGACCTGTTAAGGCTCTATCAACTATACTATCACAATTTCTAAGAATATATGAATTAACTGCAATAATATTAATAATTAATCTCTACAAGTAATTGTAACTTAATGACTAACAAGTAAGTCATTCCAACCACAATCATAATGTAAATAGCTAATAATTGAAGTCCAACTTCCACTTTACCATTGACAACCGATTATCTCTAAACATAAAAGAAATATATCTTTTCAAATAACATCATCCATTAGTAATCATTCTACTAACTATAAAAGTTTTTAATACTTTTGATCATCATCATGATGGTAAAAGTATTCATCGCTCTTCACATCCTATTAGTAATAATAAGCGTCATCATACTCATCATAATTAGTCATTTCATCAAAACCACTTGTAGTAATAGAAATAGGGGAATAAGCCCAAGCGCACTACAAAATACCACACATATGCACATGCCACAATAGGTATAAGGTCATAAGCATTTAATGTAATTATTAAATAGCTAACCATTTTAAATTATCTTCACTTTATCTACTCATACAAGTAGTATTTGTGTGCATGTGTGTATGTATATTAAGTAAGTTAGTTTTACAATCAATTGGATCTTTATTTGTTAATATTTTATTTATAGGGATTTTGGAAGCATTCAACTAATTTTTATAAATTTTTATGAAGTTTCGGAGCATAATTAAAGTAGTACATTGATCAAGGGATTGAAGTGAAAAAATTCAAGTCAAGAATTGAATATGGAGAGGATTATAAGTAGACACCACTGTCGTGCTTTCCATCGAATTTGAAGATTTTTATATGAGGTGTAAGTTCACGCCCACACTCTATGACCATGATCTTACGGTTTGGTAATTTTATAATTTATGAATCTTGTATTTTTGATAGATTTTCTTTGTAAGCCTAAGTCTAGTCCTTAGAAATAGGTATTTAGGTTTAGGTTGTAAAGAAAGCCCTTTTGAAGAAGGGCATGTAGGGTAAAATATATAGGGGTTTCTCTATATTCTTCTTTTCTATTATGTCATAATTTTAATTGTTCTTAATAAATTGTTTTTAGCCTTAAATTTCAACGTTGTTATTGATATTTTTATTTTGATGTTCTTATATATTAATCTATGATTTTGCAATTTGTGATCTAATTATATTGTATCATATTGTTCTTTAATTTTGTTTTAACTGTGATTGAATTTATGTAAGTTTGCTATAGAGTTCGCGATATGTTATTGTATAACCGACTGATTCAATTAGAAGAAACTAATTGACTAAAACATTTAACCGTTTGGATTCTTCGAATTAGGGCAACCCAATAGCAGGATTTAATGTCATAATGCAATCTTGAGATACTCTATTATAGAAGCAATTTAAGTAGAGTATACTTTAAGTTAGGAATTAATTAGAGATGCCAAATCTAATTAGTTCATAATAGGAATTTTCACGATCTAATATTACAATTGAGATTGAAAAGTCATATAGAACTAGGTAGTAAATAGCATAAGATTTACTAAGGATTATGCTTCTCTCAATTTTAATTAATTATGTTATTGGTTCTATTATTTTAATTGTTGCATCTTTATTTTGTTATTGTTCTTTATTTCATTAATTGTTCAATTATACTTTTGATTGTAAACATTAGATAATTGGGAATTGTAGGGAAATATTGCTAATTAATTAGGAATTGCCTACATTCATGGTTCTTTGTAGGATCGACAACTCAGATTCAAATCTGTGTTTACACTATAACTTGACTAGGCATACTTGCCTAATGCGATACACACACATGCAACCATTTATGTGTATATAAATAATATATATATATATATATATAGAGAGAGAGAGAGAGAGAGAGAGAGAGAGTATACATAGCTTTAATTTGGGAACTACTATCTCTAGTCCCATTTAATTGGTATTAAGAATTGCCACCTTTTCTCCCAGTACCCCTAAATCTATCTTAGATCATTTTCAAGTGCGACTCTACTAAGAGTAATGTCACATGAAGAATCATCGAGATGCTTAGGGTATTGCCACCTTTAGTCCCTAAGTTGAGCCAAACACAAGAAACAAGCAATTTAAAGCTAAGTATTTATTAGGTTCATTGAGATATAATACTAGCCTTGTTGACTAGTGATTTTTATTCCAGTGTGTGAATACTTGCAAGACAAAAACATAGCTACGGGAGACACCGAAGGGTGTTCCAGCGCAGTTACTCCGATACTTAAGTCAACCTCGTATCATGTGAATGAAATTGTAAAGTAGTATGAAGAATAAGAGAATGGAAGAAAGAGAGCCTTACCTAGGAGTCTTGCTTGGTATTTATGGTGAGTCAATGGAAATTATACTCAAACTGGATTATTAGGTTAGGTTTAAGTATTAGGCCGACTAATATAAGCCCATATAATAGTTATAAAAAATGCCTATCAACATTTGCCCCCCGCTCTCTTTAGTGATAAGGTCTAAAAAGAGAGTATCCAAGGAGGTTGATTTTATGGGATCTCTAGAAAGGTTCGTAATCTAAGAGTAAAGAGGTTAGAGAAGCAAAGCCTTGAAGAGGCGAATGTTGGGAATAGTTAGAGCACTTGTAGATATTGGAATGCCTAAAAAGGCATAAGCTTAAAGAGGCAATGGCCTGAAGAGGTTGGTATGCTTGAAGAGGTGAGGGCTTGATGAAGCTAAAGTGCCTAAAGATGCGAAGGCTTAAAGAGGCTAATGTGCTTGAAAAGGCTGGGGAAGCATGCGGATCATCTAAGTTGGGCATGACTTATGCTAAGTAAAGCCATAAAATAGGCTAATTTGTCTCTAGTCCATCAATGTATAGGACTGTAGGCTTATCCACTCGTCATCCATGCAAATTTTTGAACTTAGAGTTTTTTACCCATCGCTACTCGATGGCTTAGGGTTTTCGAATAACTTGTTATTTATTTCTTAGACAGAGCAATTGAGTTTATATTAGCTTGTCATCTATAGTGTATAAGATTTAGAGCTATTAAGTAGTCCGTTAGTAGTTTACGTTTGTTTGGGCCTAAAGCAAAGCGAGTTCTTTGGCCCCCGTTTGTTTTAAGCTTTCTTCCTCATCTTGAGAGGGGATAAAAATAAGTCTGCTAAGAATTGAATAAATTGTCACAAGTGACAAATAATTGATACTTGTAATTTTCAGGCTTGCTGAAGTTCATATCGTGAAGTAGCATGCAAATAAATATGACTTCATATATGGTTCATGAATTGAGCGTGAATTCCAACAATTGACTAGCACAAAGGCACAACATAAAGTACATATTTTAAAAATAAATAATCAAATGAAATCAAAATAATAGGGAAGTTCTACTCATCTTTTGCGATGAGTTAGAGTGAGCACATGAATGGGCCTTGATGCATGGTAGTTTTGGTGTCAAATACTTTGCATAGTTGTTCGGTAATTGCCAACTGTAGAGCTTTGATCATTGAGTGAATCTTAATTAGCACCCATAATGTGTTGCAGTATTTGGTGGAGATAATTAGTTTATCTTCACGTGGGCTTGTCCACTCTCAATCATGGAAACTCATATAAAGATGCATTGAAGCTATAGTGACTTAGGTATGATTAGCTTAGTGCAGATGGCTAGAAAACTCGTAGCTCCACTGAGTATTCTATGCATACTTGGAGTTGGAGAGAACGGATCAGAGCTGGGATTGATAAGTTGAAGGATAGATCGACAATGGAGTTTAGCCAGCATGAAGCTCGATTCCTTATGACTGCTGCAGTATTCTATATTGGAAGTAGCTTGTCTAAGTTGTGGCCGCCTTCATCGAATGCCTGTCTACAAACACTCAGCCACGGATAGTTCTCGACTAAAAAGAGCTCGATACACACGAATATTAGTTCTCGGCTTTAGCATTGGATTGCTTAGATTTGTAATGCCACAATTTGGCTCATGTTTTATATTCATAGAAATGAGATGGGTTCGACACGTTTGACTATCATGCACCGATCACCTTCTATCTCGTCTCTGCACACGTATTTGGAGCTACTCGGTAAGTATTTCTTGGCATGTAAATAACTTCGGCACTTACTCTGCCGAAATGACAGCTAACTCAGCTTGAATCCAATTATGCGGCCTTGAGTCGCATGGAAACAAACTAGCAACCAGATTTCGACATCTCTAGTTTACAGATTGTTCAACATGAAGTAGCTCGGCACAGATTAGTAGCTCAATAACTTATTATATAGGACTAATTTGGCTCGGTATCAACTTTAGTTTGGCAGTTTAGATACAACAGCTTAGAGAGAATCGAAAACAGCTCAACTTGGTTTCTTTGAAGTGTAAGACAATTGCCGATTGAGATCGGAGTTCGAACCTATCGTCCTCAGATCGGATCCGTATGCTTTAATGTGTAGCTGTTTGTGTTGCTTATGGAGTTAGAGAGCTGCTTGTGTTCTACTAAGTTGGATACATATAGAGCTCAGTTCAAGTCTTAGAAATGAGCTCGGTAACCTGACTCCCAACCAAATAGCTCGACCTCCATTCAGCTTGGCTACACTGATATATTGCGGCTTGATAGAAGATAGGTGCCGCAGTTGAAGCTTGCAAATCAACTCAATTGTTCACTTCGACTAGTCGATGCTGTTAAGTAGAGAGTGATCCAATTGAAGGTTGTTTATTTGCACTGAGCTGTTTAGAAATAGATGGATTCCTCGGAATTTACTGTTGTAAAGGCTTCAGGTCTTTGGCCACACATGGGGCTCAAATCTACATATATGTAGATTGGCAAGAGGATTTGGCTCGTCCATCGTCCCAAAGTTTGAACATGTGGCTAAATTGCAGGTCCACTAAGAAAGTTCCAAGTCCTTTTATCTCAGCTCAAGCTTTTAAACTAGCCCATTATAGTTCCTTCATAATTTCATGAAATACCATAATCGTAGTGCTCATGGCATGAAGAGAAGAAACCGTATCTTGCTCAGAGCATGGAAGCTCGGCAGTTGGTAGGCTTACTCGGACATGGGTAATGGGCGTGCTCGAAAGAGCTCGTCTTACTGCTCGGTTTTGTTGTACTCTTTAAGTTTCAGTGCGATTCAATTAAAGAGCTCAGGATTAATCGACTTAGTATCGCCGAGCTGCGCATCCATGGAAAGTAAGTCGACACATAGATGGGTAGTGAGGCACGTCCCAACATGCGATAGCTCGGAAATTTGAGTTCGCAGTTGCTGCTGATCAGGGTAGTAACAAGGCGTTATTGGTCTCGCTACTACTATCGATGGCTCGGATCTTTTACGTGTCGGATACCTTCTAACTTATGATAGCTGCAATTCGGCTCTTCAAAGATTGCGCAGTAATGTTGGTCCTCATGAGTGGAGCCCATGGATGGACTTGATGGAGGAGGTTTTAGATAGCTCCGCTTCAGCATCAAATTATTATTCAAGTCAGCGGCATAGAGCTCGGGAACTTGATGAGTCGGAAACATTCGGCATATCAGCTATTTTGAAGGCCGATAGAATAGCTCGGCATCAGTTCCTTGAGCAGCTCCTCGACGACTTGGCACAGAGCTTAGGGACTCGATGACCCGAAAAAACTCGGCTTCTCGGCTATTGTTGCAAGCCACTCGGCAACAATGTGTCTCGGCCAGTGGCATTGGTCAGTAACACTTACTTGGCTAGCTGAAATTATAGCTTGGATGCTGCGACTCAAGATGCGGACGCTAGCTCAGATCAGCCATAGGAGTTGATCGGCATGGTAATGGATATCTCACTATAAATACCAGGATTGGTTGAATTGCTCAACTTGTTGGAAGTCAGCATCTTAGACCCTGACCGCTTAGCTCGGACACGGTGTTGTAAGAACAGGTTGTTCGGCCATTTTTGGTCAGCTGTCGGCATTGCAATTTGGGAAATTTAGGCTTCCAACTTACTGCATTCCCGAACTTGGTGAAGCAAAATAAACTATGCGTTGCATAAATAGGCATGGGAACAATTTGCTATGTTGTTGGTGGAGGTCAAATTTCTTCTCGTGCTTCTAGCGAAGCTTTTGTCGCAATACACCATAATTCAGCATCATGAAGTTTCTGATAAAATAATCGAAGGCATTACATTGGTGAAACTGAGAAATTAATTCCATCAGCAGATCCTTTGCCAATGAATACAAATATCATGAGTTAGAACTTTTAACTGAAGTTGTCATTTAACTTTCTGACTTTCATCTTCTTCGGATTATACTTTCTAAACATGGGGATTCAAGTCTACCCGAACATGAAATAGGCGGTTATGATCTTAACACTCGGTGAGGAGCAGTAGTTAAGCAACGGTTACACTTTTCTTAATAAAGAAGAGAACCATCATGTCGATAGTGTGATATTCATACTATTGGCCAAGAAAAACTACTACAGCCTCCTTTCTCTAATTTCGAACACATATTTCAAGGACAAGCGCAGCATGGCGGTTACACGGCTGTTTCTTACATTTTTTATGATATAAAATAAGGAGCGGAGAAATCACTCCAAGAAAAAGTGTACCAAAATCAAAACATCATCAGCCATGAAGAAAAGGAATATCATCACTGATTTAAAGTGGAAAGGGAAAAGCAATCTTCCCAGCCAACGTAAATTATGGGACTATCAAGTATTTACCAAATCTCAAATACAAAGGTAAGGAAATGACGGCCAACCAAAAACTGAAAAAAAAAAAATCCCTTACGAAACCACCGTAAAATTTCCATAAATTTGCAAAAAAACATGGTAATAGATTGCTCGTTTCCATAGACAACGTCAATTGTTAACTAGTGATTTTTGTTTCAGTGTATGAACACTTACAACACAAAAACACGGCTATGAGGGGTGCCGGAGTTTGTTCTGACGCAACCATTTTGATACTTAAGTCAACCTCCTTATCATGTGAATGGAATTATAAAGCATTATAAAGAATGAAAGAATGGAAGAGTGAGAGCCTTATCTAGGTCTTGCCTAGTATTTATAACGAGTCAACGGAAATTGTATCCGGATTATTAGATTATATTTAATTATTGAGCCAACTAATCTAAGCTTGCATAATAGTTATCAAAAATGCCTATCAATAAGCCTAGCATACATAATTAGTACATATAGTATCATATAACTCAAGGAATGAATTCGATTTGATTGTAGCTATCAATAATAGAATAGCTTGTTATGAACAAGAGGAATTCTAACCTTAGTGCTAATGCAAATTATAATAGAAGCTCTTTATCTTACTATCCTAAAATTGGTTTTGCAAAAAATGAATTTAAGTTGAAAGAATAATCGATAAAAGAGTAAGGAAAGATTTGCTACAAGATCATGGAGAGAATCATTGTCATAATCATGGCTGTACTTTTCACTATGCACAACGTCATAGAATCACAAGGGAGAAACACAACCATGAATGCGCCCACGTTCTAAGGTTGTAATCCTCTCTGATTATTATATTCCACCCATTACGCCAGTGAAGACATTGTATTCATGAATCACATCCGTAACCCCTGACCCGAACTCTCTTGAACAACAAACCACAATTTATTTTCTCGTTCTCCATCCAACATTAGTGCCAAATCAATTTCCCACCAATGCCAAACTCTTCATAACTTCAATTAGAACCAAAATAAAACATATAGAAATGATGGAGATTACTACCTACTTAGATTCAACACAAAAAATTGTGCAACTGACTAACCCAATGCGTACATGGTAATCCCTTCAATCAAAATTGATAAACCCAATTAGAGGACCTTTTGTTCATAAGAAACATTCCTTAAATCCTTGACTTACCACACTATACACTTCCAATCACAAAAAAACACTTGTTCATTTTCAAAAGATTCATCAAAATATGGTTTTTATTAAAAACCCTTGGTTTATAAATACGTCGAAAACCAAGGAATTTATCTCAAAAATGACTTTATTTACCTTGGTTTTCAAGGGCTTACTAGTTGAAGCAAGAAGAAACTATCAATAGAGTCAAGCAATGAGAGGCTAAAGAAAAAGAAATGATTAAGGGAATGGGAATAAGTACAATATGAATTAGGATTGAGGGTTAAAGGGTAATTTAATACTTAATGACTAAATTGCCCCTCTTCTAAACTATGTTATTTTTATTTTAAAATATGTTTTTAATTCCTTTTTCCCATTTTCCTTAATATTACAATAATAAATAATAACAAAGTAAATTTCAAGCATTAAACTAAATAAAATAAGCAATGAAATAAAAACTAAGAATCAACAATCAACAAAGATTTTGAACTAAAGCCAAATTATGAAAACCTTTGTATCCTTAAGACAACAATTTTGAGTAATAACATTAAAATTTGACATGTAGTCTATAGAAAGTTATTTCGATAATTAGGCTTTTGGCCTAATTTAATGTTATGGACCAGTTTAATGGCTAGTAATAAGGCTTAAGAAATTGAACCAAAAACAAGGATACTTTAGGGAGATATGGCTTGCAAGGCTTGGAATACACACCACTGGATCAGTTATTCTACTCTTAGCCTTACTTGATTGACTTATGCACGAAAAGTGGGCTCATAAAAGGACTTTTCGAGCCCCGTTTGGACATTGTTCAGCCTTAAAAGGAGATATTTGAATATAATTAAGAGTTGTAGGCTTGTTTCGTTATTAAAGAGCTTATGTTCTTTTATTATAAATCATTGGGCCTATCCAAAGCCCATAACCCAAGCTCGTGGTCCACACAAAGAGAAGGAGTGAATCTTAACCATTAGATCATCTAAGGCCATTTGACAATTATTAGTAATATCAGATCTTAGCCTTCCATCTTACAATAGTTCGACGGTTGAAGCATGCTCCTAAAATCTATAAATAAGAGGCTTCTCCTCTTAGTTAGATTATTCTAAACATTAGCTAGCTTGAGATAAATGTGGAAGCTTTATTGAAGTTACACCACGAAAGATCAAATAAGTTACTTAGTAAATAACAAGTTAAGAACATTCAGAAACACAAGACTTCATCTTTTGTCATACACTCACACAAGTGATTGAGTATGCCTTTTCCTCCTCGCATAGATCTCTCCATTACATCCATATATGTGCTATTAGTTTAAGTGATCTCTAAGATTGACCATCATATGCATAGTATGCGATTAATCCTCAGTCATAACCTTACATACATTATTTAGCAACTCCATTAGGGAGAGATCACTTGTAAACAACAACGTCACACAATAATGGGCAGGAGGAAACTTCCAATGTTCATGAGACTAATCATGCTGTCACTTAGTAAACTCTAGCATCAAGTGATAATATAATACCTGTGAATGTGCAACAAACATTTGCTGTTGAGACATCCTTAATTATTTGTACCATGTAGGAGAACACTCGTATTCTTAATCAATTCTCGGCTACCTTTGCATAACTTTTACCTGGCATGGCAATTGTTACTACTATTAACCCAGTAGGTGTTCAACTTGCAGCAATTCTCCTTACGACATTCACGCAAGCTATTGGACCTACTTCTATTGTTGCTACGTGCCAATACCTATTGGTCCATAATAAGGTACTCAATAGATATAGCTACTGTAGATTCCCGTAGAAGAGTATAATATATGACAAGAGGAAGGATTACACCAGGTGTTGCCTCAAACTCTTATGGATCCAAATCTCCCAATAGCGAAAGATGTAAGAACTTAACTTATAGGGTCATCACCATCTAGGTGCAATGTCCAACCTACTGTTATAAGTGTAGTTATGATACGCAACACCACTCTAATGCTCCAAGTTGAAATTGCTCATGTTCTTGCTTCTTCATCTTATGTAACAAAAAAATTTCTCAATAAGTATTTGAAGTAAATTTAGACCTCTTCTTCCACAATTATCATCAATCTAAAGCTACAATACCCTTAAAGGATTGTTAGGAAACTATACCCCAAGGACTATATAAGTCTTAAGTTTATGAAGTTGAACAGCAAATAGGTGAGTGCTAAGGAACGCCTTCTCAAATTCATTGAAACACTCAAAGTCTATGGACTTGATGATGATCTCAAATTAAAGGAATTCTATAAATCTCTTATATAGAAGCTATACTTAGTACGTTAACCTTCCACCAAGTTTTGTAGATTTATAAGGTACTATGCGCAAGTTATTCTTAACAAAGTTCTTTGAAACATAAGAACGTATTGCTATCACAAACATGGGGCATATAAGGTAACGTCCTAAGGAAGACCTTATGGATTTCATCGAGTGTTTTAGGGAGTGCTCATTAGACATTTAAGATATATGTGATGAGAAAGAGCTTGTTAAGATATGCATTCAAACTATGTCCACAAATTATGTTGTATATCTTAAAAACTTGTCATCGAGTTCCTTCGCAAAGTTAGTAGAGAATGCTTAGAGGACTATAATCATTGAACAAAGAAGTGACCCCAGAAGGAAGTAGGGACCTTTTGTAAACTTTGCACATGGAAGAAGTTATAGTAATAATAAAAGGACAAAGAGGGAATGCTTCTGACAATACTCCACCATTCCCATGTTCAATAGATAAGGTTTGCATCATCTTTGATAGATGGATCAAGGATAGGAATATCAAATTGCTAAGAGTTGATAAAGAACCTAGAACATAAGAGATGAATGATCCTAAATACTCTTAGTATCATAAAATCTTAAGTCATGCCACCAAGGATTGTCAAAATTTGGGATGGATATTCCAAAAGAGAATACGAGATAGTGAGCTTGCTCTTGGGGATAATAACGTTAGGATGCTAGAGATTGAAGACTCTAATAGTGAATAAAATCATATAAACATGCCTAATTTGCCTATATCAAAGGTAGAAGTTTCCTATCACTAATATTAATCGTGTAATAAGAAGAAATAAAGTGAATTTCAGTCAAGAAGTGATGCCATGTCTCTAGTTATCTATGTTCATTAACACTTATCTTGCAATAATTTCACTTCAGCAAACGTAGCTAACATCACTGGATTTCTTCAAGAGTAAAGTGTCATGTTGAACATCCTTATTGTTAAACAATTGAAACACTTCTCTTGATTGGTGCCTATTGATCAACATGACACTTTACTCTTGAAGAAATCTTGATGTAGCTAACATCACCACCTAGTACCCTTATTGATCGTTGTTGTTGAATGAAAACCAATATAACTAACATTGCCACTTGATTTAATGTAGTTAGCATTACCACTACAATCCATAAGCACATAGATATAGCTAACATTGCTATTTGTATTCTTCATTCATGAGA
The DNA here is from genome assembly GCA_024138015.1 of Lumnitzera littorea. Taxonomy (NCBI): domain Eukaryota; kingdom Viridiplantae; phylum Streptophyta; class Magnoliopsida; order Myrtales; family Combretaceae; genus Lumnitzera; species Lumnitzera littorea. The sequence continues at coordinate 101,348,382 of JAMXBB010000007.1, forward strand.
TCGATGTGATCTCAACTGTATTGAGTCGAAGTAACTCCATAGGACACTTGGTAGCCATAACGTCTCTTTCGTAAAATCAAGGTTGAAGCAACCTCATCTGTGTATGATTGAAGCGATCATATCATTGTAGCTGTAGTCGCTTAGTAGAAGCATTTGTTGCTAAGCATGCAGTAGATGTAATGCCCATTTCAACAATATCACAAATGAGATCAAGTGACTTCATAGTAGGCTTTGTAGCGTAATGCCTCTTTTACAGAATCATGAATGAAGCGACCTCATCGATGTAGGATCGAAGGGATCATATCATGGTAGCTGTAGTTGCTTAGTAAAAGCATTGACTCCTAAGCATGTAACAGGTGTAATGCCCATTTTTGCAACATCATTTACAAGATCGAAGCAATCTTAACTATGAAGAGTCGAAGCAACTTCACATCAGGCATGGTAACCATAACACCTTCCTACAAAATGAGGTTGAAGCAATCTAATCGGTGAATGATCAAAGTGATCATGTCACGGTAGCTATTATCACTCAATTGAAGTTAAGTCCTAAACATGTAGTGGGTATAATGCCCATTTCTATGACATTGTTCATGAGATTGAAGCGATCTTAGCTACAATGATTTAAAGTGACTCCACAGGAGGCTTGGTAGCCATAACACCTCTTTCTCATAATCGAGGTCGAAGTGACCTCATCTATCTACGATCGAAACAATCATGTTATGGTAGTTGTCATCGCTTAGTAAAAGCCTTTGCTCTTTGAGTATATAGAAAGAAATCCAGGAGATAGAAGTAATCTCAATTGTAATTAATTAAAGTGATCTCATAGTAGACTCAGCAGTTGCAATGCCGCATCATGTAAAGACCAAAGATCTCCATCTAACCATAAGATCTAAGCAATCTTCTTTCACTAACGATGGAAGCATCCATCTCACTGCTGCTTAGTGATACTCAGAGTATAGTATCACCTAACAAGGAGTTATGGACTTAAAAGATGCACCTTTGAAAATAGAAGAGTGTAGCAATCTTACCCTTTCATCAAGATACTTTTACAATCACTAGGATTGAAGCAACTCTAGTAAAAATAGCTTTACCTGTATTTGATTAATCACCTTGAGCATGCAATTGATCTTTAGGAGTCCAAGCAACTTCAATGAATCTAATGTGTGACTATTTGGTTATGACCATAATGCTTTTAGGTACAAAGTTACTTATGGAGTTGGAGTAACTCCAACGGCTTCACCTTATTATCATTTAATTATGACACTTGTCATCTCCAAGCATGTAATCAATCTCAAAGGAGTTGAAGCAACACCATAATATACTCTACTTGATGATTTAACAATTGCACAAGCAAATTTAAAATGAAAATTCATGAGATGAGAGCTGAAAGTGACCTTCAGATCATTAAAGAAGTCGATGCCTCATCATATAATGATGTGCCATCAATTGGGAGAGAAGAAGTTGAAACTTGATACTAAGGAGGTCCTCTAGGCATCCTTTAAATTTGAATTTTGCATGATGCTTGCTCTTAACATGAAGATGCTTGATAGAAGTTTACTGACTGATACAAATGATTCCTCTTCTTGACTATGTTTAAACTCTACAAGCAATGAAGTATGGTCATTGTGAGAGGATGGCATGAAATTTCCTGGAAGAACTTAACATTCATGGGAAGATGAATTTATGAGAACCCATTATAGAGACGGATACGTATGGTCCTTGGGTTCTAATGTTCATCTAGAAGGAGTCCAGTTGAAGACCTTATTTGTTTAGTTATCATAGGGAGTTGAAGCGGTAGGTACTATCTTATAGCGTAAGTTAACACATCACTCAAGGCAATTAGCCTTAGCAGCCTATGCTAGTTGCATACTTTATTGATTTAGTTATCATGGCGAGTTGAAGCCGTAAGTACTTGTCTTATGGTGTGAGCTAGGCTTTACTAGAGTAGTCTTAGACATTATATGCAATTCATGAAGTAATTGAAAGAAGCCTGAGTTAAAGGGGAGATGGGTGTTGATGGGAGACTTAAAAAAAAAAAAAGGAAGGGGTTATGTATTAGTAAAAAAAAATGTAGAAAAAAAAAATAGAATGTCTATCATTTCTTTGAAAAAGGAGAATTTATTATTTTCAAAAGAAAAAAAAAATGAGAGAAATCAAAAAGAAAACAAGAGGAAGAAAATTTAAAAAGAAAAATAGTTTAAAAAAAAAAAAGTTGAAAAAAGAATGTCTTCTTCGACTTTGTATAGAGGTCATCTCGGCCACTCTAATGGAACTCCAATTACTTACAAATCAAAATGGAAACCAAGTTAGAAACACTAGTTTCAAAGGATTTTCAAGATTGAAATGGAAGAAAAATTCAAGAAAGGTGACAACTTAAAAGAAAAAAAAAAATTGACCTTTTTCTTTTTTTTTTTTTTCTTTTCTCAACTTGAAGCTTATGTATAGCTTTTCCTTCATAAAATCGATCTTCTTTAAGTTAGGTGCAGTCTGAGAGAATAATCCTATTCATAGTGTAGGAGGTGCTGCGATATTTTGGAAGAATAGATTTATGGGCCAAAATATCTTATGGTAGATTTTGAAACCTTTTACGACCGATTAATTAAATTTATAGCCATTACTTGATGAGGATTAGAGACAACTATTGACTAGAGTTACTTCAAAAGAAAGATCTGCCTTTACTGCAACTATTTTGTTAAAAATTAAAAAGGAGAGAACAACATAATATATTTAAGGAGAAGAAAATAGAAAATATATTGAAGGGAAGATGCCAATTCAAATAACTAGAGGCATGCTACAATTCTATCTATATGAATATGGTACTCATTTCTAAAGAGTAGACACTAGAACCATATTAATAAAGGATCAATACATGGTGGAATGTTTATGTCCCACCCTAAATAGGAAAAGTCATAATAATCCCGCTATATTAACCATCCTAAAATAGAAGCTGACGTCTTAGCTGTTACCATATCTACACAAGATGTATATGACTTAACCAACTTGAAGTATCCAGTCTGATACCTATCAATAGTTAAACATATGGTATAATTTTTCAAAATACTTGATCAAAACGACTTGTTGTCCGATAATACAACAATACTTATATAGGTATTTCTACATATGGAGTTATAATTTATATTAAGAGTTTACAAAAGTTACAGGTTTTCAAGTCTATTTACAATAAGATAAAAAACTAATGGGTGTCTTAAGGATTCTAGTTAGTTTCCTTAAAAACAAAAAGATAAGTCAAAAGCCCAGATTCAGTAGATTCTCCTTTCTTCACTTTCCCAACCAATAACGCACTAACTTTGGGGAGGTGATATTTGTACATTTTAAACTTTTACTCGTTACTTACAAAAGAGTCTATAGGGATGTAAGCACAACATGTTCAGTAAGTGAGACAAAATCAGAAAAGTACCATAGAATTACAAACAAAGTTATCAATTATAATGAAATGTAATACAATCAACAACTTAAAACATCATACAATATTATCTGGTCTATTGTAAGGTCAAGGAAATTACATCCGCTCTAACCTAAATTAAGGAGTTTACCACAACTCAAAATTAGACCAAACCCAAGCCTGTGCAATAGAGAACAACCTCCTTCTATGACCACCTTCAAACCACGGCCCTCACCTTTGTCGTGACCTTTTCGCTTATCACTTAATTCGACTAAAGATAGAAAAGAAAACCATTTTGGCTATCCTTATCGATGGAAATTAGTATTTGGTTCGATACTCTTGATCATTCCCATAACGATTGCTATGCATGTCTAGTTACGTTAGCAGTCAAATCACTATTAGTTCCATTTAAGAGTGATAAGACAAGTTCACATAATACAAAACTATGAAATCATGTAGAATAGTATACCAAAGAGTTTAACTCCTATCATAAACAGAATACAAATCACACATACGGCATGCGCATAGATAGCTAATTTACAATACAAGCAAAAGTAATCTTAAGCCTTCAGATACTTTGATATAATATCTCAACGGACAAGAAAACTATGATTACAACTTACCTATATTGACATTACTATGGAAGGCCTATACTATTGATGCTCTATCATTGGGAGACTCTATATATATACCAAAACCTAAATTTAGTTTTTGTAACAGTTACGAAAATGTTAGGGTTTTAACTACTCTTTATATCATCATGAAGTTATATGCATAAATATATATATATATATATTTAAAGTATATTATTATTCTTATATGGGGGGAAATAGTTTTATTTAATATGCATTTATTATAGTTTTATTATATAAGCTATTAAGTTAGTGACTATTAATAATATATGTAGTTATATTATTACTTATAAGATATCGTTTTGATTGTATCGAAATGTATTTTTAGTTGGTTAAGTCACGTTTCAGTTATGATAGGGTTATTGTAATACGTAAATTTTTGTAATATGATAAAAATATGAATTATATTACCTAGGATTATCTAATTTTAATAAAAGTAGTGTTATCGGGTTCGTACAGACTTGATAATACATACTTCGGGTTCTATCTCAAGAGATGAATTCTAAAGGATATTTTTAGTTCCTAATATACCTATATGCTCCTATAACAAGCATTATCATATTATATTCATGTTATATAAATAAGATATATTTCATATAATTTCCTAAAATTGCTTAGTAATATATATAATATCTAACCTTATTATGCATATCCCGAAATCTAGGTTATATAACATCACAAAATATAATAAAAACTCATCCTAATCATTATGTCCAGTATAGATAGGTGTACGTTCCATTCAAATATTTCTTATAACTTAGCCTAATATTGTTAAATAACATACCACTATTAGTAAATTATGCTATTTTACCACCAAAATTCATAATAAATAACTTAGGTCATTAAATAATTCCAAGAAAATTTTTACAAACTTATAAAAATATAGGGAATTCAGTTAGTAAGTGGTTTCTTACTTTAGGTTTATTGCCTATATATTTAAAATTACGGTTTTATCCTTAAATTGCGATTAAATAAACAAATATTATTATTTTTATACAAAATTATTCCTAACATGTCTTGACATTATTACCAGTCTCCAAAAGTTAGTGGACATCAATTTCATCTATTAATTTTACAAAAATCAATTTATCTCATAATTTGCCCCTTTTTTTAATTCGTTTTTAGAATAAGAAATATAGTAAATATTAAACATACATGTATAAAAAATCGAATATATAGCAATTAACTAAGTATAACATATATTCTATAGAAAATTTTTTAACTCATAACAATATCATTTAATGTATTTATTTTAGGTTTGAAGTTTCGGATGAACAATAACTTTATTAAGTAAGTATATAAAATATTTATAATTTTACAAAAATAAAATTATAGTATGAAGTATATCTAAAATAACCTAGAAATAATTTTTTTTAATAATTTTCTGAATTAATTTAATATTTTTAAAAATTAGGGGAAAAACATGATAGAATTGGGAACCATCGTTCGTCAGAGCTCTGGTAGCCAACGATTGATAAGGGTGTGTCAAAAATGCTAGGCAAGAGGTGGATTGGTGGTGGTTGGCGAAGTTCAATAGCAGAACACCATGAGGTTAGAGAACTTAATTAGGGCATTGGGTGCTCTATTTTTCTTTTTTCTTTTTATTTTCTCTTTTTGTATGTTTTCTCACGAATTTTCTCTTAGGTGATTTGGTTCCTAAAGTTCTAAAATGATATTATGAGTCCTATATATATTGATTTGAGTCAAGTTGATTTTTCCTTAAAGCTTAAGTAATTTTTATTCAATTAATTGTTGAAAAAAACTAAGTAAAAGGTGTCAAACTTTTATGAATTTTCTTTGATTCAAGATTTGAGATAATTCTTGACTTGTCACGCTTGGATCCACCAATTGCCAGCTTTTTTCTTGCAATATGGATGAGGTTTGGTTGATTTTTAAGTAAAATAATAGTATTTTATATATATTATATTAATATTTAGTAATTTTACTAATGTGTGTGTATATATCATATATAATTGATACATGTAATGTGTAGACATACTTATATAATTATGTTTCTATCATACGTTTTATTTTTAATATATATTTTCTATCAAATTTTACAAATTTATTGCTTATTTAATTTAATTTTAAGTTTTCAAGTTAATTTATAGATATAATTAATATCTATACTAGGTATATTTATAAAAATATATATATATTTATATAGTATATTATGCTATATTATTTACCACGGTCACACTCTCGTTAAATATTGGATCAAAAGACTTGCTCAGACTTGAATGCTCTTAATATCCTGACAATAATCTTTGAAAATGCTATGTTATAGCTATGACTAATGTCAATCCAATTAGACAAATGAGGATTCCATTTTGAAGACCCAACTGCTTATGGAAGGAAGAAAGAATATCGTGTTTCCAAAAAAACGGATATATGATTTGTAAAATTTGGAAACTTACATATGTTTTAAAAGATGAAGAAAAGATTCCTCCACTCAATCCTATTCTAATATGCAAGAGTAAATGAAAGGGAATTGAAAAATAGGAAGAATATTAAGAATCCATTTATCTCTCCATTTGCGAAGCTTGCGGAGAAAGGGGAAAGGAAAAAACTTGAGGAGTAAAGGAACATGCTTGTTTTGAGCAAGTCATAAATGGAAAGGCTGTGATAATATAGAATGTGGTGTAATTCAAAAGGGATTTACTATAACTACTCTAAGGAAATATAAGATTTGATCAAACAAAATTGAAGATTTTAGTATTCGAAGAAAATGACGAGAGGGGTATTATACTAGAGATGGATGACAAGCTGTGTAACACCATTAGGTTGAAATGAGAAACTAATGTACACGAAGGTTATGAGGAGATTTTTGGAAAAAAAAAAAAAGGGTAATCTTTTCGGTGGTATTCGACGACAAGTTGGCTGAGACAAAAATTTGTCGCAATGTGAATACATGTTTTCCTATAGAAGATACGGAAGAATCCTTATTGATATGGGTTGTTGGTATAACTTCGTAGATTCCGAAAAATTTTGATATTTTTTCCAACTTAGTTGGACTATAATCCTAATAGAACACCAAAAGGATGTACTCTATCTTAATATGAGAGCATTCGGAGATTTACTTTCTTTGGTTGAGATGATTGACTATCAAATGAAAAGGACTTATTTTATGTACAAGTAAATAAGATCTTAAGAGAATATGCTTGATGTCCACAAAAAAAGGAAGTTGCTTGGTGATATCCCAAGCATTTAGATGCATGGTAGGTCATATAAGAAGAAAGAAAAGAAGAAAAAATCTAGCATTTCACCACTTCAAGTCCATCAAAAAATTCTTTAAAGCCCGGAACGTTTATCAACTTTAAATAAAAATAAAAAAAAAGGAAGTACTCTCTCCACATGTCTACATATCAAGAAATTATTATGAAACTTCCATAATCAATACCAGCACTTTTGGAATAATTTATGAGGCCTACTTGCTCCATTGAAGACTCAAGAAGTCGAAATAATACGAAATTCACTAATTCATCACATAGCAATCAACTTCGAAGCCTTGGACTCCTGCAAACACTCGAATAACATCATCTTCTATCTACAAAGACTCATGAAAAGAAGATGTCGTTAAAAGAGTTCGATTATCGATTTCAAGCCATGGATGCAAATCAATGTCTCGGGGACAACAAACCATTGCACAATGCAACACAAAGCACATGAAGAAACAAATTTCATGATAGCAGCATAGATACCAATTTATTACAATCCAGCTTATCAATAATTAGAAGTGTTACTTTCATCAACACAATAAATGATTAAGCCACAAAATCAATATGTAATATATCTACACGACAAGTTTGAAGAAGCTAATTCAATGAAATGGCTCAAACCCCTTAGAGTTTGTTAAAGGAGCTTTTGGTCAGGAGGTAAAATGTAAATAATCATTTCAATAATTAGACTTTTGGCTTAATTTAATACCATGAACTGATTTAATGGCTGGTGATAGGGTTTAGAAAATTAAACCAAAAACAAAGATGTTTTTAAAAAAATATGACTTGAAAAGCTCGAAACAGAGATCATTAGAGAGCCTTACTCAATTAACTTATGCACAAAAAATGAGCTCAAAAGAAGGCTTTCTAAGTTTGTTTAGACTTTATTCAGCCTCAAAAGGATATATTTGGATATAATTAAGAATTGTAAGCTTGTTTCATTATTAAAGAGCTTATAGGCCAATGAACTTATCCAAAGCCCATGGCCTAAGCTCATGGTCCACCTTAAGAAAAGGAGTGAATCCTAGCTATTGGATCATTTAAGACCATCCGATGGTTTCCAATAATACTAGATCTCAACCATCCATCTCGCAATAATCCAACAGTAGAAGCTTAATCCTAAAATTTATAAATAAGAATTTCCTCCTCTTAGTTGGATTATTCAAAATATTGGCTAGCTGAAGATAAATGGGGAAGTTTTGTTGAAATTACTCCACGAGAGATTAAACAAACTACTCAAGGAAGAATGAATAAAGAATATTTTGAAATACAAGACTTCATCTTCAATCACACGTGGGCACAAGTGATTGAATTTGCCTGTTTCTCCTCCTATATATCTCTCTATTACATCCGTATATTTGTCATTAGTTATAGTGATCTCCAAGATCGACCATCACAGGTATAGTGCATGCTTGATCCTCAGTAGCAACCCTACATACATTCATTGCTTATTTCATTCCCATTTTCCTTAATATTACAAAAATAAATAATCAAAAAGTAAATTCATGCATTAAACTAAACAAAATTTGCAATGAAATAAAAATTAAGAATCAACCATCAACAAAGAGTTTGAAATAAAGCCAAGTTATGAAAACCTTTGTATCCTTAAGACAATAATTCTAAGTAACCACGTTAAAATTTGATATATAGTTTACATGCAAATTTACATGGTTCCCTCATGTAGTGAACTGATGAGTGCAGGTTGAATACCATTGAGAATAGTCTGCTAAGTTCCTCCAACACTGAATTTATTCAAGCATCTCAAAAAACAAGCTTATTCTAGACTACTTAAACTATATATAGATAATTACTTAAGCATATAATACAATTGCCGCATTAAGCATATGTTAGAACATCCAATTATACTCAAAATTAAATTAAATAAATTCCGGTCAATTTTCTTAACTCTTCAACAATAACCCTTATGTGGGATCGAAACTCCCAATTAACCTACCACATATGGCCATTAATGATTAATCTTTTGATGTGATCTCCTAAGAATCGCTTTGGCTGCACATCTGAGTCTGGCACTATCATCCTTGCCTCAAGTGTCATATGTGTTTGAGTGCTTAGTCAATTACTCACCTCTCAAATCTTATCCCTAACAGTCTAACCCTTTACTTGGATAATTAAGCCAAGAAATGTGTTACATGGTTAAACACACATTTATTGGTTCAATCAATTGGGCAATAAACACAAATTCTAATTTCATTATGTTCAAAATGTTTTAGCTAAAATTATAGCCTTACAAAACCTATTTACACATAATATCAAAGAGAAGATCAGAAAAACATTCACCAAAATATTATTAAAAAATTGTGAAAGAAATAGCTAAAGTAATGGAGATTACCAGAGGTTAATCTAGGAAAATCAACCCTAACTACTCTAAAAAATCTCTAATGTGGTGTTCTAAATTCTAATTTAGGGAATGTTCTAAGACTACTATTAATAAGGCATCTTACGAAATGGGTTAAGAAGTTCTTCGAAATGTGAAACAAGATCAAGGAACGTCATTTTGGAAGAAGTGAAACTTTATCTTGAACGAAGCCTTATACAAAAGGGTAAAACTTTTGGTTGGACTGTTTATTGTTGAAATGATCTCAAGATTATTACTCAAACAGAATAATGCTTGAAGATTCTATGTGGTTTTTAGCGAAAGTCAGCTTCAATTGTCTTTCAACCATGCCCATGAACCCTTCTTTGCCAAACATTTTTTCTTGTCTTCATGTTAGTTGCTCTAAACTTTAGGATTACGAATATTGGTTTTTTAATAAAATAAATCAAATTATATGTGTAATTGAGTTGAAAAAAAAAAAAGAATAAACAACAAAGAAAGTTCTTGTTGAATTTAGCGTTTTTATTATAAGGACGATAAAAAAATATGTTGTGATGCATTCAACCTTCGGCATGTTTTATATATTCTCACGCTATACATATACAAACTCTTTTAGTCTACTATAGCCGGTTATGAAATGGTCTTTAGACATATATTTATTAATCTCGTTAGCTATATATATTATATATATATATATATATATACATTATTATTGTAATAAATGTTGAAAGAGTGATCCCTCACGGCTTCTAACGACAAACGCATAGAATGATGAAAAGAACTATTTTTTTCCTTTGTTTTTTTCCGCCCCACTCCCCTAACAAGAGAAAACTAGTTAAAGATTTCAAACAAGTGATACATTTATTAATTACAACTTACTAGAAGAAAATAATTAGCTGTACGTGGAATCTATAATAATTGTACACCTGCGATAATAATTAATTGGTTGGCCATCAAATGTCATCACATGGATACGGAATTTAATTAATCACGTTTAAGGAACAATTATTCATCATATCTTGTTCCTATAAATCCGTTGTTCGAATGAATACTTATATTATTTTCCTTGATAATTTGTATTTGCACAGGAAATGTATGATCTTCTAAAATATTTTAGATAATTTTTCATTCATTAGATAAAAGAGGTAAAAAGCATTGGCCATAATTAATGCTTTATTTAATTTCCTATAGTCGATGAACTTTCAAAATCCTATAACTTAGATAGTAATTCCTATTTTATCTGCTTATTCCAAACTAAATTGTCATTAGCATATATACATTGTGATTATAATAGAAAGAGAAGATTCAATCTTGATCAATTTCATTGGAGGACTAACAATTATAATACTAGATTGTAAGGATATATATTGAATCGCGAATCACCATATACATAAGCCGGGATGATAATTTTTGTGAGATGGGATTCAATTTTGGACAACAGAAGGAGTAATATTGATGCAAGTGACACCGCTGGATAAAATACCCATGAGGGTCTATTCCAGCTATTAAAGTATTAATTAAATAGTTTAAACGGCCCAGTTTCTATCTTTATGGGAAAAAAAGAAAAAGAAAATTAATAAAAAAATTAAAAAAAAAAAGGACTCCGTTCAATAAGGAAGCTTCGCGTGGTTTATCTTTTCATTAATGTAAAATTTGAAAAGCTAGTTGTATTAAATTTTCCGGATTTCGTCACAGGGTTTATATTTAACGCTAGTTCCGGCTTCCAACTTCTTCATTGTCGTCGTTTTTTGACCAAAATATCCAATAGCTTCTTAAGTAATCTGAATCGTAATGTACGTGACAGTGACCAGATAAACCAGTTAATTTGATTTCCGTCAGCTTCCGTGGAAAAATTGAAAAGCCTAGACTAATCCAACTGCATCTTACGAATGATTAGCACCTGCTTCGCATCACAATTTTTCAATCCACTTGCAACAATTTCAGTTGACGAAGAAAAGGTGATTTTCATTTATTTATTTTTATTTCCTTTCATCTCATTTATACAATATATTAGCCGGAAAGGTCAGCATCAGTGGTTAAGAATTTGATATGGATGGGAGTTTCATCGTAATAAACTTTTCCTTTTGTCCATGTCTTTTTTTTTTTTTTTGACCACCTTTTATCCATGTCTTTTAACTTGATAGAAAAAATTTGTATTAGCAGACCTTCTATTAAAGTTGTACTATATTCGAAATGGTCCTGCATATCGCACGTGTAGTTTCACTTGGAGCGCCTAATTTCTTATATATAACATCCTTAATGAAATGTATTATTAAAAATAAATTACTCATTCTATTCGTGTGTGTGTATATATATATATATATATATGTGTGTGTGTGTGTGTTTGTGTATATGGAACCTACACAAACAACATTAAACCCGGGACAAAGCACCGCCTTATCCAGATAATCATAAGTAAGCGATTAGATTTTTGTTCTTGCAATCTGTGGAATTATGTTAGTTTGACTTCATCCTCGGTTGTTAGGAACATCCATCGTTGTTAAAAAGAAAAATAAAAGTAATGGCTGTAAAGTGATGTGTGTTATTGATGCCGAAGGAGATGGTCGAAAAATCTTAAAATTCCGTATGTACATTGGCGAGCTTCAGCGCTTTTTTTTTTTTTTTTTTGGTATATTCTGCTAATCTCCGTGTTTAAAGTCTAAGTCAGGGTTAATTTACTTGATATTAAGACATTATTAAATTAAAATGAATCGTTGACGATCTGGGAATTCATTGTTTGCACAAGGGTAATACTGTCATCAAATAATGAGGTGAAATTCGGATGTTCAAATAACGACCATGGGACTTTGTTTGAATCCGTCACTTTAAAGGGGTACTTTTTTCTATGGCTTGTTAGGAGGCTTTGTTTCCAATATTCAGTTAATGAAGGACTTTGTTAAAATATCATTAGGTGAAATTCCAATGAAACCATGCCGAGAATTGGAATGTATCTGTAGGAGAAACTTCATTCGAACAAACTGACTTCATTTAAAAAAAAAAAACGATATAATATATATATATATATTATTTCAAGCAATTAAAACAGGGTTAGCCATCATCAAAAGTCTACAACACTTCGTAACCGTCCTTACTCCGTCATGATTTCTGGGTGCTTTGAAAATGTATAAAACTATCAATTAGCTGCAGCACAATCTATTGTCGCAAATTTTTCCTCAAGAATAGCTTGCTTTCATTGTCCAATATTTCAATAAAACTACCGTATATTCAAACTTAGTTACTGTAACCAGACTGTTACCTTTGTTTCCATACACTTAATGGCATTCTAGAAGAGTTACGCATAAAAAACCTCTATGTAGGATGTATAATTCTCTTCAAGGAAAATAGGCTAAAGAAAAAAAAAAAAGTATCTTTAAGGAAAGTACTTATATACACCTCCAAATTCTATCAATTTTATCCAAATTTAACGTGTATTTTCAAAAGGAACAATCTTTTGATCTAGCAAGATTAGTTTAGAACAAATATTATGTAGAAGAGAAAACAAATTAGTATAGAAGACAACAAACTTATTGATATTAGATTTGTTTGCTAAGTGATCCGTTGGCCTATTGAACTTTGTGACACATTCTGAAATCATCTAACAACAAGCATCAAATCAACTACAAATTACACAATTCTAAGGCCTTATTTAATACACAATTCGAGACTAAGTTCGAATACATCTGGTTCAATCAAGTTAATGAAAATTGCAGAAAATGCACTTCCATAAGCGCAAATCATTCATCCATGCGAGTCTCTAACAATCCCTTTACCTGCTGCAACACTGTTTTACAGAATTCTATCAGAATTTAATTTTTGTTTGCCACTGGTAGGAGCTGCTAAATGTATCAACTAAGGAGATTTGCAGTAAAGAACTTGACAATATTGTAACAGCTTAAGAATTCTTCACATCCTTTCACGTATATATCAAGCACTGTTGTAGAAATAGCAGAAATTTACGTGATCAATGCAACCTACACCTAAGAGTAGAAAGAGAGAATTCTTATTTACTGAGAAAATAGATAATAAGTACATTATGAAACCCTAGAACTACTTATCTACATAACCCTAGAAAAGGGTCGGCCTTCTGCATCCCAACAAGGTCAAGTTTACGCTTTATACTCAAGCCTATTAGTCCTTACCCTCCTTTCCTACCACAAACCTACAAAAAATTCCTTTCCGAGTCAAGCTCCCAAAAGTATTGTCTTGGCTATAATTTAGGTTAGGTTGAAAATAATTCAAGGTACTCAACATTTCTCCACTTTAACTTGTTGAAGCCAATAGAACCAAGAATAACTCCTTGTTATCCATGCCTTGAAGGGCCTCATGCTATGCACATATCATGACATACATCAAGCTCCCAAGTGCACTCAAGTACGAAACTCCACTCATGTAATATCTAACATGCTAGCATCATTTTTAAAGTATGTTGCTGAGGGAGTACTAACTGGCTTAGATAGTTCTATCTAAAAAGACTACAATACCTTCTCAATGTACTTATACTAAGATACATGCAATAGGCTTGCCTCATTATCTCTCTCAATCTTTATGCTTATGACCTTGGCTGTAACCAAATGTTTCATCTCAAACTCATTGCTCAACAAAATTCTAAAACTAACAAATTAGCCTTATTCTTTTGCTACAATTACCATAAATCCACAAATAGCAACAAATAGATAAAGGAGCCATCTGTAGTAAATAAAGTTATCAAGATGAATACAAACAAACTCATAAGAAATCATAAATGCATCAAACCTCTTCTATCACTACTTGGAGACTATTCCAACCTATGTAAGGATTTCTTCAACAAATAAACAAGGTTTTAATACAAACCCCTCCAGTTGTGTCATATAGATATGTTCTTCAAAATTCTCATGTAAGAAAGTAGTTTTCACATCAAGTTGCTCTAACTCAAGATCCAATAGACTTACAATTGTTAGAAGAACTCTTATCGTCTTTTGGTGAGAATACTTCATGATAATCAATTCCATCCTTTTGTGAGAAAATCGTTCATCACAGACCTTGCCTTAAACCTAGGTAGTTCATCTATAAGAGTACCTTCTTTATTCTTAAACACCCATTTGCATACTACTAGCTTCACACCCACTATTAAAGATACTAGTTCCCATGTTTTGTTCCTTAAAAGAGATTTCATCTCCTCATTCATAGCAATTAACCATTTTGATGCTTCTTTACTCTATATTGCCTCTTTATATGACCACAATTCATTATAATCAATATTCTACATTACTCGCAAAGCATGTGCAATTGAATTAGTACCAACAACACCAATGCAATCTACATATTTCAAAGGCTTTCTAATTTCTCTTCTTATTCATCTTGTGGCTAAGAAGTCTTCATTATCAGGAAGAAACTTTGCATATAGATCCTGTGAAGAACATACTTAATAGGTTTAACACCACATATAACCCAAAACCTTAAGATGTTAGGTTAGTAGGCCATCTCCACTTATGCATCCTTTACCGTACCTAGATCTTTCCAATGTAGGATTCTTTCTTTTCACTTAACTCACACTTATATCCTAATAAGCACATATTGAAAGTTTAATATGGCATAAATTTCAAACCAAATATGTTGCAAAACTATAAAAGAATGAGAACTTCTTTTCATGTTTTTATATTGTTCGCCACTTCCATAAATTCCACATGATGATTGTGAAAATCATAAATTTCACATCATGTTGTTTTGCACCTTAGTTAATAATTAATTTTATAACCATTGCTAATCTCGAATCTAATAGAGCATTAGGGACACATGTTGTGCTTTTCAAGTGAGTTCATGCCATCAGCTGAGACGTGGAAATGAAACTAATTGTGTTTCAACATAACACTAAAGGCTTGCTCGCTAAAAAGATTAGTAAAAAGCTCAACAATGGAAGCTCAAATTTGATCTTCATCTTTTAACCAATATCTAGAAGCACTTTTTATTCTAGTTATTTTTTAACTTCTAAAGCTTAGTTTCACATATTCATAAAAGAATTTATACCTTTGTTATCTTATTTTGCCCATTTTATTATCACCCATTATATCCACAAGGTTTCTTTGCATGGTAGGCAAACTGGCAATTGTGTTTTGCCTCATAATGGTTACTTCTATAAATCAAATTTGGATTATTATCATATTCAACTTTAAGTTGATGTACTTTTCCTTTATGTTCTTTAACATTATCAAATATGTTCCTATACGCCTACCTATATCATTCTTTTAAAACTTTCTTAACTTTTTCATTTTTTTTTTATTAATGAGTTGAACTAAGCAAGTATAAAAAAAAAATTTCCATAAATTATCTATAAAATATTATTACGAAATTTAGATGCCTCATATACATGTTTAAAAATTTAAAGGAGGTAAGATGCTTGTTTTCTTTGTCTAACATCACATTAATAGGCAATGGTGAGTTCATATCTAGTTCAAATGTACAACATCCGAAACTTTTGAGTCTAACCTTAAAAAAATGGAGAGAAGACTCTATCTAGTCTTTTCAAATTATACCTTTAGGCTAAGAAATATAAGAAGTAGAAAAATGAACTTTTTCTAACCCTAAGCTAATTATTAAAATCTTGAATAGTTGAAGCATTTAGGGAGTTTCTACCTTTTCTTTTTGTAACACCTTAAGCTAGAGACATTACAAATTACCACGTATTCCTATCCATCTATTGATAAGTCAGGCATTAACTACAATTTTAAAACTCCAAAATGTAAGTATTAACTCCCAATGGTCCCATAAAAACTCCATTAATTAAACTCAAAACGTTCTTCAATATAATAAACATAAATTTTCACAACTAAGTTTAGTTAGAAAACTCTTCTATGGAATTTTTATTAGCAAAAAAACATTAACAATTACTAAGTCTAAAGGATAGTAAACATAGTTCACTAGAAATCAATTTCATAAGTTTCACTACAACTAATGATCTTCCCTATAATAATAATAGGAAGCGTCACTCCCCAAATCTTGGTGGTAATAAGCATCACTAGGATCCTTATAGATAATAGGTTCCTTATATATCTCTACATCTGAAAAAGAAATAAAGGAATGAGCACTAATACACAATATGTGAGTACCACAAACACATGCATATGCCACAGAATTTCACAAATATGCATTATTATGTAACTTATCATACAACAATCAAAATTTATCAATTCATATATTTAAATTCGCAAGCAATAAGGGAATACCCACAATTCCAATCACAAAACTCAAACAAGGATGCTACCACAACTTAAAATAAAACCATAGGAATAGGTTCACCATTTAGGGCCTTAACACCACCCTAATATCATAATCACTAGCTGTAAGGGTTTACTATCTATGGTCCCTGCACCTTCCTAATCCTCACCAATTCTATCAGTAGGGGTTTACTATATGTGATCCCCACATCTCCTAACACTCACTTCTATTAGTAGGGGTTCACCATCTATAGTCTCCATACCATCATAACTCTTACAAGTTCACCACCACAATCCTATAACCCTAAATTTACCCTTAATAATGTTTAAGAGCAACTCCATCGAGGACAACACTACTTAGAGATCATAAGGGTACCCTCCTAGAAACCATCAATGGATCAAACCACACGCAAGCAACTACACATTATTTAATAGCCAAATATATGTTAAGTTCATTTATATTTCTAATCCTAACAAACACAGTAAATACGTACTTAGATCTTGAGCAACAGATATCTCTAACTCGCAATTCTTTTCAACACCTAAAACACAATGAAAACCCATTCCTTTAAAGCTTATACAATGTGTCTTTCTATTTCTGTCTTAGCACTACATAGTTTAAGCTTCGTTATTGACTTACTCTAAAGTTCAAGATTCAAATTTAAGTCGTAAAAATGTTCAAGAAAGGTTAGAGTAAGATTTAAGATCAAGAAAACTTGAAAAACAATGAATTAAGGAAAGGAATAAGATCACGGCTAAGGTTCACTACTGTGTTCCTTAACCATGATTCTCTTTTAAACTTCACACCAAAACTATGCCTAAGGATCATGGCCATGGTCTTAAGGTATAATCCTTACTGACCCCTAAAATTCACTTTATGCTTTAGCAGAAAAACATTACGAAGGGATCATAGGTAAGATCATGGCTATGATCTTGCCCTTGGTCCTGTTGTTAGATAAACACTTCAAAATTTTTCAATTTTTTTCTTTCAAAAACACTTTGATTCAATCCTATATCATCCTATCACCCCAAAACTTCACCCAAAAAAAAACTTTTACCAACTTTTCTACTAGGAAACATCGAAGTTTAATTGAATTTCACAACATCAATCACAAAATAACAAATTCTCCATTAAAGAATCCATACCTCTTTATTACTAGGGTTTGATGAAAGCGATCTCTTCCAAAATCCAAATTCTTCAAATCTAATCCTTACAACGTTACAGCAAAAACACCTTAATTAGATCTAAGTTACCAGAATCACTTATTAGAATCATAGAACTTACCTTTCTTTGATTTCACCAAGATCCAGTCACTCTATAGAGGTTTCTATGAGAGAAGTAGGACAACTAATTTAGTAGTGTTAAAATAAAGGTTAGAGTTTTCTCTACCCTTTATATAGTTTCCTTACCAATTACCAAAATGCCCTCCTAATAAAACTATAGTTGCTTTTCAATACCCCGCCTTACATTTATTATTGTTATTTTATTTTGCGACTTTTACTCTCAAAAGAAAAGATAATAACACTAAAATCACCAAAAGTACCTAAGGAAGATCACAATAATGTGACCAATATATCAAATCTATCTACTTCTCTTGTTGTTCATGGCCAATGCATTTAGCATTAGTTGTTAATAAGAATTTTTAATGCGATTATAGGAGAAATTTATTATAGCCATCTTTATTGATATTTAAAACTACTTCCAATCTATATTTTAGGATAGCCAAATTCTAAAATTACAACTCATGAACAACTATACAAGCTAAGAACCTTAACTATTTTTCTACTTTAACTAAACCAACACTATTATAGGATTATTAAATATTAAATTTTCTTAGACGTTGTTTTCTTTAGCCTTCAAAGAGATCTTTTATTCCTAGTTCCTCCAATATTCTAACAAATCATATTCATTAGGAACATAATTGCTAATGCCAACCCTATAAATAAAGTCTCTTATGAGGTAATACACCAACAGATAATGTAATTTATTGATAGGGACTTTTGGCCATAAGCCCTTGAAGCCTATCCCGATCTTGTCAGCCTCAATCCTTGCCTTGAGTTGCTTGTGGCCTAAGCCTAAAGTTCAACCTATCCAACTATGGCAAGTCTATAACAGCTAGAAGACTCTGAATAAGGCTAGAAAACCAAGTCAAGCAACCACTTCCTACATATCTAGGATACGTTAGACATCAAAAACCTACTCTCCAATACTTGTAGAAGAGGCTTTTCCCACCGACCGTTCTTCAACTGTTGGCACTACTTTTCTATAAATACAAAATCATCACTTAACGGCAAACTACTTAACACTTTATGTACTTAAGCCTACTTATCGCTCCTAAGCACTCATATTCTCTAAAACGTCCTACTAACTTAAGCATTGAAGTGGCCACGCTAGACAGCACCCCATATTACCTCATAGTGTTCTTTTTTGCAAGCTTATTGATTATGTGGAGTCAAATCTCATATCAACTTCTATCAACAAGATCCTTAAGATAACATTTGGCACCATTTGTGGAAATTTTGATCTAAGTTCCTACACAAACCAATCAAAAACACTAAACACCACCTTCAACCACCATATCTCATGCTAGCAACCTTGAGAACCGCCAATTAGTGAATAACGAACCTGCCGAGAACTACCCCCTCCTAAGGGAAACACTAGAAGAGCATCTAAAGCACATGAAGCGCCTAATTGAGGAATTTGCTACTCAAAACAAGTTACTTCGCGCTCGTCTCAAAGAAGCAAAGAGGCATAGTGCACAAACTTACCCCCTTGAAGCTTTTGATGCCTGCACTAAGCAGAACAACCACTAGTAATAGTAATAGAATGGTAAGGATCAACAACCTGATCCCCTAATGCAACAATAACTAACAAGGTCTGTAGTTACCTACGACCGAGCTTTGGCTAGCAATGAGCAAGCAGCCGACTCTTAAGGAGTACCGGTATACTCAGCAATGTACTAAGCTCATTCGGTAAACGATGCCAACCTTGATGAGCTCTATGCGATTGTATGGAGGCTCTCCCAATAGTAAGGGAGCAAAGTTACTGCTGACATCATGTTAGTCACCAACAACAAAACCCCCTTTACCAGGGGTGTCTAAAATGAAGTGTTGCCCCCTACTAGTAAGCTTTTGACCTTGGATCAATATAACGGCACAAGTAACCCTGATGATCACCTTCTCCACTTCCGTACCCTCATGAACCTCCATGGTCATAGGGATAGCATAACATACAAGGCTTTCCTAGACACTCTAAGGAAAGCAGCTTAGACATGGCTCAACCACTTGCCTAACAACTCTATCAGCCCCTTTGACGAGCTAGCGCGAAATTTTATCCTTCACTTTAGGGCTAGCAAGCCCCTATCTAAGGATACATTGTCCTTGTATCTGATGTAAGCTCCCAAAATTGAGTTTAGGACAATCGAGCTTAGATTTAGGGCTTTTAGGGAAACTTATCCAATTGAGCCTAAACTTTACGACTAGAATAAAAAAGTTAGTCGAGATATTACAGTGAAGTTAGATTTTAGTAATAATGACCCGAAATCCCAATTTTGCCCTTAGAAATTGGAATATTTAATAAAGCACTAAAATGTTCGAAACTCTTAAAATTGAACTTAAATTGCAACGAGAACTTAGAGATAAGTTAATTGAGCTATAAAATGAGATAATGTAGTATAATTTACTATATAAAAATACACATAATTTTACGAGTATATCCGATATAAATAATAATTATACCCATAAATTATGTAATTATATATTTATTGTGTTGAATTCATGCAATTAACTTTAGAACATATCCAAAAAATAAAAGATATGTTAGAAACTCAATTATATGAGTAAAGTTATATATTTCACATGTTATTTACATAGGGTATAAACTTGTATATTAATTAAATAACTAATTCTAACATATAATATCTATATTTAAGTAATTATTTAATAAAAGAAAAAGAAAAATTGATCAAATACATTGGAGATTACTGGAAAATGATGCGTGGCAGGAGACAAGGATAGGAATGCTGATTCAAAAAGCAAGTCTTCAATATTTGGGCACCTCATGCTTTGTTAAAGGTGAAAACAAAAGAAAAAAAATAAAGAAAAATTCATAAGCGGTGAAAGAATTCTATAAAAACTATCCTACCAGCAGATTGACAACATTTAGCAGTTAGGAACCAAGAATAGAGAAAAAGAAAAATTAGAAAAAATCGTTGAAAATAAAAACAAATTTAGAAAAAAACAGGAAAAATTAGTGAAAGTATAGAACGCTAACCTAGAGTGGTTTTGCTATGAAACCTGTAAGCCCTAAAGCCAAGGCAAGTAACCATAGGTTTGAGCTTAAAACCCAAGGTTTAGGGTAATCGGCTAAAGGATCCGATCAAACTCAAATTATAAACTATTTAACAAAATACCAATAAAAATGACCCTGTAAACTTAAATTTAAGAAAATAAGTAGTAAAATAGGAGACTATAAAATTTTCAAATTTTAAGCATAATAACTGCTAATTACCGAAAAGGCAAAAAGTGTAATATAATAACTAATAAATTAGTAGAGATAGATTATATGTATACCAAAAATTTTAGAATGACCAAAATAATATTTAGGAATGTTCACGTGTACCCTACATGTATTTACGTGTAGATAAAAATACGCGTAATTACTAAAATTGGCTGAAAACTAAGTAAATAATTAAAGAAAAATAAAAAATAATTATAAAAAAATCAGAAAAAAATCAGAAGAGGATAACTGCAACAAGATCAGGTCGTAGACTGAAAAGAAAAAATTAACCAATAGAAATTGGACAAACAAAAAGCCTAAAATCAAGGAATTGGGGCAAAATCCCATCAAATTAATGCACATTAAATTCTACAATTGTCTATAAATAAGGAAAAAAATTTCCAGAAGTCATTTGGCTAGTTTGTGATCTGAGAAAAATCGAAACACAAAAAAATTCGAGAGAAATTCAAGAAAAAAAAAAAAAAAAGAAAACTGTGCAGATTAGCAAGGTGAACTAAAACCACCACCCACCACCACCTGGGACCGAACCACCACCACCACCCTACACTAGGACCACCGCCTGGACCGGCCGACAGCCTTGGATTGGGTTTGGACTGCCAGAAAGCTTCGAACCAATTAGTCATTTATTCACCCCGATTTTTGTATAATTTTGTAAAATTAGTTATTTTGCCTAGAAAATTATGAAACTTGTTATTCTGAGGTTTTATTGTATGTAGATTTAGGGAAAAATATTGGTTTAGTTTAATTATGTCTGGAAATATAGGGTCCCTAACAAATTGTTCAAAACCGAGCATGATTAAACCGGAAATTAAATAGGCTTAGGGATGTAGTTTGGGGCTCAAAATTTTTCTGTAGGATTCTCATATGATGTAGAACAGTGCTATGAAGCCATTTTTTTTAAATTAATTTTCGAAAATTTTAAGTTCATTTTTAGCCCTAAAATGATGGTAAAATTGGGTGATTTAGGATTAATTAGGTGATTAGGATGTTAATTACTGATTTGGATTTTAATTAGATGTTTAAGGAAGTTAATCTCTGCAGTGGAACCCTAATCCTAGCCTTTAGGTATTAAGTATGATTAATTAGGGAAATTACGTAAAGAATATAAGAAATTAGGAATATGTGAAAATATAAATTAATAAATCTAAAAAAATAAAGCTATTTAGTTAATATTATAATTGAAAACAGAAAAATAATAAATCTGAAATAATATTTAATTTTAAGTAAATATCTCAAAATGTAAAATTTTTACACATCGGGAATAAATCCGATACCTCAATTAGGGTTAGCGTGTACCGAATAGTTAAAATACCAAAATTACGACCCAATAGGATATTTAAATACCCGAGCATAAGGTGATTTTATGTCACATTGGGATTCGAGCCTAATTACGACTTAGGAATTAAAACTAAAATCTAATTTAGGAGCCGAACCCCGAAATAAAATACAACGAATTATTAATACGTTGTAGGCATACATGAGGAAAATGAGTTACATTATAAATTAGAATAAGAATCTATAAAATACGAGTACTAAAAGAACCTATTTGTATTATAGGACACCCAGAAATAAATCAACTCGCAACTAGAGGATCGAACGATTGAGCAAATTCAGGTAAGTTGGGTTATTGCTTATTGTAATAGAGTACTAGTTTTGTAGTACTCGGAGACTTAGGCTTGTATATGATTGTGATTGCAAATAGTTTGTGCATGTGCTTGATGTATCTGAATTCGTGCTGGAATTTGTACTGTAAATGATTTTGTGACTGATTGAATTGGTATGAACTTGTTGAACACCCTAACCGGAATTTAATCTTAGTCGACCTTAATAACCGAAAATGTCATGCATTGCAACCCGTTAAGGGATCATAGGACTCTCCAACCAAATACCGACCCCTTCGAAAGGGATAGTGCAGGATTGCAAAATGGTCCCTTCTTCATCCTCAGTCGAACTAAGTGACAAGAGAGGAGGTCGCGGCGGGGGTGAAGTCAATGGTTCGAAGGTAGTCACGGGAGGAGCGAGGTCTCCATTGCACAAGCCTGGATTTGGTTGTGAGCTGCTGCATAACATGGAACTCCTCAACCCGGATTGGAGCGGGTGAAATTTCTCTGATTTCACAACGGACCGGACTACGTTGTGCGATGACACTTGATTGTTACATTGCATGAAAATAATTGTTTGATAACCCTGTTTGTGCTTGTATGCATTCATGAGTCTCCAATTCAACTTACTGAGCTGTAATTGCTCATACCCTTATAGATCCTTTTGCAGGTTCTGATTTGTAATCTCTTCAAGTACTATGCTGCCCTACAATTATCCAGAGGTTAGTCCTTTTGAAGCCAGGGGTGTGAGGATCAAGTTATTTAGCAAATGTGTAACTAGACTGACCTTGTAGTTAAAGGTTGAAGACTGTTAGTTATTTTGTAAATTAGTAAATTGTAGTTATTATGTAAAACTTCCTGGGAAGCTCTGTGGACATATTTATAATTATCTATGTTTTATAGAACTTTGTGATAATTATCATAATTGTTATATAATCATTAATCGAACTGTTTACTTCAAAGCGAGGAGTCGTTGACACCTTGTGTAGATTATCTCTATGATAGGCACTGTGAGGCTAGTTATTATCATAGAATGGTTTACATGGCGGGACTGTTGTAACTTTGCGACTTCGGAGCGTAACAAAACCTAGTCAACCCCACATGATCCACCCATCGCGCAGGCTGTCCGACAACCGCCCAACCGCCGCCGGCCACCGGAGCATCCAAGAACACCAAGGTCAATTTCCTACCCTGTTTTTCAATAATTTCTAAAAAATAGTAAATCTGCCCAGAAAATTATGAAAAAAATTGTACTTAGGTTATTTTAGACATGCTTTCATGTGATATTTTTATTTTTTAAAAATTTGTAATATTTAATATACCTTATTAAGAAATCTATAATTCACCCGAATTTATATTTGTGAAATAAATGTACTATATAATGTTGTTTCTAGCTAAAAATTTTTGTGTAGGATGTGTATGATATATAGGTAATTGCTATGTAGCCTAAATTTTTATTTGAATAATTTTAATATTTATTGCATTTTTAGGCTTGAAATTAGCTCGAAAATAGGCTAAAATTATGAGTTTAATAAGAAATTATGAAATTAATTGATGAAATGGACATGTACTAATCTATTATAAATAGTAACAGTATTGAGTCAGATTAAAACTAATTTGGTGCTAAAAGAATTATAATTGGATAATTTATCATAATTTAGGGGTAAAATCATCAAAATGAAAATATAGGCAATAGGTCAGAAACTTGAAACCAAGTGATAATTGAATTTCCTATATTTTTACAAACCTATAGAAATTTTCGGGGAATTATTTGGTAACCCGAACTATTTATTACAAATTTATTAAGTAAAATAACTTAAATTGCAAGTCGGGATGTATTTGTAATATTAATAGACTAAAATGAATTAAATAGTTAAATAAAAACTATATAAAGGATTGCTGATCAGATTAGATTAATGGAAATTTTTTTAATATTTTCTAATCGGGATACACTTTAGGTGTATTAGAATTAAATAATACTTATATTCTTACAATATAAGGACAAATTAGATAAAAAAAAATAATTTAATAATGTAAATTATGTATAATACGATCATTTTTATATAATTATATATAATTGTATTAAAAACTCAAACTACCCGTTAAAAGCCATCTCTAGAAACAGGATTCGTAAAATGTGTCGTTAGGTTTATATGAACCCAATGACACTAATTTTGTTGAAATCGAACAACCTTAAGTAATTTAGCTTATGACTATATCATATTCAAGAATATACAAATTTCGGTAACCTTACCGAAATTAAAACGTGAATTAATAAATAAAAAGTACGTTTCGATACGATCGAAACGATATATAATACGTAATAGTATATATGATGTACAGTATCAATAATTAATAATTTAATTCGATATATAGTGATAACATGACAGTATATTATGGAAATAATACATATATATATATATATATATAACCATTTTAGATTAAACCCTAATGTTTTCGTAATTATTACGAAAACTGAATTTGGGCCTTTTGTGTAATTAGGACTTTCCAATACAAAGACGATTGACAATTCAAGTCAGTAATAGCAAACGTCTAAACAAGTTAGTTAGGGTTATGGCTTCACCGTTGTTTGGGTGCTATTTAAAGTATCTGGAGATCCAATAGTACTTCTGGTTGTGTTTGTAGTTAGATGATTATGCGCATGCTATGTGTGTGAATGATACTCAATTGTGACAAGAGTTCAACTTCTTGGTGTGCTATTCTGCATATTTGCATGGATTCTATATTGTGTGAACTTGTTGGTCACCCTTGATTAACACTAACAATTATTCAACTAAAATGTAATTGGACATGCATAATCACTCGTTAGGGGAGAACGATTAAGAGTGTTAGGCCTAATACCGACTTCCTTCGATGAGGATAGCTGAAATGGTCCTTTCCCCATCCTTAGTCGAACTAAGTGACAGGCGAGGAAGTCACGGCAAGGTTGGGGGCCGTGGTTCGAAGGCAGTCATGGGAGGAGGGTGTTCTCCATTGCACAAGCCTGGGTTTGGTCTAACTTGAGTCGCGATGAAACTCCTCAATTCGAGTTAAAGCAAATGCAATTTCTCTAACCTCACAGTGGACCGGTTAACACTGTGCGATGTTTCATTTGAGTGATTGCATTGTATTTCATCATGATTATTAACCTTATTTGTGATTATATAGTACTCTTCTGACTCCACCCCACTTACTGAGCTAGTTGTGCTCACATCCCTACAAACTCTTTTGCAGGTGTTGAGTGATGGCAAGATGTTCAGGTACCACCGTTCCCAGGTTAGTGTGCTGCTATGTGGGAAAGTGAGGATCGAGAAATTAACTGAACCTGACTTCTTGACTTTGTCTTTAAGTTTCAAGGAAGACTAATTAGGAATTCCCTGGGAGCCCACTAGTTTTCTAACTTATTGTATATAGACCGCAAAACACGTCGTTTTTAATAAACTCTGATTGTAAACTTTACCTTTGGATGTGAAACGTTTGTTTAAATACTGTTGTGATACTAAACAGTAGGTTGTATAGAATAAGTAACTTGTAAAAGCTCTACCACATGTTTGGTTATTAACAGGTATCAGAACAGATGTTTCAAGCTGGTTGAGTTGTTCGCCTTGTGTGAACTGCGTTTACGATAGAAGCTGTGAGATTAGCTTCTATCTTAGATTAGTTTACATGGCGGGACTGTTATGACTCTTCTTGTTTGGGGTGTGACATCTAATCAAGCAGAGTGAAGGTAAAACTCTACGTGAATCCATAACCAGGTTCAACAATGCAATGGTCGAAATCCCATAGCTGGATGAGGGAGTTGTTATCCATGCTGCTTAGCTTGGAATCTAACCTTTAAGAGATTTGTTTTGATCTCTTGTGAAGAGCAGGTCAAAGACCCTGGCCGATTTCTATAACAAAGCCCAAAAATACATGGACTAGGAGGACAATATTTGCGCCAAGTGTGATGCCGAGCAGGAAAGGTCGATTCGTAAATAGGACAAGGACAAAGTGTCCATTAAAGATTGCCTTGATGGCAAGGTATTGAGAAAATCAAAGGGGGAAGGCTCGAGTAAGAAGAAGAGCCAAGCCGAGTAAGACCCCCTCCCCCCTCCTATCTACACGCAGCATACTCTTTTGAATAGACCCATTACCTAGGTCTACTCAAAGGTGAAACATAGAAACCTACTATAGAGACCCCCTAAGATGAAGGGGAACCTTAGTCGCCAGAACTCAGATAAGTATTGTTAGTTCTACGGCAACCATAGCCACACCATCGATGAATGCTTTTGACCTAAGAACATGATTGAATATGCCATTTAGTGAATACGTAGCCTAGTAGAGGAGCGATGATCGTTTCGATGACAATGAGGATTGAGCACCTCGGAGGCGGCAAACCCAGGGTACCTGAGCAAAATAGAACAATGACTGCCTCAACAACCACACCCCCAACTGCTTCATCAAAATAATCATTAGGGGGTTGCAACCTAGGGGCTAGTCGAGTACTAGTAGCTCGATTAAAGCCCCGTTCGAGGTGCTGACAATGAGGGAGAAGATACAAAAGCTAAATACTTCAACCTCTTTCTTCGACGAAGATTTGGTGGGGGTAGACACCTTCCATCAGGATGCCTTGGCCATAGGGGTAAGGATCATGAATTTTGAGGTCCTAAAGATAATGGTAGAAACCAATAACTCTATTGGCATTCTCTTCCTCCATATATATGAAAGGATGAGGACTAAGTTACTAGTCAAAATGAAGTCGTACCACCATAACCTCATTAGCTTCAATGGGAGCACCGTTTAAGTTAAAGCAATCATCACTCTTGATATAAAACTTAGCAATGACAACTATGTTGCACAGTAACTAGTGGAGTTCATCATGATTGACTATCCATCCCCCAATAATGCTCTCTTGGGAAGACCAAGTTTGAATACATTTGGGGTTATCATATCCTTCCTTCACTTGAAGGCTAAATTATTGACCCCAATCAAGGTAGGAATATGTAGATGTAATTAAAAGCTCTCCCAAGAGCTGTATGTAAAAGCCACTAGAGCTGATGGTGTCTTTGCTCTAGAGATCGGCTCGTAGGAGAAGCTGACTAAGAAAAGAGAGTCGAGTGAAAAAACTGAGGAAGTATAGATTGGCGCCTCCCTTAACCAGACTACTAGGGTCAGGACTAAGACTCCTGCCAAGGTGAAGGATGAGATAATTACCCTCTTGCAAACCAACTCAAATAGGTTCGCTTGGTCGGCATCATACATGCTTGGGGTCTCCCCTAACCTAGTGACCCATAACTGCAACATTAATCCCACTGCGTGACCTGTCAAGTAGAAAAAGGGAGACTTCACCCTAAAGAGGTAAACCACAATCGACGAAGAAATGAAGAAGCTACTGAAGGCCGGCTTTGTGAGGGAAGAGAAGTGCTCGACTTGGCTAACAAATGTAATGTCATTCAAGAAGAAGTTCTGGAAGTGGCGCATGTATGTCGACTATACCAAACTCAACAAAGGTTGCAAGAAGGACTACTTCCCTTTCCCCAAGATCGACCAACTAGTCAACTCCACATTGAGGCATGCTCTGCTAAGCTTCATGGATGCCTTCTCAAGTTACAACTAGATAAAAATGAACTCAAAGGATAAAATCTATACCTCCTTCGTCACTAACTTTGGCATGTACTGCTACACTATCATGCCCTTTACCCTAAAAAATATCGGGGCAACTTACTAGAGCATGGTAATGAAGTTGTTCAAGCCCCAAATCAAGCCTAACATGGAGGTGTACATAGACGACATGATTATTAAGAGCAAGGAGTCGGGCAATCATGTCAAGGACCTTTAGGAAGCTTTTAACTAGATGAGAAAATATAACATGAAGCAAAACCTCCAAAAGTGTGTCTTTGGGGTCAACTCGAGTAAATTTCTAGGCTTCCTAGTCACCTAAAGGGGTATCGAGGCCAACCCATCAAAGAAATGTGCCATCAAAGATATGAAGCCCCCTGCCTTGGTCCAAGACATGCAAAAGCTGATCGACATGGTAGTAGTACTATACAAGTTTGTCTCGAAGAACATAAATAGATACGCTAGGTTCTTCAAAATCTTAAAAACTCCTAAGGGCTATGAATGAACTCCGAAGTGTATAATAGTTGTAAAACTTCCTCATGTACCCTCCTATCCTCTCCAAGCCTGTCACAAAGGAAGACTTATTTTTGTACCTAGTTGTAAGCGATCGGGCAATGATACGACTTATGAGTATTCGTAGTTACTCAAACCAAAAAAATGGATATCAATAGTTCAATGGAAGTGAAATGGGGTTTTGAATGTGAATGTGGATAGATAACACACACCAAAACACAAACACAATTAGTGGTTGAGCTTGAAATAGAGTTCAATACAACTCACAAATACTAAATGTCACTTAAGGTTTCAAATGAGAGGGTTAGATTCAACTCACTAACTCACTCAAATGAGGGTTCACCACAATCTCAAGATTAAGATTAATAAGAACACAAAGAAGATTAAAGAGTAAAGTAGTACTCAATGATCAGGAAAGAGTAAGCTTCAAGAGCTCAAGAATGTCCTTATTCAAAAGGGGAATGTTCAAATATGATTCCATTGTCCTCTTACTACTTACAAAAGTTACTATAGTATATCCTAAAACCTTAGCGGCAAAAGTGTAAATAGAATACAAGGCCTTAACCCTAAAGAATGGGCCCATAATTAGAAATTAAAAAAAAATATTTACAAGAATACCAAACTATGCATTTAACGGAAGGACTCGGCATGTTGTCATTTAAATTATCCTAGAAGGAATAGGATTCGAACTGGGCAAGATCAACAGTTGGATGTCTGAGCCAAGGTAAGAATCCTTGAAGTCTTACAATGATTGGCCGAGATGCCTGAAAGGTTGGCCCACGGTTGTTGAGTTCTAGAATTGGTCGGCACTAGTCTTCCCATGCCGTACCCAGTAGTTCTTGGGCCTTAAGTTCTTAACTATTTGCTCTCTCAGCTTCTCAACAAATGACAGGCTTATTGTCAAGTTGTACCACCACCTCTTGGCCTTCTACTATCAATACAGCCTTAACTTTGTATTGGTCGACCTCGAATCTCAACATGTCAACTTCGACCTAGGGATCATCACAAGCTGATTCCTATTAAGGCACTCTCCTCTGTACTTACCAGAGTAGAGGAGAGAGAGTACAGGCCTATATACTACGTCAATCACATACTCCACGGGCTTGAGGTTATGTACACTCGAGTAGAGGAATTCGCCTTGGCTGTTGTCATCTTAGCACATTGGCTAAGGCCCTATTTCCAAGTGCACCAAATCATCGTACTCATAAACCAGCCGTTGCGTACCATATTGCAGAAGCCGGACGTGTCTAAACGGATGGTAAAGTAGATGATGGAGTTGAGTGTGTACGGAATACAATATCAACCATGAATCGCCTACAAGGCACAAGTGTTAGCTAACTTCGTGGTCGAATATACAAGAAAGAAGGAAGCATTACTGGGCGAAGACAAGCCAGTGTGGACTCTTCACATCGACAAATCATCCACCTCAAAGGGTGGAGGTGCAGGTCTTATTTTAACCGGTCCACACAAG
This sequence comes from Lumnitzera littorea, assembly GCA_024138015.1. NCBI lineage: Eukaryota > Viridiplantae > Streptophyta > Magnoliopsida > Myrtales > Combretaceae > Lumnitzera > Lumnitzera littorea. Next base: position 101,378,862 of record JAMXBB010000007.1, read on the forward strand.
ATCATAGTCCACAAGGCCCTAAAGTTCGGGTTCAATACCGACTACAATAAATCCAAATACAAGGCCTTGATAACTAGTCTTAAATTGGCCAAAGAGATCAACGCTGAGCACTTACAAGTCTTCTTAAACTCCATGTTAGTCATCCAGCAAGTCTAAGGCGAATATGAAACTAGAGATGACATGATGGCAAGGTATTTAGAGAAGGTGAAGAGCCTTCTAGCTAAATTCCTTTCGTAGACCATCATGAAGATCCCCTGACTTGAAAATTTAGCGGCAAATTAACTATCTAAACTCACCTTTACTAAGATATAGAAGATCGAAGTGAAGGATAGGAAGATCTTTATAGAGTACATGCCAGAGAAAAGCATAACTTCGGTCTTAACAGAAGTCTTGGAACTGACAACAATAACATTAGAGCCAAGTTGGATAGATCCCCTTCGAAGTTACTTGGAGTAAGGTATGCTCCCATAAGACAAGAGAGAGGCAATGAAGTTAAGATATCACGCTACCAACTATACGTTAGTTGATGGCATCCTGTACCATAGGGGGATAAGCCTCCCCCTACTCAAATGCCTCCGAGAAAATGAGGGCCTGTGTGTCATGGAAGAGCTATACACCTGAGTGTACAGCAACCACATTCAGTCCCAAGTCCTGTATATTCGAACTCTATAGCTTGGATACTATTAGCCCACCTTGAAGAAAGATGCCAAAGTCGTAACCTAGAAGTGCCCCTAATGCCAAAAGCATGCCCCTATCAGTCTGTACCCAGCAGCAATCTACACCCAGCAATAGTCTCCAGCCCATTGCCGTTTTCCCAGTGGGGGCATCGACATCCTTGGTGCCTTCCCGAAGGCCTCGAGAGGACAACAGTTCATCACAGTTGTCGTTGACTACTTTACTAAGTGATCGAAGTTGAAATTGTGGTAAAAATCATAGAGAGGACTATTGAGTCCTTTGTTAAGAACAATATCCTCTCTTGATTTGGGGTCCCTTACACCTTCATCATGGACAATACGCAACAGTTCAACAATCCTAAATTCAAGGAATTTTGCATCAAGCATCACATTGTGGCGCACTTCACCTTAGTTGCTCACCCCAGTCAATCGGCTAGGTAGAAGTAGCCAATCGGGTCATCTTAGATAGTTTGAAAAAGCGAGTGGATCGAGCCCATAGTACCTGGGTAAACGAATTTCCCAACATTTTGTGGGCATATAAGACCATCCATCACACTTCCATAGGTGAAACCCCCTTTCGCCTAGTGTTTGAGTCAAAGGCAATCCTCCTAATTGAACTCGAGCTCCTTAACATCTAGACTCAAAGTTTCAACGCTATCCTTGATGAGTCCCTATTGTAAGCCAGTGTCAATAACATCAAAGAAATCAAACCTCACTAAGACTTGGCTAATTGCTTACCAGCACTGAGCTACCTAATACTACGATTAGAAGGTCAGACATAAAGAATTCAAGGTCAACAACCTAGTTTGCCGGAAGTTAGAGGCTATGGGTTCACAACAAGCATAAGGCAAGTTAGCCCTTAATTAAGAAGATCCGATCAGAGTCAAAGAAAATTTAGGCAATGAAATATACAAATTAGAGAGACTAAACAATGAGCTCATCTTGTACACATGGAATGCCAATAACCTTTGGCTTTATTTTGATAAGTATATTAATATGTAAATCATTTCAAAGTTGGAATCAAATTTTTCATTTCGTATGAGTTATGCATCTCTCTTTCTCTCTCTCTCTCTTACTCTTGCTAAAGTCCTCGCCCCTAAAAGGTGAACAAACCTACCTACCAAGTAGGTTGGAATGCCTCCAACTTGACCCCTTTGAGTAACCTCGACAAGAGAAAAACACCCTTTCCACAGAAGAACTCCTACCTACCGAGCAGGCCAGAATGCTACTGACCTAATCGTCTCAGGTAACTTCAATAAGGGGAAACACTCTTTACATAAAGGAATGCCTACCTACTGAGTAGGTTGGAACGCTATCACGCCCCAAAGCGACAAAGTTGTAACAGTCTACCGTACAAACCATTCTAAAATAAAAGCTGACCATACAACCACTATCTTAGACCTGATTTACATAAGGCGTTCACGACTAACCTACTTTGAAATAAACAATTGATAAATTAAATATGTTATTTACTTATAAACTTGATAAAAATACATACTTATATTAAAATAATCTAAGTATTTTTACAAGATTTAGCAATCTAATCACAATCTACTTGAGTAATTTGTAAATTTATGCTAATAACTTTAAAATAAATCTAACTAAAGAGTGTATTTGGTCTTCAATTTATATCCTCACTCCCTAAGATCCCGCAGTTGCTAACTTTAAGGTAAATGTAATCTGCAACCTAGCTAGCACCTATAACAAAGTCTATAGAGATATGAGCAACTACAGCTCAATAAGTTAAGACAAAAACTTAAAACCATACAGCAAACACAAATAGGGTTATCAACCAAATTATTAGGTTCAATACATGTTCAAGCAAATGCTATTGTACGACGTTGTCCAGCCTATCGTGAGATTAAAGAAATTGCACTCGCTCTAATTCAGGTTAAGGAGTTTCCATCAATGTAATAACTTACGACCAAACCCAAGCTCGTGCAATGGAGACACCGCTCCTCCCGCAACTACCTTCAAACCATTGACTTCGCCTTTGTCGCAACCTCCTTACATATCACTTAGTTCGACTAAGGATAAAAAAGAGGCCAATTATGCTATCCAATGCTATCCATTTTGAAGGAGTCGATATTTGGCCGGAGAATCCTAAATTTCCCCTAATGGGTTGCTATATAGGAGTCATATATTTGATTAAGTTCAGTTTAAGGTGGTCAATCATTTCATACAAATCATACAATACAAGTTAGAACAGTAAATCAAATCACATCATCAACTCCAAAACAAACACAAACCCACAATCGACTATTTAACAAATACAATCAGGTACAATTTCAAGCCTCCAAGTATTATAAATTAGTACTCCGAAATATAGTAATGTATTAATCCCAATTTAATTGGTATCCTTGGTTGCTCACTCAACCAATCGCAGGTCGACTTGTCTCTGAGTGTCTTATAATATCAATACGCTCTTTAGTATTTATATTTTGATAATATATATACTATAGGTTATGACTTAACTCAATTCCTCCCATATACATATTAGTTATTATTAATTCATCTTAGGTTAGTTTAAGGTTCGGTTTCCGAATCCAATTCTGGTTCAGGTTTTAATTCAGTTTTAACCACCAGTATTATACATAAATCCTAAAAATGTGATTCGAACACAAATGTGAAATTTATTACATTAAGCTCGAGTATCTTAATTATCACTTTTAGTCCTAAATCAATATTATATTCTACCCGATACACTTAAATCCTTATTAATGTATAAAATTTATTTCTGATATGAGAAAATTTTATATTTTTCATATAAACAGCTAAATTTAAGTTTCCTACCAGATTTATTACATATTTTTATTGATATTAAAATATCAATTTTAACCTAATATTTTCTTATTCATTTATTTCTTATATTTACATATTGTACATTATTACCCAATATGTGCATAATATACATATCTAATAGTCCTATTACTTCAAATATCATCTCCTAACATCAATTAACATCTCAAAATATTTAAATTCATCCCAAATCAGATTTTAGTCCTAATTATCTTAATTTACAAAATTAACTTAAAATATATCATTTTTACCTATTTCATATATACTACATAATACCCTAATAATTACATTAAACACCCTAAATACTATAAATATCATACTTTATCATATTTCAACATCATAAAACATATAATTGTGCATTAAATTAGTAATTATCAATTTAATTATCTAATTAGCCTTAAATTACCCATTTTATACATCATTTTAAAGTCTAAAAATTTTGAAAATTAATTTTTAGAAAAGGGCTTCATAGCATTATTATATAATCCTTAAGTAGTCTATACAAAAAATTTGACTGCAAAACTACACTCCTAAACCTATTTATTTTTAAACTGAACAAATCTCAAGTTTGCAAAATTTTTTGAGGACAATATATTTCTAGGCACAAAATCTTCATACTAAATTTTGTTCCTAAATCTATATACTTAAAAATCGTAGAATATCAAATTTTATAGTTTTATAAAACTATTTAATATTTTTAACAAAATATGAAAAATCAAAGAAAAAATCGGACTCACCAGAATCTGGTGGCTCCAACTGCCATGGCCTTATTGGCCGATTTGGGCACTATCACCACCATGCAGTAATGGTGGCCGTCCACTCCCAAGTCTAGTTGGGGATCTTCTTTAAGGCCTTAATTATATCGATTTTTGTAATTTTTTTTTTTTTTGAAAAAGCCCTAATTCTCTATTATTTCAACCCTCTCCAATTTTCACACTTCACAAATTGTTCAAATGAGCTTTTGAAATTTTTTGGGTATTTATAGAGCTCTAGGGGAATTATAGTGCATTATTTTGAGTTAGCAATTACCTTATCCTTTTTCACTTTCTATTTGTTAAATTTGTATTGCTTAAATTTGTTTCTTTTATTTCTAAGCTACCACAACCACTTTCTAGAGATTTCCTAATTTTTCTTTAATTATTCATGCATTTTCTTTAATTAATTAACCTTATTTTAGCATATTTCATGTATTTTAAGTAAATACACATATTTTTACCTACAAATAATTATGCCATGGCCTTGTTGGCCGGTCTAGGCACTATCACCACCGTATAATAGTGGTGGCCGTCCACTCCCAGGTCTGGTTGGGGATCTCCTCTAAGGCCCTAATTATATTGATTTTTGCAATTTTTTTAAAAAACCCTAATTCTCTCTTGTTTCAACCCTCTCCAATTTTCTCACTTCACAAACTGTACAAACGAGCTTTTGGAATTTTTTGGGTATTTATAGAGCTCTAGGGGAATTATAGTACATTAATTTAAGTTGATAATTATCTTATCTTATCATTTTCCACTTTCTATTTGTTAAATTTTGATTGCTTAAATTTGTTTCTTTTATTTCTAAGCTGCCACAACCACTTTCTAGAGGTATCCTGATTTTTCTTTAATTATTCATGCATTTTCTTTAATTAATTAACCTTATTTTAGTATATTTCACATATTTTAAGTAATTACGCGTATTTCTACCTACATGTAAATACATATATGGTATAAATAAATACTCCTAAATATTATTTAAATTATTTTATGATTTTTAGTGTGCATATAATTTATCTTTAGCAACTCATTAATTATCAGAATTCAATTTATATATTTTCAATAAATAATGGGTAATATACTTAAAATTTCATATTATAATATTCTATAATTTTGTTACTTATTTTTTTTAAATTCAAACTTATGGGATCACTTTAACTAATAATCCTAGCTTCATCTTAAAATTTGGGCTAGATCGAACAATTTGTTTCATTGATCTAAATTCTACAAACTGAATCTCGAATACCCGATTTGCCATCCCCCTATCCCCACACCCCTCCCCCCCTCCTTTCTCAACTATGAGATAATGTTATAATGAACTAAGCAATAAAAAGACGAATTCACGTATTCAATTAAAAAAAAAAAAGGCATGTGAAAAGTTCGAATTCAAACATCCATTCATATCTTACGTTCATACAAGTTTAAAGTTGGCATCCCGACCTAGGGTACAAGAAGAAAGGGAAGGAATAACCATCGCCTAGAATCAGCCAACTCGAGCAACTCCAAAAAATCCAAAGCTTCTATCTGCTCGAAAGGCTAGTCTGTTGATGGCCCCTGGAAAGGCTAGCTTCAGGCTAAGGTAGGGGTCGAAGGCTGTTGACTGGGGTTAGCAGGAGAATCACCCCAACTATGATCACCTTGAGAAGCACCATCTAAAGTGACCTCCTACTGAGCTACCGAGACAGAAGGGGCACCTTGAACCTTGGCAGCTGCTTAAGTAGCCTCTCTTTCCCACACTTTAGCCTCCCTCTTCTCCTTAAAAGTTAGGATGTCTAAACAACCGAGGAAGTTCAGGTCAAGATTGGGATAGTGGGAGAGCACCTTTTTCCTTATGAAGCGATCACATTCGATTGAGATTTCTTCTAGCTCCTTTAATCACTATTCCATCAATTGAAAGTCAACAAAGGCTTTCTTAGTGGCAACATCGCTAAGGACCTCTCTGATCTCCATTTTGGAGATGATCTCTTCCATCTTCGAAACTCTCCCCTAAAGCTCCTGGACTTGCTATTCTAGCCTAACTTTCAGGCTAGCTAACTCCAGCGAGTTACCTTTAGTAGTATCGCACTTGAATGCCTTCATTACCATCTCGGTCTACAGCTTGGAGACCGATACCTTCAACTTGGCATTCTCTCTCTCAAGTTGGGCCTTAGCTTCCCTCTCCTTATCTAGTTCCCAGGAGAGACAGGCCTTAGTCCTTCGCTATTTTTTGAGTTGAGCCTTTAGGTCATCAGCCTTCTTAGCAATGCCTTCAACAGCCTCTCTCTCCTACTCCGCATCTTTTAATCTCCCTTCGATCCTAGCCTCCTACATATAAGAGTGATGCAGGCGCTAGTTAGCCCTAGAAAACTTATCCAAATATTTATTAGTAGAAGACTTTACCTCTTGCAAGTCCTTCTCAGCTCTACGCAATGCCTCTTAAAAACCCTTATCTCCTTCAGGACAACATCGTAATTGCTCAGCTGAAGCAGCACTTAGCCGTAGTACAGCAAAGACACAAACTAAGATTAGTTCAATGACAAGAACAAAGCACATCAAATTAAAGGGGCAAAGGCTTACCTACCGAATAAGCATTCTCAAGTAGCCTACCATGTCCATTGGGTCGCCCCCACTTACCATCGACATCTCCTCAAGAATGGCCTAGTCACTAGGAATGTAAAACCCCAATGAGGCCTAGTAATTGAGAGTACGTGTTGCAACATAAGGTCATTATCCCATATCTCCTACTTCGGCTTTAGGAGCTTCCCCCTAACCTTCTTAGTCTCGGCCTTAGAAGTGTGATGAGTGAGCTCTTTACTCCATAAGATGTACAACACTTCCCTAAACGAGTTCAACTTGATCATTAGGAACTTGAACTTGTTGAGGACATCAAAAAATTCATCCCCAAGTTCATTTACACATTTATAAGGGTGAGCCATCGGCCACTTGTAACAAGTTGCTTGGCTTAGGAGTGTCTTCCCCAGAGGCTTCTGCTTCTTGGTTCCTAACACTACTTCCCCAAAAGTTTTTAAAGCCTTCATCTTTTGCTCGATTACTCCGGACAGGGTGTTGACCTTAGCCATCTCCTACTCTTCGCCACCAGGAGGGGCAAGCATCTTGATGCCCAGCTTATTAGGGCTAATAGACTCATTCCCCATGGTAATGGGTTCAAAAGGGGGGACGAAGGCAAGGGAAGGAAGAGCCATACTTATAGGTTCAACAACCAATGGCTCCTACTCGAAGACTAAGAGGAACCCCTTGAGGTAGGGCTGCTGACTCGACCCTATTGGTTTCCTTAGCCCGTAACCTTAGCCATATGGCCTTGCCCTTTAAGATAGAGGCCTTCATGGTCAGTTGTAATGTGGCTATCCGACGCCTCATCATCTCCTCCACTAAGGGATGGGAAATCCCTTCAAAGAATTCAAGCGAGCAATGAAGAAATGGAAAATAAAGCAATGACAAAATAGAAATCGTAACCATTTACCAACTCCACAGTGATTGGTACGGACAAGAAAGATCCTTCCCCCTATTTTATTAAAAGAGACATCGAATGAAGCGTCTTTATACTAGCACAACAGACAAAAGTGTTCATAAAAAAAATAAAAAAAAAAAAAACAAATTTGTACCTTCGGCCCACTTCTTCATGTTAGAGAAGAGCTTAGAAATAATTAAAGTACCTCTCAACTATCTCCATAGCATTAATTTCATTGTCATGCCTGAGGGTCATGCAGGCTTGGATCTCCTTCGCGACCTCAGCATCATTGAGTCCCAGCGCCTTTTAAGCCCCTATTCGAACCAATTTAATCCAACTGGTCCAAAATTCGGCCTCTTCTACTAGCACAACTACCAGGTAATCATGTTACCAGCCTTTAATAGAGTTCGCAAGGCTACGGAACAACTTCCTCCCTAAACAAGATTGGAGGTACGACCACCCACCTACACTCTTCCACATATAGAAGTGGTTGAAAAGTTTGGCGGTGGCCCTTACCACCAAGTACTCACATAGCCCCTAGAAGGCCTTCACTACTCTCCATCCATTAGCAAGGACCTATGTCAGATTACAATGGTGGAAGTTGAAGAGGTCCTTCTCAAAGCTACTTAGAGGAAGGCACTGCTCATACTCCAAGCATTTACGAAAAAGTGCTTCCTTAACAATAAGGGCATCCTTTCCTCCTTTAGTAACACTCGTATTCTCCAACCAGGAATTGGCTCAACTATGAAATTCCTTAACACCCAACTAGGAGCAAAGGCCTTGCTCCCATTAACTCAGCCACTTAGACCTTTGCTTGTCCTAGGTGCCTTAAATAAGTCTTTGGCTTGTGGCAAAGGAGCACATACATAAGCGTCCCTTGGGATCGCGTTGATAAGCTTCACCCTATCTAGTGCCTTTACCACCATTCTGATGGCTTCATCTAGCTGTGCTAACGAAGTAGCTTTATCCTCTTTGCAAGGGGAAAGATCACTCCTCATGGCTTTGAAGTCAGTAAGGTTATATTTAAAGGCATTCGAAGGTGTCTCACCCGTATTAGTTGACATGGTCAATAGTATAACAAAGTCGAATGAATTCTGAAGGAAATTTTGAGAAAGCTTTGAAAGGGTTTAAAGAAAGAGAGAAAGCAATGCAGTTATTTAGTTGCGAAAAGGTAACCTTTTCAAGCAAAAGCAACTATTGTATTTATAGATTGAATGCATTGGAAAGTGTATCGACAGTTATACAAATTTGTATAAGTATAAATCCCTTAGAATATTGTAATGTAGATACATGGAGTCGGTTTTGATTAGATGGCTATATTTGAAAGACAAAAGGCATGTTGCCGCATGTCAATCTGCTTTGATAGGACACCTGTCACATTACATTAAATGCACTGAAAATGGGTGCAATAAAGAAAGGATTAGAAAGTTACTTCCACAAGAAGTCTCCTCGAGCGTCCCTCAACTTCTACAAGAGAACATGCTCAACATGCTATTGGAATTACACTTCAGATCAAATGTATTTCCTACCCGAAAAACGATCAGCCCAGTTCGACCCAATCTACTAAGTGCGTTTCTTTTGCAACTCTATCGTGAGGAACATGAGCTGCCATATTCTCCCTCAAATTGGAACGCCCCAGGAGGCAATTTGCTCATATACATCTTCACCTCAACCCATCACTACCTCAAGTTGCCCCATTTGGTCTAGCAAATGTATGCCCTAGTCGGACTCAATGAAATGCAAACTACTTAGTCTAAAGAGGTTAGAACTTTTACGTTCCACCTCGGAACTACCTCATTCAACTCTATCTAGAGGGTAGTTTGATCGGACACATCGCACTTATTCAACCCTTACACATGTCAGCTCGAATTTCTTTAGCTTAGCTCCACAACAACTTAGGCCCCATTGCTTCGGACTTTCGTCCAACCAAATTGACCATACACTTAAGAAGACTTTAGATAAGGCTAAAAGATTAAGTCAAGCAACCACCTCCTACATATCTAGGACGCGTCAAACATCACAAACCCACTCTCCAATACTTACGGAAGAGGCTTTGCCCATTAACTATTCTCCAACTGCCGGTGCCACTTCTTTATAAATACAAGATCATCACCTAACTATAAACTACTTGACACTTTGTGTACTTAAACCTCCTTAACACTCCTAAGCACTCGTACCCTCCAAAACATCCTACTAACTTAAGCATCAAAGTGGTTACACTGGACAACACCCTGATGTCCCTTCATAGTGTTCTTTTTCGTAGGTTTATTGATTGTGTGGAGTTCAATCGCAGATTAACTTCTACCAGCAAGATCCTTAAGGTGACAACTACATGTCTGTTGTTTTGACTACACCTTAGTCCACCACTTGTTTTCTAAATGACTTACAATTTTTAATCTTTATTTTCACATTGTTAGGATGTTTTGAGTGTTATTAACTCAAATATTCTAAAAGTCTCCAATACCATGCTTATTAGCATTCCTTTTGTCAACAATAAAGAAAGACTCTTATTAATAGCTAACTTTGGTTACCTTTAAGTTAAGGAAACAACCATTTCCCTTTTTACCTTTATGTTTCCATATACTACTATATATGTTTGTGTAAGGTTCGCTAAGGGATGAAGAGACCTCATATGTCACATAGGTCATATTGTGTTAATGTGTAGGGCGTTGATAATTAAGTGTATTTCGTATTTCATCTCACGTTAAGGTTGTTTCCATTAGAATCCCTTGTTTAGAAATTTTTCAAATTATTTTCTATATGATATTAGGATTCAAATCTTATTAGAACTATAGTAGAGATCATAACTAGGAATATACATGTTATTTCCTTTGGTTTTTAAGTTGTTTGATCAGTTTTGAGGAAATTATTTCTTTTGCTAAACTTTGATGATTTTTGGTGAATGAGAAAAAGAAACAAAAACATAATTACAATTTTGTTTTACCCTTCTTGTTGATATTGATCATTTTTTTTTTATTTTCCTTTATTGCCCAATCATACTTTAGGATAGTTTCGGTATTAAGGACTAAACTGGAGCTCTCTAAGTTGAATCTCCAATGTTTTAGGATAGTCTTTAGGAAGAAGGCCATTGAGACAATTAATTATGCAATAAAATGATTAAGCATCTTTTGATACGGTTGACCACCTTCTTAATATAGTAAACCACTTTAGGCAAGAGGGTCTAATTAGGATTCTCTATCTAATCATTATGTGTTTTGGTTAAGCAAGTCATTAACCGACCATTTGTTGCTTGCTAGGATACATGGTTGAGATGAGCTAACTTATAGTTAGGTGCTAGCAAATATGTAGGTTATCTATATGGCAGATCTACAACTGATACGAGTTTGGTCGATAGAAGAAAAGCTATCTATGGGTTCCAATAATAGTGTAGGATAATATTGTTGTGGATAGAAGTGATAGATCAAACTATTGGTGGCTTACATAAGTAGTGATCCATTCATCTAGAAAAAAAAAATAAAGAGAGAGAGAGAGAGAGAGAACATAAGTAGTGATTTAATGTATGTGAGACAAATTTGCATTTGGAATCTTAGGATATCATTGGTCATGTGTTGGGCAATAGATGCTAGAGAATTTTGTTTGTAAAATTGTGTTTAGTATTCCCCATTTAAACAAGATAACTATGGGATTGTTTTTGCTATATTATATGGTTATTACATAAGTATATATATAGCTATAAGTATTCATACGGTCTAACATCTATGTATCTTCATAGTTAGTATTTGTTTACTAGATTTCAAAGTTCATTTACATTGTAGTTTTGGTGGTTTTCATTTTTTCCTAGATGATGAAGTTTTTAAGGAAGATTGTTATGATTGCCTTGATTAAAATGTATGGCCTGATAGTGATAGGTGTAATAACTCAGCTAACAACAACGACATGGTATGAGATTTATTACAATGAACTTGCTATGTTATGATTAGGAGACATTTTATAAATTTCATTAGATTTTAGATCCCTTCAATGAAATATAGATATTTTATTAGTTATGAGACAGTTGTAGATTTATAATATTTGAAGACTCAAATGTGTGTGTATGTGTATGTACATGAGATGTATGTATAAATGGTGTACTCGCTTTGTTGAATGGAATAAAGGGAGGACAAATTTGTAATTATTATGGAAGTGAATAAGAGGGGAATGCCTACTACATTGTTGTTAGCATACAAGTATGAGTAAGTCAAGAAAAGATACTTTACATTGGAAAGATAGGAATTAAGTTATGAGAAAACCCATTAACCTATTACCTTAAAGTTTTAGATTAAATATAGCGTTAAGTTCACAAATATGTTCCTTCATAATTTTTCCCCATGATTAATAGCTCCCCTTGTCCTCAACAATTGTAACAAAGTTGATGGTTTGGCTATGATGAGACAAAATGAATGAGGTAGTTTATCTCCCATGGATGGGCCATCTGATGTGAAAAGAAGAGCTATATAATGGTGACTTAGGGAAAAGGCCATGATACAAGGTAAGTGAGGGTTTGTGAACCACTCACGAGGCCAACTTAGTAGAGTCCGTAGATAAGCACTTAGTGTAGCTGCAAGTGGTTTTTGCTTGAAGGGGAGTAAGATGAAAGCCCAATGTGAATAGGACTCACACTTAAGGGGAAGATTATTAAGATATAAGTGTGAGTAAGTTAAGAAAAAAAAAAAAAACCTATATTGAAAAGATGAGAATTAAGTGACTTGTATATAAGTAGAGAAAACCCATTAACTTAATACCTTAAGATTTTGGGTTAAATATAATGTCAAGTCTATTAATGTGTTTCTTCATAAGTTTTCCTTATGATTGATGGCTCCCCTTCTCCCTAACAATTGTTTAGTTAAACAAAAATGACAGTAAGATAAACATGTGATAGAAACTACAAAACCATTCTTCCTTACCTAGATTTAATTTTTGGCTAAACTCTTACCAAATTAATCATCTCCCTCTCTCTCTCACACGCATCTTTTTCCTTTATAGTAGCATTCAACCACATCCATAGCCACACAATCAACCATAGCATAATTGCATAATCACACTCTTTGATCACCACTACTAAACACTTTGATCACCACATTGCAAACACAAACAACTACTATTAAAGAGAGCAAGAGCATACTGGAGAGAGAAAGTAGAAGAAAGATGTCACATGTTGCAAATCCTTAAGAATTATAATACGGTGAAGGAAACACCATAATACACTTCTTGTAAGAAATAAAGCGGACAATGGAATATATTTCCACGAATAAACGCACTAAAAATGCATGTAATATACCCCTGACAATATCGACTTGGTTCCTCCATCTACGTCTTTATCTATCTTGAAATTCATATTTTCTTATTGTATATAGTTATTGAATAAATTTCTATACATAATAATCGCCATAGAATTCCCAGCACATATGCATCAATTTTTTTATTTTATTAGCAACTAGGATATAAATATATAGGTCACCTATATATTATTAAGACCTCCACATCCATCCAAGCTGGCATTAGCATACCGTACGTATCAATCAAATCTCAGAAAGAAAATCGTTGTACTTCAAAGCAAGTCCGTTGTCATGTCATCATATGGCTGCTAGTTGACATGAGATAATCAACTTGCATATATATATATATATATATGTATGTGTATTGTATGTATATGTATATGTATATGGAAAAAAAAAATAAGGATACCAACCTTGAAATCTTTCTAACTATTTCTTTCCTTGACGACGAAGTGAGTGATTATAGTTTTTCCACAGCAAAACATCTTTAGTCCACATTATTGAGAGAGTTATTATTATTATTAATTTTAGACTTGGTCCTTTCTAGCAGCAAATATTATTATTAAGGTTTCTATAACAATTATACCTTAATATGTCGGCTTGGAATGTATAAGTTGATTGTTTAAATGTTAATTCTATCGCTTTTTACTAATCAAAGTGTCATATGCGGCAAACAAATTATTTAGGAAGTCATTCATTTCTCGGTTGTTGGTTTAGTGTCTTGGTTGTACCTTTACATCAAAAGTCATTATTTATACAAGGAATATCAGCACAAATTACGGAACCATGTAATGCCATTAGTTGCAAGACAAAACACAAAGGTCAATGCCTATCTGTTTCCATAAGCCGTTTGTCCTGTGAAGGTGGTTATATATAATTATATTTCTTTTTATTATTAATTTTTGCCAATATATGACTACAGATATTGGGTAGTGGAAATTTAGTGGTGATAGATATAGAAAATATCATTTCCTCTAGGATGTCATTAAATAACAAACGGAGCCAACAATAAGCACATACAACGTGTACTGTACCTCCATGTGCCAATCATAGCCAGAAGTTGCACAAGAATCTATGTGCTGGAAAAGATGCCTTCTTATAAGAGTATGTACTATACGTTCCGGCGTTGGTGATAGTGTGTTTTATCTATCATCCAGATGGTGAGGGTACAGATCTATTTAAATTTTACGATCATAGCATGATTCAAAATCTAGAGACTTTAGGATCGTTCATGAGCAAAAGATTTCTTGACTTAGGATAAATTTGATACATTCTATAGTCAGTTGTTTCGCAAAAATATTTTTTGATTTGCATAATAATTAAAGTTTTAAAAATTATCAAATATTACGGTAATAATCTCCAAATGTTATAGCTATTAATATTTTTAGAAAAATACAGAAAAAGGTTTTTAACATTTGCTTCTTTTTCTATTTTGATCCTTATTCTTTTATTTCTTTTCATTTTAGTCATGCTCAACATTTTCGATTTTTATCAAATAAATCATTCTATTACTTTGGTTAGTTTTTCTATTAGTAAGGACATGTGTAATTATTAAATAAGTAAAATAATAAAGCATTTGAAAAATAATTAAAAATATATATACAAATTAGGAAAATAAAAAGTATCGATAAGGAATTCTCATCAAAGATACAATAAGGTCAAGAACAACCTCATGAGAACTCAATTTGAGCTCTTTAGCTCATTCCTATCCTAAATCAAGGATTATACTTTGATTGTGTAAAGGAGAATATGCAACCAAGCGACTAAACCAAGTTTATGCCCTTACAAAGAGCTTAGAGAAGATAGGAGGACCTTGAAGTTGCTTTAATCAACTTGGGAACTAAAGAGCTACTAACTCCAACTAACATGACCAAGTCAAACATTTAAGAGCTCAACTCCTGGATGTTTGTATTAAGATGGAGAGACATGAATAATTTAGTAGTTACTACATAAGTAACTGTCCACTACCTAATGTTCTTGAGAATCAAGGAATGGTTCGGACAACCATATTAACCTTTAAAAGTAGGATAGTTACATACCGCCATCTATAAATACTGCCTAAAGGGCATATAGTAATTCTTCTTAGCCTACTTAGCTTTTACTTTATCATTCATTCTCTTCTTTTACTTTAAATATTTACTTAGGTATTGGAATGGTTATGTCAGAGTTGCCCTGACGCTCATTTAGCCTAATTCTTTCCTTTTGCAAGCCTTACTCATGCTTTCAAGCTTAACTTAAAATTGCTAATTTCAATTGTCAATAGGGAGGGAAATAGAAAAGTGAGAAAAATTTTACAAAAAAAAAAGCAATCATTTAAGCTACCCCTAACAACCAATACTTGTGAAGTGGTTTGCAACCTATTAAAGGCCACAAGCAGCCACCCACTAAGGTGTTAGGCAGCCACCCTAAGCCGCCTAATAAAGAGAGAGAGAGAGTACAAAAAATCCATCAAGTTAAACTGGGTCTATAATGCAAAGAAAAAAAAAATTAGGTTAAAGTCGGGTTATGTGACTAACTTTAACCTAATGAGCTTTTCTCCTTTTTTTTTTTTTCCCTTTAGTTTAGGTAGCCACTTATAATCACTAGTGAATCGCGACCCTACTCACTAAGTAGGGTGGTTGGATCTCCTTTTTCTATAATTTTTCTTTTTTTTTTTCAATTTTATTAATTTACTTTAATATTAATATCAATATATATGTGCCTATAAGTATATATGTATTTTCAATTTTGTAGATTTTTTATATATTTTTCCAATTTTTTATAAATTTTCATTATTTTTAATATTTTTCTCTATTTTTAAATGCCTTAATTATTTTTTAAATATTTGATTATAATATTTATTTAATAAACTATGTGTACCGATAAATTGTTACCATGTGCAATATATAACAAATAATATAACATTGTTAATTAAAATGACTTGTTTGCAAATTATGCAAACATTAAGGATCCAAATGAAAATTTGATACATTAAAGACTGAGATAGAAAAAGAGGTAAACATCAAGAATTTTTTTATATTTTTCCCTAAAATTTTTTAGCAGCAAGTGATAGTGAGACATAAAAACAGCAAGCCATGACTAATGATAATGTATTATAGCAAATGACAATGGCATATGAGAGAAATCATGTATATTTTTGGAAAAGGAATATGTTAAATATCTCTCATAAATTTTGATGATAACAAAAAAAGATAAATACTAATGACTTAACAAGTGTACATATATTCAGAAAGTTCTTAAAAAAGTTTGAAATTACAAATTGAGGTGCATTCGGAAACTTATTCAGAAAGCTTGAATTGATTGAAAAAGAGCATAGTCTGAAAATCTTCAAAAAATATCTCAGAAGCTTTTATAAAAAAAAATTGATACAATACTTCAGAAACTTGTTTAGAGATTTCAAAAAAGAAAAAAAAAAAGGAGACCAATACTCTTCAAAAGGTCATTCAAAAACTTAGTCTGGAAAAGTAACGTGAAAAATTAAGTTATATCAGATTTGTAAAAACCAAGGCCTAGCTCCACTTAATTAGATGTATTAAGAAAATAGACTTAATCCCATTTTACTCAAAATGAAATCGTGATCCTTAGGGACTATTTTTGAGAAAATTTATTTTTGATAAATCAAAATATGCACAAATATGGATAAGGATAAGATTGATTCGGATTAGGTTGATTCGGATTTTGTAGAATTTCAAATTTTAATTATGAGGCTTATTCAGAAGTTGTTGATAAAGCATATCTCTTTGTTAAATTTAAATTAGAAGCTTATTTAGTAATTGCAGATTGAAGTATATCTGATCAAAACAAAATAAGAAAAGTTGTTTTCTAATTTAAAAAATACTAAGATCTTCTCAAAATATCTAAGGATTATCTTTAACAAATGATGGTTGGATAAACACGAAAGTGAAGATAATATTTAACAAATTAGCCATTGGAAGATTTCAATATAAAAAGATAAAGGATTTAAAACGTTAGATACTTCTTGGAGAAAAAAATTTCGTTACATAAAAAAAATCGTAAATAGATTTTACCTTCTAAAAAGTTACAAAAAGTCTTTCAGATACTTCTTCAGAAAGTTGCACCAAAGCAAATTATACAACAATCATTATATCTCTTTAGAGTAAAATTGTTTAAGATCTATAATTTTGTTCTCACTTGTAATTTGTAAAATTTATTTGTTGTTTAAGTGTTGTAACAATTACATTTGTACTATATAGATCTATATTAGCCTATATTATAAAAAGGCTAAATAGGTAGAGCAGAATGTTGTGAAATGATGAAAGTTTATAATCTTCTTGTGATTTGATTTAGTAGATCGAGTGAAATGACATTGGTGTAGTAGATCAAGTCCCTAGTAGTGGAATTAGAAAAAAGCAGTAAGTAGAAGGCCGAAACTCTATCAATCCTCAACTTGATATTCTCCTTCCTTACTCTTTTAGTTTGCTTTATTAATTGTTATGTATTGAATTATTAAAATATATTATTCACCAATATAAGTTATTAAGAGGGATAACTTTATTTTTCTTATATTGAAAAATTTTTTCAAAAAATTTAAAAATATCAATGTACTGCGCCCCCGCCCCCTTACTCTTGATATCTTATACGGGACCAACAATTAGTATCAAAGCCTCACTCTAATATCTTCTAAAGTTCAAGATTATGGGTAAACCAAGTAATAGTTTAATAATTTAGCCTGGTAAGGCACCATTTTTCTTTATAAAACTAACTTTCCTTATTAGAAATTCATAATAAAGACTTATGTGAAGGCAAAAAGACTAGGCACATTAAATACGAACGTTTTCTGCTTTTGAAAATGCTCTGTAAATACAAAAAGAAATGAAAAGGCTTACTAACGACATGGAGTGATTTAGATGAGTCAAAGTTTGAGGAAGAAGGCTTGGATGATAAAGCTAATGAAGCAAATTTATGTTTGATGGTATGTTTTGAAGTAAGTTCTAAATCTAAATTTGAATCCGATAAAGATTATATACCTGATGATATTTGTACTAAAAATAGTAAATTGTTAAAAACGCTTTCAAAAGCCAATAATAAGATGTCAAAAGTTGAAAATGAAAATAAGACTTTAAAGAATGAAAAACAAACTCTCATTAAAACAAACAAGCTTTTGGTTGATAATAATGATTTTTTGAAAAATGATTTTGAAATCCTACATGTTGCAAGAGAAGCTTTAGTAAATGAAAATCTTATTTTGAAAGAAGAGATCAAAAGTTTGGAAAATCGTGTAGAAGATTTATCTAAGTCAATAAAAAACACGTTTTAAAAGTTTGATAAAAGTGATAAGAAGTTACAAATGCTAATTTCTAATCAAAAAATGGATAATTTAAAGTCTGGACTTAGTTTCAAATTTGGAGATACATCTAAAACAAAGAAAGAAATAGTGTTTGTCAAATCAAAAAGTAAAAATCAAGAAACATTCAAAGAAAAGAATAAAGGCAAAACGATTGAACCTATTAAAAGGCACAACAAACTGAATTCTCAAAATAAAGATAAATATCCTTTTAGAAAATATAACAGAAGGTTACACAGAGGATATACTAGAGACTACCCAAAGCAAAACCAAAGGCTTAAAATAAGTAACAGGTATGATTATTATTCTCCCTATGCATGTTTCTTTTGTAATAAGTTAAGTCGTATTAAAAAGTACTACTTTTATAAAAATTACAAGCTTAGTAAAAACTAAGTAAATGCAAATAATATCACGAGCTTGAATTTTAAAAAACCCAAACTTATCTGGGTTCCTAAGAATGTCTAATCATTCTTTTAGTGCTTGCAGGTCGTGAGGCATAATTTAAATTAAAGATAATTCTTAATCAATAAAGCCTCATTGAAAGTAAAAGTATGGAATGAGTAATATAAATGGACTTGGTAATCTTATTCTATTTTTTATCTTGCTCTTCATGTTTTATACATATTTTATTTCATTATTGATCATAAAAAATAATAGGTGTCATTTTGAGGGGAAGCTTTTTTTTCTAAAATATGTTTTTTTAAGGAGAAAAAGAAATATGTTGAAATTTGTTTATTTTTTTAAAAAAATGGCATTGATCTATTTTATTATGGGGGAGAAGTGTTATCATTTTTTTTCTTAATAAAAATTGATTATCTTCTCACAAGAAAAAGGGGAGGAAAGGTTTTCAATAATTTTGTTGTAAAAATATATGATTGTTTTCTAATAATAACAAAAAGAGGGAGAAAAACCAAAACCAATTAAGTATTGAACATAAGCAAGCAAACATAACAATACAATAGTTTGAATGGTATATCATTATTTTCGAATAATGTTTCTTTCTTACCATTTATATTGGATATTGAAATGTTACATGTTTTTAGATATATATATGTTTTGTTATCATAAAAAATGGGGAGAACATTAGATATCTTTCATAGATTTCGATGATAACAAAAAGAGAAAAATACTAATGAATTAACAAATGTGCAGGTATTTAAAAAGTTTTTCAGAAAATTTAAAATTACAAATTGAGGTGTTTTCAAAAACTTATTTAGAAGATTTGAATTGATTAAAAAATATAATAGTCTAAAAATCTTCAGAAAGTATTTCAGAGACTTTTATAAGAAAAATTAGTACAATACTTTAAAAACCTGTTTAGAGGCTTTAGAAAAAAAAAAAAAAGAAAACCAATACTCTTCAAAACGTCATTTAAAAAGTTAATCTGAAAAAGTAATGTGAAAAATTAAGTTATATCAAATTTGTGGAAATCAAGACCTAGTTCCACTAGATTGGGTGTATTAAGAAAATACATTTAATCCCATTTCACTCAATATAAAATTGTGATCCTTTAGGATTATGTTTAAGCGAATTTTTTTTTGATAAATTAAGATATGCACAAATATGAACAAGGATAAGGTTGATTCAGATTTTGTGAAATTTCAAACTTTGAATATGAGGCATATCTGGAAGTTACTGATAAAGCATATCTCTTTGTCAAATTTAAATCAAAAGCTTATCCGGTGATTGTGAATTGAAGTATATTCAATCAAAACATGATAAGAAGAGCTGTTTTTGAATTTCAAAAATACCGAGATTTTCTTAAAATATCTAAAGATTGTCTTTAACAAATAATGGTTAAATAAATATGAAAATGAAGATAATTTTTAATAAATTAGCTGTTAGAATATTTTAATATAAAAAAAGAAAGGATTCAAAACGTCAGATACTTCTTAGAGCAAAAAATTTTGTTACACCAAAAAAATTGTAAATAAATTCTACTTTCTGAAAAGTTATAAAAAATCTTTCAAATACTTCTTTAGAAAATTGCACCAAAGCAAATTATATAACAATTGTTATTTCTCTTTAAAGCGAAATTGTTTGAGATTTATGATTGTGTTCTCACTTGTAATTTGTAACATTTATTTGTTATTTGAGTATTGAGACTGTCATTTATACTATATAAATCTGTATTAGTCTAGATTATAGAAAGACTAGATAAGCAAAGCAGAGTGCTATAAAGTCCATATGTGATAAAAGCTTGTAATTTTCTCGTGATTTAATTTAGTGAATCAAGTGGAACGGTACCAGTGAAATAGATCGAGTCTCCAAAACAATGGAGCTGAAAAAGAGCAGTAGACAAAAAGTCGAAACTCTATAAATCCTCAGTCTGATATTCTCCTTCTTTACTCTTTTAATTTGCTTTATTAATTGTTGTGTGTTAAATTATTAAAATATCACTGTTCACTAATATAAGTTATTAAAATTAATAATTTTATTTTTCTTATATTAAAAAAGTTTTTCAAAAAATTTTAAAATATTAATTCACCCTCTCACCCCCCATCTTGATATTTTATACGGGACAAACATAATAGTTTCATATTAGATTCTTAATCACCATGTTGGCTATTCTTATCATTTTACACTCACTCTTCTTGTTAAAGTCACTAATCAATACAATAAATGAATAAGTTTGAATTGATCGATACATAGGTTAAGATAAAGGGCCTTTAAGAGCTGGATCAAATACGTTAAGCCAACTTAAAACTCATATCAAGAGTTGACTATATATATTCTCTTTGCCAAACGAAAAGTTACAGTTGACAATTTTTTTCGCTTTTTTATTAGAATTTATACCAAATCCGCATTCAATATTTAATTTAGTCAGCATTTGTTTTAGATATACATTGGCTAGCAAACTAGCCGTAACGCTCTGTACTTGAGTTAGTTATGAAAATGTTCGCTTCTCTAGAGATTACCACAACTGAGCTGTCGGCAAAAGCACAATTAAACCCATTATTATACTATATCATAAAAATATATGCACCGTTTATATATATATATATGTGTGTGTGTGTGTAAAAACTACGTAGCCTTTATTAATTTGTGCATATATCTTACAACTACCTATAATATGAGAAGTTGATACGTAATTATGTTGACTTTTAGGGCAGTGATAGCATATCGGTTGGCTTTTTTCTATACGAGATATAGTTGAAAATCAGAAGTGAAGTATCAGGATACGTTATTCAGTAAGAGATATTTTGTTATTTAACCGATGTGTGTCATTGTGTGTGTGGATGGCCATGAAAGACGGTAGTTAGTGAGCATAAGCTAGCTAGTGAAAAAATAATAATAATAATAAATAAATAAATAAGTAAAATAAGGTGGTATATAATATAGCCCGGGATGATGGGGCGGCCAATGGAGGAAGAGTTGACTTTAGGAAGATGGGTAACGTGGCCACGCAATCGTTAGGATACGGTAAAATGTACTTTGACAGACGACATCCACACGTGTTAGGTTCCAGTACTTTGATAATTTTGCCCCATCTTTCTCTCTCCGTACGTACGACCTTGCAATTGCAGTCTCCTCGGATTTATTTATAAATATGCGTCCGTCGTTCCCTCCCTCTCATTCATTTCCACATACCCAAAACAAAGAGAAAGAAGAAGAAGAAGAAGAAGAAGTACTACCAGCAAATAGAAAAGAACAAACATAAAACATTGTTGTTGTAGTCGTTGTTGTTGTGTGTTTTTTCTGTGTTGGTGAAAACTAAAGATGATGTACGAGCAGCAGCCGGATCGAGTCGCAGATATTATGACGATGAGAAAGAAGAGCAAGACCAGAAATGAGAGATCATCATCGTATTCATCTCCATCAAGGTCTTCAATTGAGGAAGAAAGCTTTGAAAGTGTTGACCTGAGTGGCCTCTCCTTGGAAACTCTTCATAGCCCTTCTGTCAATTTAGCCATCATTTCCAAATTAGACATCTCTAACAATAATCTTCAGGTACTATATATCTACTGCTCTTTTTATTTCCAAATTAGATCTCACATTTTGTTACTTTAATATATATATATATATATATGTACACCTATGCTTTTCATTTTTTTTTTTTTTAGCGCTTTGAATATTGTATTTTCCTCTATTTAGAATACATTAATAATCAGAGGTAAATGGAATGGATATAGGATTAAAAAACACAAAACCCGAAAACTTTTCCCTTTTCATTTCTTCTCACCGACATTTTTGGGTTATTCTTTCATCACTTTTTCCTATGTTATATACAGTGGTTGGCATAAGATAACTTCACCGGTTTTTGGTTCAGATAGGACTTCCAGTTTTCCTTATAGTCATGCATGATTCAAGCTGACCCTTGAAAATTAATAACACAAAGCAATAAAAAAATTTCGGCATTTGCTCTTCTATCTTAGGAAAATTATGTGCTAAAAAATTAACAAGGCATCATTAGATCCCACCTCTTTTAATTTTAATATACGCATGCAAAAACATCGTGATGTTACTACACTTTCGATCGAACGCTTTAAGATTGATTAATACAGACACACACTTCAAGGGCTTCTGTGGCAGCTGACTGCTGCTGCACGGCGTCGTGTAAATACGAAAATACATAAGGACCAAAATTAAGAAAGTACTGCAGCAGCAATTAATAATATATTAACTTGTTATAGTAGTAGTGCTCATGTATAATATATGATGAAGAGTTAATCAATCTCTAGGAGGAATTTAATCGGTTTAATTAAAGTTAGTAGTGTCAAGAGTGTAGACATTTTAATTTGTCTTTTTTTTTTTTTTAATTTCTTTCTGTTTTCCACGATAACTGATAAGGAGTTGGTAAGATCATCAATTAAAGTCAATATATATAAATCATCATCTTGTATATATAAATAAACTAACTTGTCTTGTCCATTTCTGACCTTCTCTGTGCTGTGCGACACAGTTTTCTTAATTTTCTCGGAGTGATATAATTTTGTCCAGGGACACGTACGCTAAATATATACGTGCATGAAATGAAATTGGCACGCAGGTGATACCAGAGTCATTGATTGCGAGATTGCTAAACGTGGTGACGTTGGACGTTCACTCCAATGAGTTGAAAACCCTTCCAAACTCCATTGGTTGTCTCTCCAAGCTCAAGGTCTTGAATGTTGCCGGAAACTATCTCGATTCACTCCCCAAAACCATCGAGAATTGCAGGTATTCGCGTTTACTTTCTTAGGATGTTTTTATTAAATTTCCCACTTAATTTTTCGTCTCTAAATTTTTTCTTAATTTACAAATCAATAATTAAAATCATTTAAACTTTTTTTGAATACATTTACAACATTACTATAATATCATCTTCTTTTTTACAATCTCAATTATTAAGTATATGTTATAGTATATTAAAAAAGTGAATTAAAAGAAATCAAGAGAAAATAAATTAATATGATCCATTTCCTATTTTTACCTTATCGTATTGATACTATATTAATATTTCTTAATTCATTGTTTTGAAATTGTATATAAGATGTTAGAGTAAGAAGGTAATAACTATACAAAATAGTTAGAAACAGACGGAACAAATTGATTATTACATAGTTATTTACTCGAGTCTCCAGTGATGAATTGATGAGCATGATTCGCTCTAAGATAATTATTCGAAGCAGCGAACTAATTTTAAAATCCTCTATGTATGCATCAAGAAAACTAAACGTGCATCACCGCTGATGGACTAATTATAGCAGATATTGGGAGTATTCTATGTTCTTTTATTTTAAAAAGTTAGGTAAACATAATTTTTTTTTTTTTGTATGACTAGATTTTTTTAACCACGGTTTTTGACCTGATTGAAATCGTTAACAAAATGTACGGTTTCAATGAAAGTGACTTAAGGAGCAAAGATTCCAAGGAAAGAAAAGAAAAATAAGAAAATATCGTCGGCCTGATTCGTATAGTACTAATACCTGTAGTTTTTTGTTTGGTCTTATCACTAAAGTTGTACATATATTACTAAATTAGCAAAATGACATCAACCTTTGAGTTTCGATGGGTTGTTGAATGGGAACAGAATCTTGGAATTTCATGTCTATGGTGTTCTATATACCCACTGTTACGATGGGAAAGGGGGAAGAATAGCAAAAAAATAAAAAATACCAATCTTAAGAAAATAATTCAAAATTGTGGCACTTGAAATCCCCTTTTAAAAAGATAATTTTTATAACCATATAACACATCCAAATAAAATTGTATTAAAACTAAAATCGTCTCTTCAAAATATCATTTTATTATAATACTTAAAATGTTCTTCTAGTGATATAGTATTGAGAATAATTTTTTAGGATAGATATTTTTGGGACTTTTTTTTAAATTTTTGTAATTTTTTTTTTTTCCTTTCCGCCTATTACAATAGTGTGAGAGACAAGATATAAATTTGTCATTTTCCTTATTTTGTTTATTAACTTTTTTTTTTTATTTAATCCTTTGACATAATTTAGTCTTTAGCTAGCTCCAACTTTGCCCTTGGTAGTAATAATAATAATAATAATAAATAACAATTGTCTCTTTATCTTTAATGACCTTTTTGCCTTCAAATTGAAATTACATCCATATAATCTAGTTTGCAGCACGAATTACGCAATCATACAGACCCTTTTCTTTTCTTCATTAGTGGGTCCGTAAAAAATATTAATGGATGTGCAATATCGTTTCCCTAAACTCGTCATCAATTGAAATATCTTGGACTGAACTATAAATGCATGAATTCTAGTGAGATGAGCAAAGAAGGTTTGAGTTCACGGATTTTAGTAGTATAAAGAGATACGAACGTTATTAAAATTCGTAAAAATAGGCATGCCATCGTTATAACTGCATTATTGTTGCTGATGTGATGCACGTCATATCAGCATCCACTTTAGCATTTATCATGCGTATCGGCGACCTTTAATAAACATTTTTTATTTGCATCAATTTTAATAACGTTGACCTCTTCCTTTTTTGACCTTTAACAAACCGTTTGTCATCTCTCTATTCTCCTTACGATTTTATCGTCCTATCAAAATGTTGATTAAGCTCTATCAAATAACAGCAGTAATTTATATTCCAAGAATCTTATTATATGGAATTAATCACTGGTTAGAACATGTAGAAATTTAAGCTACAGGATTTCAACATTCCACTAATTGCATATCAAGTTCAATCTTTACAATGTAATGTTGCTAAACATGATCCATTTATTTTACTTAGGTCCCTGGAAGAACTGAATGCAAACTTTAACAAGCTAAGCAGGCTACCAGACACTATCGGATTCGAGTTAATCAACCTTAAGAAGCTACTGATTAGCTCCAATAAGCTTGTGTTCTTACCTTATTCCTTATCCCATTTAACTAATCTACGCATACTAGATGCACGCCTGAACTGCCTAAGATCACTTCCTGAAGATATGGAGAACCTAACCAACCTCCAGGTATTAAATCTCAGCCAAAACTTCCAGTACCTGGAGACCCTGCCATACTCCATAGGCCTACTTCTCTCCCTCGTCGAATTGGATGTTAGTTACAACAAGATCACGGTCCTCCCAGAGTCCATAGGATGTCTCCAGAAGCTAGAGAAGCTAAGCGTAGAAGGAAACCCACTAACTTCACCTCCAATGGATGTCGTAGAGCATGGTCTTCGTGCAGTGAAGGAATACTTGAGCGTGAAAATGAATGCAGGCCAAAGTCCTCCAAAAAAGAAGTCCTGGATTGGGAAACTTGTGAGATACAGAACGTTTAATGGAAATAGTCCCAACCAGAGAGGAATCAGTAACATGAGTGGACACCCTGATGAGAGGGAAGGGTTTTTTTCTGATTACCGGACCATTTCCGGCTTGGCTTCGCCAAGGTATATGGGGATGTTCTCACCACGGCGGCTCTTCTCCCCTAAGACCCACTTCTCGAGATGAGAAGTGGGTGTTGTATCGTTTGTTCAACACAACTTCTACGAGGAAACTTCTTGTCACCATTACTACAGTAATGGTTATGATATGGTCCATCCTGTTTTATCCCAATAAGGACTAGTGTTATAAATTGGATCTAGATTCTCTAGAGATATTTTCCGTCTAAAGTTATTAATTAATGGTTGTTACTGTCTTGATAATTGAAAAAATATAATATCACTATAATACTATATGATATTTTAAAAATCAAAATAATAACTACCGTTGATTTATAATTTTAAAGAACTTTAAGAAAAATAACTTTAGAAAATTTGTTTCCATACAAACTAGTATTTGTAAAGTTAATGTACATTAGAAAGTTCGTCAAGATAAGCATGACATTTGTGTGTGCGGTTGATGATTGGTATCGAAGATTTAAAGCTGTAGAAGACTCTGGGATTACGATGTGGAGTATTTAGATGTGTATGAAACATTTGCTTGGAACAGGTGACATTAATGTAGGATTTGTTCTGTAATATTGTTAGAACTAGGAATATGTACTCTTCTTGAGCAGTTATCCTGTAAGTATGTTTTGTTTTGTAACTCATACGCTCTAAGGGCTTTCTAAGTCGACTTATGTATATCACTTGCAACATGGGAGCGTTCGTGCTCTATGGACACGTATCCATTTTACCCGTTTCCATGTCTATGGCTTTAAAATTCTTTTGGGGTTTATTTATAAAATGTTACTTAAAAGGAGGTACTTCAGCATCCTAAATAATCAATTCTTTTGAGTAACTCTTTATTATATAAGAAAATATTTAATGAAAATTATTTATCAAATTTTTTTATTCTTTTGTAAACCTCATATTATCATTACTTTTCCAACAATATATAAAATATATATAAGATAAATATTAAATTATGTAAAATTCTCCCATTAATATTTTATATTATAATTATAATTTATTTATTATTCCATAGAAAAAAAAGAACTTAATAATTTAAAATAAAAAGAATTGTTGTCCTTGCATGTATATTACATCTATATATCAATGTGAAAAATAAAAGTTTACAACAATTTTTTATGGTGAAAATAATACATATTGCAATAGAGGGAATATTAATGTTTAGTAAATTATATCATTAAGGGGGGGGGGGGTTGTTTTGCGGTGAACTACATCAACGTGAAATGTAAATTATATCGTTGAGGAAATATTAAAGTTCAGTAAAAGAATTTACAACTTTCTTATGGTGAAAAAAAAAAGAGCAAAAAAAATATTTCAAGAAAGGGAAAAAAATTATCATTTTTTCATATCTAGGAAAAAATCAAAGGAAAAATTACAAAAAAAAAAAATGAAACCAAAGTTTACTAAATTAGAAGCTTATCAACAAACAAATAAATTACATTAATTTTTCAAGAACAATTGATTATAGTAAATAAAATTACATTTATCATTGACAATAATTAGATTTAGACCTACATAAGTGGAAAAACAACATGGACAATAACTAAATTGAAACGGTACAATTTAGACAACATAACAGTATATAGGAAGGGGAAAAAAAGGAAGGGAGGAGGGGTTAGGGGGTAGAAAAAGCCAATAAGCCAACACATAACATAAAAATCCTCATTTTCTACTTATTCATTGTTCTATAGTAAGTACAAATTGCTACCACACATACTCAAGTAGATCGGACTTTAGCTAACATTGTTCAACCCTATCATGAAGTTTTGAATGTAAATTATACACTCTGCAATATGGTTGTGAGAGACATGTGATGCAAGATCAATATTATCTCCAAATTGATAGTCCGAAACTTGAAAACTAAAATTATAGTTATCTTGTTCATCTTCAACAATCATATTATGTAATATTATGCATGCTCTCATAATTTGGCTTATAACCTCTTGATCTTACATACGTAAAGGGCCGTAAATTATAGCAAAACAAGTTTGTACAACTCTAAAAGCTAATTCAACATTTTTCCTATGTCCTTCTTTTTATCAAATAATTACTCTTTTGAACAATGCAAATATGGAATAGATTTGACAAATGTTGACCACTCCGAATATATACCATTTGTGAGATAATGTCCAGTATCGTAATTTCCATCATTAACAATGTAGTAAGCCAATAGAGCACATCCTTCTAGAACATTGTCGAATAGGGGTGATCAATCCAACACATTAGTATCTTCATTGGAGTCTAAGATAACGAAAAATACATACCATATCCAAGTATCATATAAAAAAAACAACTTCAAGTATGATTATCGCAAAACCATGATCTCCTTGAATATACATGCTTGCCATGCAATTGGACAGTTTCTTTACTCTTAATGTATACAATCTATACTTCCCAACATACCAAGAAATCTACCTTCCTCGATTAATTGAAGTAAACATTCAATATCAGCCTTATTAAGCCTATGTAGGTACTCATCATCAAAGCATGCAATAATAGCTATAATAAATTTCTCAACACATTGTAACATCATGACTATAGCAATTCATAAGTAATCATTGAAAGCATCACATGCTACTTCATATATTAACATCTAAATAGCAACGGTGCATAGCTATAGTGTTAAAAGACCAAGGTGACCAACAGTAGTCCTCTTTTGTCTAAAATAAGGAGAGTAATCATAAAGTGCTTAAATGATGCGGAGGAATAAAAGCATCCTCATTTGGAATATTCAATAAAATTGCCCATCTGTATAAATCGAGCTATTTGAGAAGTAGTCATTGTATGAAAGATTATGACCCTCCAACAACCTCTATCTATATACTTTCTTTTATGTCTTCGAGTTGAAAAAATTTCAGATATTCGCGATAGTATATCACACACATGCCTAACTATATTGCTCTATGAAATACTCAACTCCAAAAAAATAAATTCTTTAATGGCCTTCTTACTTTTGTTTTGCTTGGAATCAATGCTACTAAAGGTGCTTGAGTTGCATATTGCCATAATGATTGTTGAGGGGAAAGAATACTACAGGTATGAATAGAAATGAGAAATGTCAAAGTGTAGTTTAAAGTTCTGCCTTGTCGGATATGTAAAGAACTTTTACAATAGCTAGTTTGTAAAGGCTAATTTGCAACAGCTAGTTTACAACTGTTAGTTTTCAAAATCTTCAGCTACATTTATAGTAATATTTATATTAGATGGATACATTAAGCAATATTAAATTCTCTAACTACATCAACATAAACTCATACATTGCATTAAATAAATTAAAATTATGAATTCCTTCTTTTGTTAAGAATCTTCTAATGTATCTCTTTAAATCATTGCTTTTACTCCTCATCCATCTTTGAAAGATCAACAATCATTATTGATTGTTCCTACTCCAAGTGCCTCTGGTGCTTCTTCTCAACCTTACGACATTCTTTCTCCTTAGACATTTTAAGCTCTTTATCCCTTTACTCAATTATCTTATAGAGCAGCCCCACTCTATCATGGTCTATTCTACTTATGTATTGTAGCTCTTATGCCAGTCCATCAACAATCTCCTCCATTCGAATCTTCTTCTTTACTTTCCTTTGTGTCACTGATTTACTAGGTGGACGAGTGACTTGTTAACTTTCCTCATGTTATTTAGTACGTCATGGGTAGACGATGAGCTAGTATATGCACTAAATGTACTAATTTTGGTTCACTTACTTTGAAAGTTCTCCACATTGTTGATTTGAGAGAACCATTTAGGTTTATTACATAATATCACCTAATAATGTTCAACAGTACATAGTCTTTTCTCATCTTCTCTATAAAAATCATGAGCGACTATTATAAAATCATACTCGTTCTTCCTGATTTGTGCTTTCCTTTTTATTTGGTCATAGTATGCTCCAAATTTCATCATGTCCTTGATATATTTGCCTACTGGGCTTTGGATTACTACTTTGTGTGTTTTTATTGATTTGTTCAATTCTCTAAGACTTGTCGCTCTTTAAAACTTTCATGGACGTGTAGCTAGAAAGTCTGTAATGGTTTATTGTTTCCAACAATAAGATCTGTACTAACCTTCAATCATCAATTAATAAGAAGTTTGTTATCATTGTGGTCCCATTTTCTCCTATGACCTTCAACCGAATCAATTTACTCCACCTCATCATCTCTATTTTTTTCCATAAGAAATTGTCAATTGTGCATATTTGTATTGTTTGGTGCTTGTATGTTTTATCGAAATTCGATTGAGGAGTTAACCTAAGTGACATAAATTGTTGGCTATAGTCTTAAGTAGGGTATGGAACATATTGGAGATATGTTGATGTCATGCTCATTCGATTGTGGTGGAAATTTTACACAATTTGGTTCATTAGTGGAAAATCTAGAGGAAATTGATAATTTAGTATACCTTGAAAATACACACTAAACAAAAGATATGACTCGCCTTGTAAATTTTGAGGCATTTGGGAATTTTGTAATTTTAGAGAGTGCTCAAAATGTGAAAGATTAGGAGATTTACTAGGTCCCATAGCTAATATGAAATTGGAAGTAAATAGATTTATAAAATGATGTAAAATTGTAGTGAACATTTGGAGTGTAAAACTCATGCTATTTTATCACTATTTACAAAAAGAAAAATTTTTAAAAAAGGAAGATTAATGAAAAATTTTGAAATATGGCCATTCTAAATTTTGTACTATTGCTCAATGGATTCATGAAATGATATCGAAAAAAATAAAGAACCTAAAATGCTTGAACAAATTTGTAACATTTCCAATGATGCAATGTGGACACTATATAGGAATCAATAACCTCATTTTGCATTTACTCAATTGAAATTTAAAAAAGGAAAAAAGTAACAGCTCTATGCCACACGGCCAAAGGGTTATAAGAATGTCAGGCAATAACTGGTACCTTGCATGGTACTTGAGATTTTATAAGCACCGGCAGCAATTAGGTAAATATAAAGGGCATACACTCTTACTAATACTTGTTGTAAATTCAATTTATTATAGTCAAATAACTTGCAACTAAAGTAATGATGATAAATAGTAACTTCGATCATAGGTGGTTTCGGTGGTAGATAATTGCCTTAAATTAACAACGGTGGTTATTAGGATGAGCATTATAACTTATCGTAAACTATTAGAACTCGCATAAGTTTCAAGATAGATGTCTTATAAGACTTCAATTGTACTAATATATCATGTAGAGTGACGTATATATATCAATAAAATTTGATACGTGAAAATATAAGTAGTACTTTTTAAAAATATAAGTGCCTTCATTATTAAATGTTTAAATATCACTAGTACTTGCACACCACTTACTAATCCATATAGCGTATTAATATTATTGAATTTTTTTTTCTATATGGAGGGTAATATGCATTAATAAAGATGACTACCTAATCAAATGGAACCTATTAAGTAAAAACTACTCTATCATGCGTTACAGAGTATTACAAATGAGTATAAAGGTCATAAGATACATTCCAATTTAAATTTTTAGAAACTCATCCCACAAGTTAAGATGTAGGGTGTTATATCTTTATATCCTACATATATCCTAGAAACCTATATTCAAAGGTACATAAAATATAAATTCTAGAATACTTTACATTCACTATATTAAAATTCTCAATTAATAATATTAAATATAACAATATATAATATTTTTAAGGTTCAATCCCACTTGCTCTCGTCACAATGTAAAGATTCTCGAAGCATATTATTGTTATTTGTTTTAAATAAGTGATAAACCTTATGACATATTGTAATTTTGTGATTGGATTTTGTGATATATTATTTGAAGTTATATTGCTAAGTTCATACTATGTGCTTCATAAGAAATATGTAACTAAAAAATATGTGCTTAAATTATTAAAGAACACTAAATTGATGAATGTGTAAGTTACAAATATATGGAAAAATTAATAGGTTGTTAAACTCATTTCAAAAATTTTATATTATAAAATGTAATAGAAAATTTCATACATTCCATAAGTTATGTATCCTACAAGATCAAGACTCAGGCTATAGTCGATTTCGAATTGTGAACCAATACAAAACCGATCGATGAGTGACAAGCATAAGTCAGCCAAAGGCCCATTAGTTCATGTGGGTTTAAGCGATTCAAGCCCCCAACTAGCCGGAATTGATAGTTTTGAACAAGTTTTTTTTTTTTTTAACAATTTACATTCAACATACATATTAACATGTCTATTATATATTACACACATATATATTATATTAATATATATATATTTATGCATATTATATATGTTATACATATCAACATATATATTATTATATTATATATTAACCATATTAACATATATAATATATTACACATATTAACAAGTATAATATACATATACATATTTTACATAAAAAAAACACTGGAAATACAATTCATAGGCTCAAGAATTGACCCCCGAACCAACTGGCCTAATGAACCGACTTAAAACCTGAAGACTAATAAGTAATACTTAAGAGGGGAGTGAATTAAGTATTAATGCAATTCTTGAATAATTTTTCAAATTTTAGACTATTGATGCAATTTAATAGAGAAATTAATATAATCAAGTAATTGCAATGATAAATATAGAAAATAATAGAGATAGGGATAGAGTAATTGGGTCCAAATAAAACAAAATGTTCAAACCACTCCTTACTCTCCATGAACACTAAATTGCCTCCAATCGAAAACTTTACGCCCCTTTTATTAATAACTCAATTGGTGCTCAAAAGAGCTACAAAGATCACTTATTATATGCTTAAACTCAAGCCCACAATCACACTTTTAATCTCACAACTATAATGCTTTCTAGCTAGCAATGATCAAACCCTACGCGTTATACAACAAGGCTTTCTCAAATAATTTACAAATGTAAATACAAGAAGCAAGGAAAATGTATTTGATAATAGAATAAAGAAATATTGTAGGTCTTAGTCAATTGTACACTTGTGTTCTTGGGTAGTTAGAGTATTTATACCATCTCATAAATTTTTTCTTGTTATAATTTATTAAATGCTCCAACGACTAGTTGAAAAAAAAAAAAAAAAATCATCGTCAAGCTAACTCCTATAAATATTGTTAAGCTGGTAAGCTTAAGTTGGTACCAATAGCAATATCATCATAGAGAACCATCAAGCCAAATTGATGCACAAAATTAAATCAAAAAATCATAGCATAGGAGGCTTCATACCAGTAGGACGGTTCCTCAAGATATCATTAAGCCGATAGGTCTAATTTAACGAGCCTCAACTTTCTTCAATCAGCTTAACAACCTTTTGGTATACCAATGTTACATCCCGAAGCGATAGAGTCATAAAAGTTTCGTTGTGGAAATCTTTCTAAGATAGAAATTAACCTTACAACCACTATTTTAAACCTGATTTATACAAGACGTCTACAACTGACCTGCTTTAAAATAAACATTTCATAAATTAAACAAATTATTTACTTATGAACCTAAGAAAAATATATACT
The DNA here is from genome assembly GCA_024138015.1 of Lumnitzera littorea. Taxonomy (NCBI): domain Eukaryota; kingdom Viridiplantae; phylum Streptophyta; class Magnoliopsida; order Myrtales; family Combretaceae; genus Lumnitzera; species Lumnitzera littorea. The sequence goes on from JAMXBB010000007.1 coordinate 101,412,428, forward strand.
CACATTAAAATAATTTGAGTATATTTATAAGATTTAACAACCTAATCATGATCTACTTGAGTAATTCGTAAATTAATACTAAAAGCTTTAAAGATAAATCTAAACTCAAGAGTGTATCCAGTCTTCAGTTTATATCCACGCTCCTCAGGATTCAACAATTGCTAGCTTCAAGGTAAATATAGGTCGCTTTCTAACCAGCAACTGCAACAACATCTATAAAAATGTAAGCAATTATAGCTTAATAAGTTAGGACGGAGAATTAAAACTATATATGAATACAAATAAGGTTATCAACCTAGTTAGATACAATACAATCAAATGGCATCGCACGATGTTATTGACTAGTCGTGAAGTTAGAGAAATTACACCCACTTTAATCCGAGTTGAGGAGCTTCCATTCAATGCAATAGCTCATAACCAAACCTAAGCTTATACAATAAAGATACCGTTCCTCCCGTGACTACATTTGAACCATTGACTTTACTCTTGTCACGCTCTCCTCACTTATCACTTAGTTCAACTAAGAATGAAGAAGGGATCAATTATGTTATCTAACGCTATCCCTTTCGAAGAAGTCGGTATTTAATCGGAGAACCCTAAATTTCCCTTAATGGGTTGCATGCAGGTCCAATTTAGAATTTCAAGTTATATATTTAATTAGATCTGGTTTAAGGTATTTAATCATTTCAAACAAATCACACAAATACAAGCCGGAACTACAAATCAGAATCATATCATCAAACTTAGAAACAAGCATATGCTACAGCTAATTATCTAACGAGCACAATCGAGTACAATTTCAAACCTCTAAGTATTATAAATTAGTACTCAAAAATTCAATAGCGTATTACTCTTAACTTGCTTGGACTCCCTGCTTGTTTACTCAAGGTGCGACTCGCATAGACCATCGCTGATCATCTCTATTATATAAACGTTGTTTCAGTTTTCACATAACTACCATAAATTAGTTTTATCCTATAACGTTTATTGTTATCTTTAGTTTAGGGTTTTAGTATACTTAATTATTCAAGTTTTTAAGTCTCTTAAAATTATTCCTAATTTGGGCTAAGTTCTAATTCAGTTTTGGAGTCAGTTTTTAAATTAGGTTTTTAACTCAGTTTTCGATTATAGATTTTATATGTAAACCTTAGGAAATCATTCTGACCTATAATATGAAATTAATCACATTATTTTCAGGTATCTTAAATATCATTTTTTGGTCCTTAATCGATGTTCTAATTCATGCGACACATCCTAATCCTAATTTAACTACTAAATTTACTCCCAATGTGAGAAAATTGTACATTTTTATATAATTATCCTAATTTAAGTTTCTTACTAGATTTATTTCATAATTCTATTATTATTATATTATCAATTTTATTCTAATATTTTCTGCTTATTATATTTCCAATTTCACATATTATGTATTATTATATATTATTCACTTATTTTACTTATTTAACACTTCTAACACTACATATATCATCCTTTACTACCAATAACATGTTAAGATATCCAATTGTATTCTAAATTAGAATTTATACCAAATTAACTCCAAAATCATAAAATTAACTTAATTATACCAATTTATCCCATTTTCATCACATAATACACATAATACATACCTCTAATATTCTAAATACTACCAACATCATACTACATCAACAATTAATATCCTAAAACACCTAATTACATAGTAAAATAGTAATTATTCAATTAACCATTAATTAGCATCAAAAATCACTAATTATATATATCTTTTAAAGACCTAAAAATTGCTTAATATTTTTGAAAATTTATTTTTGAAAAGGAGCTTCATAGAACTATTCTACATTATCTAAATAGTCTACACAAAAATTTTGAGCTTAAAACTATACTCCTAAGGTTATTTATTTTTAAATGGAAAACTAACTCAAATTTAATGATTTCTTAAGCACTATATATCACAGGACATATTTTTATTAAAATAATATTTTTCCTAAAAACTACATACAAAAATATTTCAAAATACTATATTTCATAATTTTATATAACTATTTAATATTTTTAATAAAATAAGTAAAATCGAAAGGAAAAATTAAACTCATCGGCATTAGTGGCTACAACCACTACCAGCCACCAAGGCCTTATCGGTCAACTTGAGTGTTGCCACTACCGTATGGTGGTGGTAGTGGTCATCCACCTCTAGGTGGTCATCAAGTTAGAGATCTCCTTATAGCTTCTATTTGCACACAAATTTTGTAATTTTTGTAAATATACCCTTTCTTTTTTCTTTTTTTTTTTCTCTCCTCTCCCTAATTTTTTCTAGATCCTAAACTGACCAAATGAGGTTTTAATGGTAGGTTTCTAAATTTATAGTATAGATTAGGGTTTTACTTTAATTTCCTAACTGACATATGCCCCTTATCTTATCCTTTTCTACTTTCTATTTGTTTAATTTTGATTGGTTGATTTTTTTTCTTTCATTTCCAAGCTACCACAACCAACTTCTGGACATTTCTTCATTTTTCCATATTTTTCTTGATTTTTCCTTAGTTATTTATGAATTTTCTTTACTTAATTATCATTATTTTGACAAATTTCAGGTGTTTTAAGTAATTTTACATATTCCTACCTACATGTAAATTCATATATAGTACAAATAAATACTCCTAAATATTATTTAAGTTATTTTATGATTTTTAGTGTACATATAATTCATCCTTATCAATTTGTTAATTATCAAAACTTATTCTAAGCATTTCCAATAAATAATAAGCTATTTACATAAAATTCAATATTATAATAATTTATTATTTTATTCCTTATTTTTCTAAATCCAAACTCATGCGATTATTTTTACAAATATTCCTATTTCCATCATGAAATTTAGGTTAAATTGGACAATTTGCTCGATCGCCCTAAATTCTACGAACTGAATCCCGAGTGCTTGATTGCAAGGCTTACAACCAGCTTGCTAACTCTTCCAACTACAACATAATTTCCCTGTTTTCATTACACAAGGACCCAAACAATACAAGCACACATATAATATTGTTTCTTATATATTTTTCTCCAAGTTCAATACTACAATTCAAGTCTAGTAGATCTAAATACATGAAGTGTTAATTGATATTTGGATGATTTGAAAGTCAAAGTTCAATTTACAATTAACTTAATTTTGATTGTTTAATTTTGAACTTAGTTTTATTCTCATCAAAATGAAACTATAAACCTTAAGTTTAACAATATTCCCCTTTTTATAAGGACAAAATCTTATACTTTAGATGTTCCTCCTCAATTACGTAATCGGTTTCAAAGTGATTTGCAAAAAAATAAAATAAAATAAAAGTTCAAGGGACTACTTAACATTAACAACATTGGTTTGATAGGAGATGTAAAACTCATTTCCAATAGCTAATATTTTGACTAATCTACCTAACCATGATTTAGTCAAATTTTGCCAATTTTTAAGACTCTTTAAGTAACTTGAACTCTTCTTCTCATTTGACCTTATAAAAAAGATGAGTGATTCAAGGTGATGAAGGGTAAGAATTACTCAAGTTGAAAATCCAACATAGTCCCAGCTTAAGAAAAAAAAAAAAAGGTACGTAAGATTTAACTTTGTTATTTTTTTTTTTTCCATAATTCCTAAATTATTATCGTTTCTTACCGACATCATACACATAATAAAAAAAATATATACATATATGCATGTTTATAATGTATGTATCAATATATATATATATATGTGTGTGTGTGTGTGTATACATACATATTATTTAATAACAACAATCACATATATGTGTACATAACTTTTATTTGTTACTTAACGGTATGACATTTATAAAATATTTAGGGATATCACATCGAACATGAAAAGAGGAGTTTATGGGATTTAATTTGAGTTTTAATATCTATTGTTATTATGTATATAATTTGATAATAATAATAATAATGTAAGGTTGACTATTTAAGTAATTTGTCAAGTCTTAATGGTATAAATATAAACTTCTATAATGTTAACTTAGGTTAGAAATGATGAATTTGAGAATCAATTTATATAAAGTCATTTCATAAAATTAATTATGATAGTTATTACTAATTATATGCAAAAGCCTTTAAAAGAAAAAGATTTGTTCACCTATTTTTATAACATTGTGGAAAATATCATTTTATGGCATTTTCTTCCAAACTTAAACATGACTTCATAAATATAATCTATGGTTTGTTGCAAACATATAATGGTATTTTTACGCAATATTTGACTAGTTACACCAAACTATATATAGATTTTAGTGAAGAGATAATTCCTATACTATAAACTACATATATATACATAGAAAATATGTAAAACATAGGATGCCATCATATACATGTACTCGCATCAGTTTGGTGAATAGATGCATTGATATCATAACTTTTACAACTAGCATTCTATGCGACCTTGTGTACCTCGTATTTAGCTTAAGTAGCTCACACGTAGCTATAGGAATATATCTATTTTATTACTTATACCAGTATGAAACATATAACTATGTATGAGTGCGTGTGTATATGTATATACACTTGTCATTGAGCAAAATAAAATCATTTATATTACATATCTACGAATATGTATATGACTCTTATCTAAATTCCATATCTACATATATCTACCATGTATTAATAATTTATGTATTGGAGTCATAAACAAACCTATTAATATATTCACAAGTATTCACTTAGCTAATTGGTATTTGAGCGTCTATATTAATAAAATATGCCTATCATAGATACAAGTGAACAACATACACATTATATGTCTAGACACCTCATTTTTGCCAGTTTTTTTTTTAATTGAGTTAGGTTGACAAATAAACAGAAAAATAGAAAGGTAAAATAAAAATAAAAAAATAAAAACGAAAATTCAAAGAAAAAATGAAAAAATAAAAAAACCAAAAAAAAAAAGAAATCAAAGTTAGATCATAGCAAGTTGAGTTGTAAATCGAGTCGTATCGAGTTGAAATAAGTTAAGTTGTTGATTAAGTGACAAGATGGGCTAAATTAATTAATTTTTGGCCAAGACTAATAAAGAATAAGTATTTATCTAATTTAGGGGCTTAAAATCAGGATTTATTAAATTATTGGGTTAAATTAGATTAGGTTGGGCTTGGAAAGAAAAAGCCCAACCTGACTAGGGTTCCTAGAAGTTAGGGTAAACTTTGGAAGAATCACAATTCGATACGAAAGATTTGATCTTGAGCTTATAAATAACATAGTGGCCAAGGATTTAGGTTTAGATAAAATCACAATCCTACACATATACCCCACACATTTCTTTAAAAACACTACACATACACCACGCGCCATCGTGCCCTTACTCGTCGCTACACGCGCCACTACACACCACAATAACCACCACCACACCATAACTCAACACATTCCTTCAAAAACACCACATACACACACTACACACTGCTGTCGCCCAAGTTCACCGCCTTCGTGTACACCTACCGACACCCCAAACACATGCCCATTTGCTCATCCGAGCTATCACCTAGATCTTCGCCTAGGTCGTCGCCTAAGCTCTCACCCGAGTTATCACTCGTGCACTCACCCATCGCTGTCACCAGTAGTGCCTAGATCCTTACCCAGTCTATCGTTACTGTCACCCATCGCTCGCCCAAGCTCTCACCTGAATCATCATTCATGCACACACCCATATCGCCCAAGTTGTCGCCCAAGCTCTCACCCAGGTCGTCGCCTATGTTCGCCTAGCTCACCACCCGTGCTCGCTTGTAATGTTGCCTAACTGTCGCCTACGTACTCACCCACACTCGCCAGCAGTATCGCTCATATATCGCTTAACACTGACGTGGTCTGACACTAAGTAAAATTTCAGTATTTTATTTTATTTATCTCATTAATTTTTATTAATTAGTTATTTTTTTATTATTATTAATTTATTTCTTTTGTTTAAGTGTAAGTTTGTTGGTTATTATTTATTTTGTTGCAATTTTTTTAGTTAAATTAAGTTTTTTGAATAATCATGTTTTTTTTATAAAAAATATATATTTTGATATAGTGGTTTTGGAAAGGTAAAAAAATATATAAATTGAGTTTTTTTAAATAAAAAAAATCTATAGTTTTTTTTAAGGTTTTGGTTCAATTCAGAAAAAATAGATTTTTTTTTGTTTTTTCTTAAATATATAATAAACTGATAAAAAAAAAAGTAAACTTGGCTCAGTTTTCACAATAAAAATAACCTACCCATTAAATTTTATAAAAAAAAAAACTACAGCCAATTTGATCTCAATTAACAGGTATGTAAACACCTTCGGGACAACTATTAAAAAGTAAAAAAAAAAATTCCCTTTTTTCTTATAAATTCTTTATAAAAAATCATTTTTAGTTACTTTTTGTAAACTTAAGTATATTTTTAATATTTTTATAAAAATTACAAAAATAAAGCTCATTAATTTTTTCTTTAATTTTCACGTAATAACTTAGTCTTAATACGTAGGCCCGCGAACTCGGTTTTCTCTAGTTTATTTTTTTCTAAAAAAAATCATTTTCTTAGAAAATCTGTAGATCAATTATCAAATTAGGGTTTTTTCACTCGAAAACCCTAATTTTATTTTTACCAATTAAACTAGTTAGCGACTCCAATTTTTTTAATTTTTTAAGAAAAGTATTTCCTTAGTTTAATGTCGAGTAATTTATATTAAGCGGGCTGAGCTTAATATAGGTTAAATTAAGGAAATTGAAATAGGTTTCAACAATATATATATAAGTATAGATATTCCTTCATAAGTGCAAATGTTAGGTACATTACCTTGATGCTCAACAATAATGGGAATTCAATATATTATAATATATAAGATTTATTAATACTTAATAGATTTAGTGAGTGGCTAAAAAGACAATCAAAAGTTACAATGAATTACATTAAATAACATTTCAATAAGTTTTATAAATCTTAAAGTTTTGTTACGCTATATAGGGAAATTCAAGCTTCAAAAACAATGTCGTCTTAGAGCGTTGAGACTAAAGCTAATGCTAGGTAAGTGGGATTTATGGGGATTAAAGTATATGCTCACTTATAGTTGTAAGTAATTGTTTGTGCGCATGCTATGCCTATACATGGTTACTGAGATACTGATTAGTAGCCGAGTTACATGTTTTGCTGTATTGCTTAACCTTGTTTGGTGTGTTAATGAATTGTTTGATCACCCCTGACAAAACTAATTGAAACACGAACTAAAAGTATAAACAGACATGCATCACATCCTATTAAGGGAAGGTTAGGTTTCTTCGGCTAAATTCTAATGCCTTCAACGAAGTGCAATGAGATGGCCTTTCTCCACCCTTAGTCAAGCTAAATGACAAGAGAGGAGGTAGCGAAAAGGTTAGGGGTGTTAGGTTTAAAGGTAGTTTCAAGTGGAGCTAAAGTCTCCAATACACAAGCCCCGAATTGGCCATAAGAGGGTATCGTGGCCTTTATGATTGGCATTGTGGCCATCATATTACAACTCTTCAATCGAGTTAGAGCTGATGTAATTTCTTTAACCTTAAAACGGACTGAAAACGTCGTACGAATGGTACATTACTTGTTCATGAATCACATGAAATAATTGTTTAATAACTTAGTTGCTTTAGTCTGCTTACATATGCTTTTTGCCTCCTACCCCTTATTGAACCCATGGTTTTTTGGCTCATTCCCCTATAGTTTTCTTATAGGATAGTAGCCGAAACATTAGGTAGGCTAAGAATCGAAGCATATAAGAGTTACTTCAGCAATCTCCATGAGAGTGTCAATTCCTAATAAAAGTGTAGTTTATTCCAAATAAGTCTAAATGTAGAAATATGAGTACTACTCATTTTACTATTTGGTAGGGATTATGATTCTCTGCGATCTTGGAAAGTAGGGAAACACTTAATTCCATAGTTATTTTATATCGTGTACTTAAATATAATATGGTTAAGTAAAATGATTAAATAAATAAGTAAAATCTTGTGATCTCTGACTCACAAGATGGTTGTCACATAACAGGTGCATACGTGGCTTAACGACTTTAGATTGTCTCTACGAGGCCCCTTTATGGGGCATTACAATCTTCCTAGGGGTTAGAGAGATTTAGCCACAAATTTATGAGGTCTTCGCTAGTTGGCTCTTTCTCCATTCTTGCTTCAACTTTAACTAGATGGTAAGGGATCAAGTTAGGTACATTAAAAGTAAAAGAAACACCATAGTCCTCAGGTAACTTAATCCAATAAGCGTTATGGTTGATCTTCCTTAGTACCTTAAAAGGATCGTTAGCTCTAGGAGATAGTTTGCTCTTCCTAAGGTATAGAAATCTATCTCGGCTAAGGTAGATCCATATAAGGTTACCTGGGTTGAAAGACACAGCTCAACAACTATGACTACCAATCTCATGTTATCATTAGTTGAACTTGGCAATTTTCTTGGATATATGCCAATGTAATTCTTGCAATCCTTGAGCTTAGTAGACTCTGGTATGGCTTTCTTCAGAGGCTATAGGGTTACTGATCATGTCAAGTGGGATGGTTGCATTAAGACCATAGACGACCTCAAAGGTGGTTTTGCTAGTAGTAAGGTGGTTAGTTTAGTTGTAGGCAAACTCCACAACAGGTAAACATAAGTTCCAACCTTTTAAGTTCTTTCCTACATCAAATCAAAGTAAGGTACCTAAAGTCCTATTCATCACCTCGGTCTAGCCATCTATCTGTAGGTGACTACTCGTACTAAATACAAGCTTAGTGTCAAGTCTCCTCCATAAGGTCTTTTAAAAATAGCTCGAGAACTTAATATCTCAATCTAAAACAACAAACTTCGAAACTCCATGTAAGTGGACAATTTCCTACAAAAACAAATAAGTAATATGTAAAGCATCACTAGTTTGATAGCACGGAATGAAATGTGTTATTTTACTAAATTGATCCACAACTACAAGGATTGAATCTTTTCCTCTGGATATCCCAAGTAACCCTAGGACAAAGTCCATACTGAGGTTGACCTAAGGAGAGGTCGATGTGGGTAGGGGCTCTTACTCTCCATGTGGTTCTTTCCTTCCCTTTTCCCTTTTCCCTTTTCCCTCTTGCATACATCATAACTTTCAATGACCTTATGGATATCTTTAGCCAAACTAGGCCAATAAAAGTTTTCCCTAAACAGGTTGGCAGCTTTGGTCTCATCAAAATGTCTAAATAAGCCACTACTATGAACTTCCCTAACCAATAGCTCACGCATAGAACAAGTCGGTATGCACAACTCTTTTCTTTAAATAAATATCCATTTTTCAAATAGTACCCTCCAATAACAATTCTGTTTTGACACTTTTCAATGATAAGACTGAAGTGCGGATCTTCGGCATATTGCTTGATAATAAGGGAAAATCCTAACAATTTAGTCTATAGGGTAGTCAGCAAGATATGCTGACATGAAAGAGCGTTTGCAACGATGTTAGCGCTACCTTTCTTATACTTGATCACATATGAAAATCCTTCCATGAACTCCAACCACTTGGCTTGTCTCTTCAAAAGTTTGTTTGGCTTCCAAGGTGCTTTAAGGACTCATGGTTCGTATAAATCACAACAAAAGCTTGGAAAAGAGAACATAGCTTCTTTTCATACACAAAGTAATTCAGGACAGCACCCTAAGTTTCTCACTATGGTAAGCAACAGGGCGACACTCTTACATCATTACTATGCATTCCAATACCTGAAGCATCACATTCCATCTCAAAGGGTTTATCAAAATCTGGTAAAGCCAAGACAAGAGATGTAATAAGCTTCTCCTTGATTTCCCTAAAGCTCTTCTCAGCTTGGTCAATCTATTGGAATCCTTCACTCTTTTTTGTCAATTCAATCAAAGGGGCTGCAATAATACTGCAACTCCTAATGAATCTTCTACAGAAAGAAGCAAGACCATGGAAACTACATACTTCAATGACATTCTTTGGTGTAGGCCACTCCAAGAGATCCTAAACCTTTTCCTCATCAACTCAAATTCCTTCCCTTGTCACTACATAACCAAGAAATACAACTTCTTGTTGGCAAAATATACACTTATTTAGATTTCCAAATAGTTTATTAGCATGAAGTATGTCAAAAACAGCTCAAAGATGCTTTAGGTGATCGGTTAGGTTAACACTGTACACTAGTATATCATCAAAGTACACGACTACACATCTCTTGATCTAGGGGTACATTAAATAGTTCATAGGCCTCATAAAAGTGCTTTGTGCATTGGTAAGGCTGAATGGCATAACTAACCATTCATAGAGATCATGTCCAGTCTTGAATACAATCTTTTACTCGTCATAAGGTCTCGGGCAAATTTGATAGTAACCACTTTGCAAATTGATTTTCAAAAACACTCGAGTGTCATGAAGCTCATCTAACATGTCATCAAGTGTCAATATGGGATTCTGTACTTAATAGTAATTTGGTTGATAGCTAGACTATCGATGCACATGCACTAAGAACCATCTTTTTTTGGGACAAACAAGGTTAGCACAGCATAAGAGCTCATGCTCTCCCTCACATATCCTCATTCCACAAGCTCATCCACTTGTCTTTTTGACTTAGCAGCTTGCTTAGGATTCATTCTGTAAAAGGGTCTGTTTAGCAAAGCCATACTTGGTTATAAGTAAATACAATGCTCAATACCTCATACTAGTGGTAGTCCCTCAAGTAACTCTTCTAGAACTAAGTTGGAGAATTTATCTATCAACTTCCGAACCTCTTTTGGCACATCATCCAAGTCTCTCAACTCCAATAATCTTCTAATCAACAAGAACATAGGCTCATTAGCCTCCTCAACAACTTGAAGTTCTCGTTAGCTTAACACCAAAGACTTCTTCTTACCAGTGCAAATAAGTTGGTTATGAGTTTCATTCACTTGGCTTAAGTTCATGGGTTGCAACACTATCTTTTTATCATCTTTAGTAAAGGTCTAGGTGTTCTTATACTCGTCGTATATAACTCATCAGTTAATAACCAAAGTCTTCCCAATAGTAAATGTAAATTTCCCACGGGGACAACATCATAAACCACTTCATCTCTATAGACATTCTCAGCACAAAACGGCACAACTACCTATTCAGTCACATGTAGAGTGCCCTTATCATGCAACTAATGTAGCCTATAAGGTCGGGGATGTTTAAAGGTCAGCAAACCTAATCTTTACACCAAGGTCTAAGCGACAACATTAATGCAACTCCCTCTATCTACTATAATCGTACATAGTTAACCCTTAATGGTTCACTTTGTATGAAACAAGTTCTCTCTCTATTCTTCCTCAGAGTTCAGCATTAAGCTCATTACTCGCCTTTGCACTAACGTCATTACTTCATCCTAATCGGCATAGACACAAATCTCTTCCTCCTCTTCTACTTCAGTTCTTCTAACTTCTCTTTCTTCATTCTCAAGTTTACTCTTATTGATATTGTCTACTTCATCACCTCGAAGAACCATAACACATTGGTTAAGACACTTAGCAACCATGTATCCATAACACAAGCACTTAAAGCATTTTACCTCACTCATCTTACAACTTGAGGTTTGTCCTTTCTCAAATGTCTTCAAGTTAGCTCTATCATTAGCTCAATTCTTTAAGCCAACTCAATTATCATCGAATCAGTCACTCTTTTCTTCTACTCAATTTGGCCTTCTTAGTTCACAGAAGCCACTTCAACGTAGAATAGTAGCTCACAAAGAACTCGAATTAGGTCAAATTAGGGCATTTCTCTTCTTCTTTTCAACCCTTTATGTTATCTTAATAGCTTTTTCTAAAGTGTAAAACTTCTCTACTTTCACAATGTTACAAATCTCATACCTAAGTCTAGAGATGAACCTTGATACAATACGAATTTCGAGCTCATCTACGTTAGCTTGGATCATCAACATCTAAACTTCCTCGACATAATCATCTAGAATTATGCTTCCTTAGCAAAGCTCTTGCAATTTGGAAAATGTGCCTTATAAGTAGGTTTCAGGTACAAATCTTCCCCTTAACAACCATTTCATGTCTTCCTAAGTTCGTACACCTCGTCGGCCATCTCTCTCTATGGTCACATTCAAGTTTTTCCACCACATGGTGGCATGTCCTGAAAACTCAAGGTTAGCGAGTCAAACCTTCACTCCTTCAATATACCCATAACAATCAAACACTTTCTCGACCTTCTCCTCTCACTTTAGGTATTCATCAGCATTTCCACTACTTGTAAAGGTCGAAATTTGGACTTTGATATTATTAAGTGTTCATGAAGTTTGGCATCTTCATTCTTCTACTTTGTAGTACTGTTCTACCTCTCCAACAGGCTTTTCTTATACTTCCTCATATGCTTCCTCAATTTCTCTCATCTTTAACCTCCTTTGAACAGGGCAGCCTACCACTCCTCTAGCTCTATGAGGTCAGGCTTGGTGATTAGCTCGGCTTTTGTAGCTATATCTTAGTTCTTGTTCACCTTCTACTTAGCCACCATTTAGTACACCTTGTAACTATTGCCACATACCTTGCATAACTATAACAAGAATCTTGACAAGAACGGTAAGTCTATTAAGCTTATCATTAACTAAACCTAGCATATAATTGCCTTATTGACTACTACCATTAGGAGCATCACTCTCAATATATAACTTCATGAACACTAGAATCAGACATTATAACTATTCACTACTACTTCCTGCAACTATCATGCTTCAAGAATCTCTCAAGCTAACAAAACCCTACTACTCAATAGTACTTAGGACCACTACTCATGCACAATCGGTTGTTACTCGCTTTCCAAAATTGTTCTATCACACTCTTGCTAAGGTTGATGATTGGAAGGCTTGGCAAGATGGATTCTTCTACTTCAGTCGACTCCTGTTGAAGTCAAGTATATCCTAAACGACCCGTCTTTCATGCCAAGCCGAATGACTACCTATTTCTCACAGATAATGTGCCAAGAAATCGATAACCGAGACAACGGCTGACCCTCATTCTCACTCATGTATGGCCATTCACTTACTCGACATCACCTTTGCCAAGTTGCTGAAAGAGATAAAGTCCAAACTAACTAAGCCACCTCAGCTTTGACAAGCAAATTAACCGTACTTTTTTGTCCATATATTTTAATGGCATCACCAATACAGCATTGCCATGTGTACAAAATTATGTGTAGAATCCATTAGACCAATGATTGTTTTTCTTAAATATTTATTTTTATCGCTTTGTATCTTATACATTACTTCCTTAAGAAATACCCTTTTCCGTCTTTTCATTTTTAGGCAAGTTGCCCTAACTTATGTGTATAAAACCCTTGTAATTGTAACTACAACACACAGATTATCATTAATACACTTGAGTATTTTTTCTTCCTCGCGTAAATACTATATGTTTACTCTCAGCATCACTCTTATCCTAATTCTTGAGCAAGGCTAGATGGTGAGTAATCTTACCGAATCGATTCGTGCGTCATATCGAATTGTGTCATGAGTCCTCGAAAGTTCCATTAGTACATCATATCCTCTGGAGTTATTCATAGATTTTTTGCTAACTCTTCATTCGCATTTGTCCTTTTGCCCATTCCTCATCGCTTCCTTTTTTAAGCTTTCTATAAGCTTGGACCAATCTAACAATCAACCTTGTTTTTTCTTAGTCTCAATCTGTACCATCTTGGTATCAAAGTGGAGGTTTTGTTTGAGGTAAAGTTTGTTTTCAAAGTTTTGTTTATACTCTGTTTTACGTGTATAAAACAAAGCAAGTTATTGTGTTCATCTTAGCTACTATGTTTGCTAGCTGTTACCTTCCTGAAGTGATTGTTTGAGCTTCGAATCTATAAAGAAAATGACTGACCCAAGTGTGAATGTTAGTATGGGAGATGACAATAGTGGAGTATCCACCATGGCCGACAGTATTGGGGAACTCCAAGAAGTACTAATGAGAGACTGGATGAGGTAGCTAATCTCTTAATAGATCTGACCCGAGATGTTCATACATTGGCTTGTCGACCAACTGAAACTACATAAAACACCACACAAGTTGCTTAACTTACTAGAGGTTAGAACCTAGCTCAACCCATTCAAGGTGGAGGAGTAAGCGGGCGAGTGAGATAAAGGATAGACTTGAGAGAATTAGATGAAGAGGATGAGGAGGAATATTTTCAAAAAGAGTGCGTACAAGTACCCAACACATCTGACGATGTGAAGCTTCGAATTTCGAGCTTCAATGGATCTAGGAATATTAATGAATATTTGGAGTAGGAAGAGAAGGTAAAGTGTGTTTTTGATTATTATCAGTACGAGGATTATGAAAAGGTAGGAACTGCTGCTATTGAGTTCTCCAGATATGCTGCCATATAGTGGAAGAATTTTCTAGCCATGAGGAAACAAGAGGACTATTAAGAGATTAATACTTGGTTCAAAATGAAGAGAATACTCAGAAACATGTTCGTACCAAAAACTTATCTTCAAGATACTTTCACTCGGCTTTAGGAGCTAAGACAAGGAGGTTGGACTGTTGATGAGTATGTTCAAGAATTTCAAATGCTTATGATTCGATATGAAGTAAAGGAACCACTAGCTCAAACAGTCTCAAGATTCATTACTGGGTTAAAAGATGATATTCGAGACATTGTGGAACTCTAATGATTTATCACAATGGATGAAGCTATCAGAATAGCCCAATGAGTAGAGAGGTAAAGAAGGAGTCGAGTACTAACCAAGATGCTAACTAGCTAACTTAGATAGGAGAGTCATCGAGCTCAGTCGAGTAACAAGCCGAGCTATGAGATGGATGTCCAAGCCAAGCAGACCCAATAGAGATGTGCCGACCCAAACTTATAAGAAAGGGTAGGGCTCTAATAAGAAGACGAGTTAGATCAAGTGCTTCAAGTACCAAGGGTTTAGACATATAGCTGCTCAATGCCTAAATTGAGGAACAATGGTCATTAAGAGAAATATCCCTAAGCTAGAAGTAGATAACATCGACTAGGAACCTAAGGAGGAGGAGAACCATGCTGAGAAAGAAGATGCCAAGAAAGAACTGATTGATGAGGATGTGTTTGTCAAGGACTTAGACCAGCTGGCCTTAGTTGTTCGATGCATAATAACGCTCGTAAGAGGATGAGCAGAGGAAGAATCTGTTTCATACCATCTATAGAGCGAACAATCAAGTGAGTGCGCTAATTGTTGATAGTGGAAATTGTAGCAATGTAGCATCGACCGATCTAGTCACAAGGTTAAAATTGTCTATTATTGCACACCCGATTAAAATTGTTGATTATTGCACACCCGAGATCGTACAAGCTGCATTGGCTAAGTGAGAAGAGAGCACTACATGTTACTCGGCAAGTACTACTACTGATTACCATCGGACATTACTTAGATGAGATTTTATGTAACATACTGGCTATGTGTGCTTCACACATGCTGCTTGGCCAACCATAGCTATTTGATAGGAGGGTTATCCATGACGAGTACAAGAACATGTACATGTTCAAGAAGGATGGTCGAATGATTATACTGAACCCGATACCGCCGAGAGAAGTTAACAAACTACAGACTAAACTTGCTTGCAGATCGAAGAAGGCCCTGGTAATGAGTAGATTCGAACTTCGAGAAGCCATTAATACTAACAAGCCGACCCTAATGTTAGTCAACCGCTTACTGGAGATAAGGGAACGGGGTAAACTACCCTAAGAAGTAAGAGCACTACTGGATGAATATGCTAATCTGTTTCTAGAAGAATTATTCGTAAGGTTGCGCCCGCTGCGAGGTATAGAACAATGCATTGCCTTAATACTTGATGCCACCTTACCGAATAAGCCTACCTGCCAAATGAGTCCCGAACAGGCTTCTAAACTCTAACGACAAGTCAATGAACTACTGGAGAAAGGTTATGTTAAGAAAAGGCTTAGCCCTTTCTCTATGCCAGCGCTTCTAGTACCGAAAAAGGATGGAACCTGATAAATGTGTATTGATAGCCAAGCCGTAAACAAGATCACAATCAAGTACAAGTATCATATCTCGAGGTTGGAGGACATGCTGGATGAGTTGAGTGGAGCCAAGATTTTCAACAAGATTGATCTTAAGTCAAACTACCATCAATTCTGCATGAGGCCAAGAGATAAGTGGAAAACTACATTCAAGACTCGACATGGATTATATGAATAGATGGTCATGCCATTTGGCTTATCAAATGCTTCGAATACTTTCATGAGACTAATGAAACATATGCTGAAACATATGCTGAAACATCTGATAGAGTAGTATGTCGTGGTGTACTTTGATGATATCCTAATCTATAATGCCAACATGTTGAGTCACTATGAACACCTCCGTACTATATTAAACATCCTCTGTGTCGAGAGATTATTTGGTAATCTCAAGAATATTCGGCAATCTCAAGAAATGTTGCTTTTGCTTGGAGGAAGTGGTATTTTTAGGCTATATAGTCAGTAGAGGAGGCTTACAAGTAGATGATGAGAAGATCCGAACTATTATCGAGTGGCCAACTCCCACTAATTATGCTGACGTAAGAAGTTTTCATGGATTGGCTTCCTTCTATAGAATATTCATCAGGAATTGCACCTCGCCTTGCCTTGCCTCGCCGCGCCACTTGTAAGCCCTACAATCAGTCACTCAAGGTTTCAATCGATTGAAAGATCCGATCAAGCCTAAATTATAACTAAAGCTAGAAATATTAGTAAAAATGATCCTGTAAGTTTGAATTTAAGAAAATAAGTAATAAAATAAAAAAATATAAAAATTCCAAATTTAAAATATATAACTCATTATTTATCAAAAATGTGTAAAATGCATTCCGATAATTAACGAATCGCTAGAAATAAATTATATGTATACTAAAAATCATAAAATGACCTAAATAATATTTAGGAATATTTATTTGTACAATATATGAATTTACATGTAGGTAGAAATACACGTAATTACTTAAAATACGTGAAATGTGCTAAAATAATACTAAATAATTAAATAAAATTCATAATTAATTAAGGAGAATTAGGAAAATAAGGAATAATCCAGATATAGGTCGTCACAGCTGGGGAAAATAAGAAAAAAATTAGCTAATTAAATTAGAACAACACAAAAGTCAAATTGGAAGAAGATAAGACAATTGTCATGTCTAATTAATGCACAATAATTTCCCTAAAGTTTTATAAATAGCAAGAAAATTTCAAAAGCTCATTTGGTCAATTTGGAGAGTGAGAAAAATAAGGAGACACGAAATTGAGAGAAAAATTAGGGTTAGGAAAAAAATAAGAAAAAACTGTACAATTAAGGCCACAAAGGGGAACCCACACCAGACGAGCAGTTGGGAGTAGATGGCCACTACCACCACACGGTGATGGAAGCATCTAGACCAGCCGATAAGGCCACAGTGGTTGGTGGTGGCCGAAGCTACCTAGATCTGTAAGTCCAATTTCCAACCCGATTTTGTGTAATTTTGTAAAAAATAGTAAATATTCTTAAAAAATTATGAATTTTTTTATTCTGAAATATTTTTGTATGTAGTTTTTAGCAAAAATATTATTTTAATGAAAATATGTCTCGTGATATATGGTCCTTAAGAAATCATACAAAACCGAGCATGTTTCGGTTTAGAAATAAATAACCTTAGGAGTGTAGTTTTGAACCCAAAATTTTTGTGTAGACTAATTAGATGATATAGAATAGTGCTATGAAGCCCGTTTTAAAAAAAAATTAATTTTCAAAATTTTTAGATAATTTTTAGGCCTTAAAATGAGGCATAAAATGGGTAATTTAGGGTTAATTAAGTAATTAAATGGTTAATTACTAATTTAGTGAATAATTATATGTTTTAGAATGTTGAAATCTGATGAAGTATGATACTCATAGCATTTAAGGTGTTAGATGTAATTATTAGGTTAATTATGTAGTAAATGAGTAATAAGGAAAAATAATAAATTTTAAGTTAATTTTGTAAATTAGGGTAATTAGGTATAAAATCTGATTTAGGATGAATTTAGACACTTTGAAATGATAATTGATGTTGGGGGATAGTAATTAGAGTAATAAAAATATTAGATGTGTATTATGTACATAATAAGTAATAGTATATAATACACAATTATTAGAAATATAATAAATAGAAAATATTAGAATAAAAATTGATATTATCATAATAATAAAAATATACAATAAATCTGATAGGAAACTTGAATTTATGTAATTATATGAAACATATAAAAATTTCTTACATCAAGAGTAAATTCGGTATACTATTAAGGATTTAAGTGTACTGGATATAATAAAATACTGACTAGGGGTAATTATAGTATTTAGGATATCTAGAAGTAAAGTGATTAATTTCACATTATGAGTTAAAACAAGTTTCTAGAGCTCGGGTATAAAACAGTACTTAAAAATCAAATTAGAGCCTAATTTAGAAATCAATGTAGAAACCGAACCCGAACTTAATCCCAAACCTAAAATAATTGTAAAAGATTTGAGAACCTAGATAACTGGATATATTAAACCCTAAACAAAACATAACAATAAGCGTTATAGGATAAAACGAACCTATAACAGTTATATAAAAAACTGAAACCACGTTTGTGTTATAGGGATGATCGACGATGGCCTGAACGAATCGGATCTTGAGTGAGTGAGCAAGGAGTCAAGGTAAGTTGGGATTAATACGTTGTTGTATTTTAAAGGCTTAAGATTATGTTTGGTTGTGCTTGTTAGATAGTTGAATGTATGCATGTGCTTGATTATGAGTAATGCTATGATTTTGTTTGTTGTTCTAGCTTGTACTGTGTGAATTGTATGAAATGATTAATCACCCTAAACTAGACCTAATCAAATATACGACTTATAATCATAATCGTACCTGCATGACAACCCATTAGGGGAAACCTAGGATTCTCCAGCTAAATACCGACCCCTTTGAAAGGGATAGCGCAGGATTGCAAAGGGTCCCTTCTTTATCCTTAGTTGAACTAAGTGACAGGAGAGGAGGTCGCGGCGAGGGTGAAATCAATAGTTCGAAGGTAGTCGCGGGAGAAGCGAGGTCTCCATTGCACAAGCTTAAGTTTGGTCATGAGCTATTACATTAATGGCAACTCCTCACGACGGGCCGGACAACGTCGTATGATGACATTTGCTTAAACATGCATTACACCTAATAAGTTGGTTGATAACCTTGTTGTGTTTATGGTACAATTTTAAGTCCTTCATCTTAACTTACTGAGTTATGGTTGCTCATATCCCTATAGATGTCGTGCAAGTGCTGGCTAAAAAGTAGTATACAACTACTCTGAAGCTAACAACTGCTAAATCCTAAGGAGTGAAGAAAAACATTTGAAAAATAAACACATATTTTCAAGATCTAAGCTTTTACTTTAGAATTTTTCATTTCTGAATAATGTAATAACTAGGAAATATATTACGAAGAAATATTGTAAACTTTAATTGTAATAATTGAATTATAGTGTATATATATATTTCCTCATTTTCTTAGATAAATGATTTATTTAAATTACAAACTGTTTACTTCAAAATGGGTTAGTCGTGAACACCTTGTGTAGATCAGGTCTAAGATAGCAGTTGTAAGGCCAACTTTTATCTTAGAATGGTTTACACGGTGGGGCTATTACGACTCTATCGCTTTGAGGCATGACACCACTAACTAAGCTAACGAAAAAAAACACTGACTTCCGATAAGGAGAAAGGGAGGAAAGGATCTTTGCTGAGATAAAAGAAAGATTTACCTCCGCCCCGATATTAGCTCTATTTGACTTCAAGAAAATATTTGAGCTGGAATGTAATGCATCAAGCATTGGAATAGGCGATGTTCTAATGTAGGAAAGCTAACCAATTGCTTTCCACAGTGAGAAGCTCAGAGTATCTCAGTTAAATTATTTTATATATGACAAGGAACTCTTATCACTGATCCGAGTACTGCAAGTATAGCAGCATTATCTATTGCTGAGAGAGTTTGTCATCTTCACCGACCATAAGTCTCTAAGGTATCTTCAAAGCCAGATGAAGTCATCTAAGTGGTAGGTGAGATGAGTAAAATTCCTTAAGGGATTCAATTTTGTAATATAATATAAATAAGGAAATACCAATATAATTACAGATGCTCTTTCGAGAAGACATGTGCTCTTGAATGAACTGTAGACCAAACTGTTTAGATTTGCAAGTATCAAAGAATAGTATTCTGAGAATCCCTACTTTGGACCTTTAGTTATGCAATGCGTCGATGGAAGAATAGTGGATGAGTATCACATGAAGGATGGTTACTTGTTCTGAGGTGGAAAATTATGTGTACCAACTTGTTCCTTGAGGGAGCTGCTGATCAGAAAAAGCCTACGATAGAGGACTATCCAAACATTTCAAACTGAGAATACAGTGAGATGTGCACCGAATTATTGAAAGCTATGCGGTGTACAAAAAAGCTAAGTGCCAAGCCGAAAAAAAGAAAGCAATGCTTTTGCCTATTTCAACAAAACCATGGACTGAGTTAAGCATGGACTTTATCTTCGGATTACCATAAACTGCCCGAGGCAAAGATTTTGTAATGGTTGTGGTAAATTGATTCAATAAGGTGGCACACTTTGTGCCTTGCGCCAAAACTAATGATGCTTCAACTATTACTTATCTCTTCTTGTAGGAGATTGTACGGTCACATAGTGTATCGAGAAGTGTAGTCTTCGATAGGGACCCGAATTTTTTAAGCCATTTCTAAAGGACCTTATGGTGTCGGATGGAGACTAAACTACTATTCAGTACCTCCTATCACCCCTAGACTGACGGCTAAACAGAGGTAGTTAATCGCACTTTAGGATCACTACTCTGAGCTATAATGGGCAAGGACTTGACCAATTAGGACATTTGCTTACCAATGGTCAAATTTGCTTATAACCAAATAGTGCATGACACCACCAAGCAAACCCCCTTGAGGTTATCTATAGTTTTAATCCTGAGTTGCCTTTCAATCACACCCATGTACCTGTGCCAACGCAAGAAGACTCGAACGCAAGAGCAAGAGCTAAAGCATAATCCCTTCAACACATTCATGACAAAGTCACTCGGCACATCAACTAAGCTACAAAAAGAATATGAGAGAAGACCAAGGGTAAGATGGCTAAACAATTCCAATAGGAAGACTTAGTATGGCTACACCTTAGCAAAAAACGGTTTCCAAACAAGAGGAGGAACAAATAATCTACCAAAGCTGAAGGACCATTCAAAATCCTCCAAAAGATTAATGATAACACGTACACATTAGAGCTGCTCAAGAACTATGGGGTTTCTGACACCTTCAACATCGCTGACCTTAGTCTATATCACCCCAACGGAGAACTGATCAAAAACCATTTGGATTTGATCCCAACTTCAAATCAACCAGAAGAGAATTATAAGAATCAGGCTATTAGGCTTTTGATCTACAACCGAGCTTGAGGACTAAAAGCCCTAGCAAGACGAATTCTTTTACTCCAATCAACTCCTGTCGAGGCCAAATATATCCTAAATGACCCATCCTTCATGTCGAGCCGAATTACTACCTATTTCTCACATATAGTGTAACGAGAAGCGAACAACCAAGACAACAGCCAGTCCTCATTCTCACTCATGCCTGGCCATTCACTTACTCGACATCACCTTTGCCAAGCTGCGGAGAAAAAGAGAGTCCGAACTAACTAAGTCACCCTAGTTCGAATAAGCAAACTGACCATACTTTTTTGTCTACATCTTCCAACGATATCACTAACATAGCATCATCACATGTACAAAATCATATGTAAAATCCATTAGACCAATGATTCTTTTTTTTTTAATATTCATTTTTACCCTTTTGTATCTTATACATTACTTCCTTAGAAAATATCCTTTTTTTCGTCTTTTCTCTTTTGAGTAAGTTGCCATAACTTATGAGTATAAATATCCCTGTAATTGCAACTACAATTCCAATACACAAATTATCATTAATACACTTGAATATTTTTCCTTCCTTGCCTAAATATTACCTAGTTACTCTCAGCATCACTTTTATCCTAACCCTTAAGTAAAGCTAAGCGGTGAATAACCTCATCGAACCGATTTGAGCATCATATAAAATTGTATCGCAAGTCCTTAAAACTTTCATTGGTTTATCATATCATCTAGAGCTATTTGTAGGTTTTTTGCTTACTTTTTATTTGCGTTTATCCTTTTGTCCATTCCTCATCGCTTCATTTTTTAAGCTTTCTATAAGCTTAGATCCATCCAACAACTGGCCTTATCTGTTCTTGGTCTCAATTCACATCATCGACTCTCAATATAACTCAGCATAGCATAGAAATCAAAATTGCTCCATTTTTGCAATTGGAAATAAAGTGGAACAAGGCAATATAAGTCATTACACTTTCCTCTAGCAACTCAATGCTACTTAGCATCATAACCTTCGAACCCACTTCAAACACTTCAC
Organism: Lumnitzera littorea; assembly: GCA_024138015.1. Classification (NCBI taxonomy): domain Eukaryota; kingdom Viridiplantae; phylum Streptophyta; class Magnoliopsida; order Myrtales; family Combretaceae; genus Lumnitzera; species Lumnitzera littorea. Next base: position 101,434,860 of record JAMXBB010000007.1, read on the forward strand.
CACGATTATATGAATCACACACAAACTACTGCAGCAGCTACAAGGGAACACACATGAACAAGAACTCCATTGTAACCTTTATACACTCCTTCTCGGAACTATGGTCTAATATTAGCAAATCTAATGCATCTTCAGGATCGTACACACGAGGGCCACACCATAACAAAAAAAGGAATAAGGAAAACAAAATGAGTTTATCAAAATCTGAGCAGCTATCAATTGGATATGACACACCAAACAATCCTATTTAATCTAACCTTCACTTAATATAACACACAAGTAAGGAGTAGGGTTACTCACCTCTACTCCTTACTAAAAAGAATAGATAAGATTTAAGAAAAGAGAAGACATGCTCAATGCTCTTAAAGGAAAAAAAAAAGTCTATATTAACGGTGTAAGAAGTGATGTTTGCATTACAAGTAAGGCTTATATGTAGCCTCCTTAAGGTTACATTACTTAAAAAAGACAAAAGTAAGCAAATAACATATTAGATACCAAGATTCTTAAGACAAATGCCTAAAAAGGTAAAACGTTACAAAATAGTACAAGGTACGGAAAAAGGAATCATTTTGGAATGTCATGCTAGAAGGCACGTATTAGCTAGAGATTGGTAAGCTAAGGTAAGGTATACGTAGCTGCTCTTACGGGGATGGAGTCGAAGGTAGCTCAGTTAGCCCTAGCATCTATAAGAAATAGCTCGAAACAAGTTAGGGTAAGGCCAAATGAATTGGCCAACCTATTTTAGATCAGGTCAAAGCTCAAATACTAGGTACTATTTGAGGTCTCGACTAGTCGAATGTCTTGTTTGCTTGATTAGGGTAAACATCTAGTGTTCACTAGCTCAAGAACTATTCCTATCATGATTACAGCTTGGCACTCAAGTCAAATGAAGTGGAGTATACCCTGGTTAATGTTAAAATCTTCATCTCAAATGGTTCCTTGAGCTAGTACACGACGAACATGTCCTTGTAATCCCATAGCTTGGCTTCTAATAATAAGTCCATGGTATTGATTCCCATCACTTTCGAATTTGGTGATGATGTTGAGTGTTGGTTTTGTAAGGATGATATGTAGACTCGTGGATGTCATATTTAGACTTTTACGGTTTTTGTTTGGTTATCTATACTTGATTTGCTATTAAACTTTTTTAGCTTTTGGGCTTAGGCCTTGTTATGATGGTTTATGATTTGTTTATGATACTTGATACTTACTTTGATTATGGTTTTGTGCCTCATAGCCTTAGTCTAATTTTAAGGTTTTAAGTGATTATCAGTTTTCAAATCTTTCTCTTGCAAAATATATTTTCCAAGCATCTACTTAACTTAAACCATTTTACAAAAATTAATGAACAATTTTATTAATTAAAATTTAAGTAGAAACTCATCGAAGTCTTGTAAGCCTTAGCATTTAGACTTTAAGGTTACACATAGAAATCTATCACATTTTTGAGGTTTCGGGGTGTGACATTACACCATAAACTTGACTCCACATGGTCAATTTCTAGTGTAATGCCCAAGCCTTTCATCTTAAAAACCTCGTTTCTTACTTTGAAATTAAAAAATCAGAGCCCCCCTTATGTTGTTGGTTGACAAATGTTATCCCATGCAATCCAATGAAGTTTTTTGTTTTCACTTAAACCACTATAGAAGAAAGAACATGTAAGTTTCTCAATGAGCTCAATGATTCTATTTGGTAGGGCATTTACTTGCATATAGTAAGTGAGGATGGCATTTAGGGTTAATTTAATCAAGGTTGCTCTACTTACCATGTTAAGCATTTTACCTTTGCAACCCATTAGCTTTTTTTTACCTTCTAAAGAACCTTATCTAAGTCTTTATGTTTTGGTTGAAGACCTTTATTTATCAGGAATCCTAAGTATTTAGCAATCGTATCTTTGTGTTTTAACTTTAGTGGATTTAAGATAATTTAGATGACCTTAGTTGAAGTGTTTTCTAAGAAATAGATGTACAATTTGTCATGGTTGATCCTTAACCCAAACCATTCTTAAAAAAGTGTCAATGGTTTCCTTTATTGGATTAGCTAAATAAGGATAGGCTTCTGATAGTATTAGTATATCATCAACAAAGAATAAGTGTATGAGTTTTATTGAAGATTTCTTGAAGGTGATTGGTTTCCATACTTTTTTTCCGGGCTTAAAGTTCAATAAGTTGGCTAAGGAATTCCATGCCTATAATGAATAAGTATAGTGATAGTGGATCCCCCTTATGGATTCCTCTAGTAGGTTAGAATGCTTCTCTATTTACTAATACTTATGTTGACACTATAACTATACATAATTGAATAAGTTTTATCCATTCTTGTGGAATATTTATATCTTGCAAGGAAAAGAGGAGATAATCCCATTCTATTCGATAAAAAGCTTTCTCATGGTCATGCTTGAGGATCATGATTCTTTTTCTACCTGTTTTTACTCTCATAGTGTGCATTATTTCTTGTGATAATAGAATGTTATCTATTGTACTTCTTTTAGGGAGAAAGCTTGCTTATGTAGAGTATATGATCGAGTTTCAATATGGTTGAAAGCAACTTATGAGCAGTTTTGTAATAGCCTTATAAATTATGGTATATAAACTTATTAGCCTAAATTACAATTTGATTTGCACCTACTTATGTGGGAATTAATACTTTGATGTTTCATTTAAGTCAATTAGGATTTTTTAATTGGGGAATTTTTCCTTGAAAAGTTCTACTATTGAGTTTCTTACTAAGTTCCAAGTAATCTTACAGAATTTAGCATGCAACCTATTCTTTCCTGGAGATTTGGTCAACCATATGCTAAAAAGTGCTTGTTCGACCTCTTCGAAAGTATTTGGATGTAATAGACTTTAGAGGTGTTGATAACTAAGGCCTCCATGCAATGCAAGTATAATAATATTATTTGTGGTATAATTTCTTTTGAGAATGTATACAGTTTTTGAAAATGATTTAAAATATGATTTTTGATAAGTAAAGGGTCTATGATCCAGTTTCCTGTTAATCCTTAAGGCCCTACATTTTATTCTTTATTTACCTTGCTAGAATAAGTGTGTGGTAATATTTTGTATTCCTTTCACCATCTCTTAACCATTTCTATCTAGATTTCCATTTCCAAAGATATTCTTCTTGTTGTAAAATATTATTTACTTCATTTCTAAGATTAAAAGTGCTTGTGATGGTTGGTTTGCAATGGCAAATTCAACATTTTTCAAGTTTTTTTTTTTTCTTTTTTCCTTAGTACCCAAGAAGCTAAAGTCATTTTATTCCAATCTTGGGTTACTTCACTCAAGTCTTTTTTTTTTTTTATTTCAATAAGTTATTATTACTTCATTGCCAAACTATTTTGATTAGGTTAAGGAATATGGGGTGAGAAAGCTAGACTGGTTAGAATAGAAAAGGTTGATTAGGCTTATTAAGGAGCTAATTCAGTTGGGTTTGTAGATAGATTAGACAATGGTCCAAGACTGATTTATTTATATGTATCATGGTTATGCTAGGGAAAAACCTTTTCAAAGAATAATTAGCTCATCCCCTATCCATTTAGGTTCAGATGAGACTCGAAATAGCTTATCTATTCGACCATATGTACCTATGACCTACATAGCCTAAATTAAAGAAATCACAGTAAGCCATACATGTAATAAGGCTCGAGTTTCCTAAGATTATAAGGACCTCCTCCCTTCTTTTTCATTTTTATGTATTGTGACATTGAATTCACTTAGTAGACACCATAGCCTATCTCCAATGGTTAAATGCTATTGCTTAAGTTTCCGCTAGAGAGATTGTCATATATTTTCTTTACTATTTGCATAGACACTAGTAAAAAACCAAAGGATATGTGAAGGCATAACCCAAACAAGGACATGTATTTTTTGGAGCGATGGTGGATGTAGTTGACCTCTAACGTATTTTCTTTCACATGAAGAGAAGTCCTCCCCTTTATCCTTTAACTTTCGAACAAATTATCCCTTCAAACAGTAGGTCAACAGCTAGTTCATAGGCAGCAATAGCATCCATCTTGGTTTTCACAAGTAGTGGCATATCAAGGCAGATGTCATACACCAACTCCTTAATCACATTAATTTTTCAAAGCAAGTTGGCACCTCAAACATTCCAGGAAACTACCTCAATGGTTTTATGAGACTGTAGAATACTTTTAAGATCCATAAAAGTTACAGCCATTTGATACCACTGAGTCTATGAAGCTGGTTCAGTTACCCCTCTAACTTTTAGATGGAATTGTAATGGATGAGATTCACATAGCAACATTGCCATTGTTTCTTTTCTTCTGCAAAATACTAAGGAATTGGTCATTATCCTTGCAATAGGGATAGTTGTTGGGACTATCACTAGTGTAGGGTCAAAGTTGACTCTCTACAATAACATATGAATTACAATAATACAGGTCATTTCCCACTACTTTAATATCAAATCGAGTTAGGCTAGATGGTCTGGAATTGTTGTGGCAATGGCCATGATGTACTCTCTAGTTGCAATTAGTAGGCCTCTATTCCTCTAAGTTTACCTACCTCGCTCTAACATGATGCAGAGGTAGATTTAGGTAACTTGCTCCATGAATATGATCAGATCATTCATGTAGTTTTGCTAATGAAGCTCCATTAGCATGCAAGTGTATATGATGAGAAAGGGAACGTATAGGAGTCTCATTGGCAAGGTAAGCTATGGTAGGGGTGAGTTGTGATGCAAAATTTTGAGGTCAACCGTAATGTTTATGCGCTTGTCAATTAGCTATTCTTTGTTGTGTTTGTTTTCTTTGTGATGAGGGTTTAAGATTTGAGTTATTTGGTTTTGAGTTTAAAGGGAATATTTAAACTCAATTTGTAGGTGTTGATCATTATTAAGAGGTAATGATGCTTTGTTTCCAGTCATGCTAATGAGATGAGATGGATTGTACAATGTTGAAGAATCATAATTCTTCCCTTTAGATCTAGTTAAGATTGAAGTGGTGGTCTTGAGTAGGTTTATGGACTTTATTGATGGCATTTGTTAGGTTAGGATTTGTTCTTTGTTAAATGGTTTGGTGTATTGAAGATGGAGTGTTGCAAACACATTACGAGTCAAGTTAAGTATTTTCTTTTGAGCTTTTACTATTTGTCATCAGTTTGAGACTAAAATCCACTCTTCATAATAGTTAGTCTGAAGCAGTAGCATTCATTAACGAAGGAGCACTAAGGGTTTCTTGTGCTTGCACCACATCTGCTCTTATATTAAATGCATTGTCTTTGTTCTAAGTAGAGGATGAGGGTTTAGAAGTCACATTGGCATTTTCCCCCTGATGAGTATGCTATAAGCCCATCTGTTTTTAATGCAGTATTAGCTTCATTTAATAAAGAATATTGACATACTATTTTGGTGTTTCCTATTCTTCCACAATTCATACAAAAATTTTAGAGTCCTTCATATTGCACCTTGTGATTAAATCCATCTATAATTACTGTATGAATTAATGGTTTAGCTAGATTAATTTGGATACATAACCGTAGAAATTGTCGTCTTTCTGTGAGCAAAGTAATGGCATCATACCTTAGTACAAGGTAATGGTTTCTTTGATTTTCCTTAGTGCCATCACCAAATATTATTCTAATGGTAGTTTCAATATCCATATCCATACTACGATGGCATTAAAAGTATCCCTATAAGCTTGAAAATTAGGCTCCCATTTTCATACTGTAAGAAAGTGTCCAAATACAAACCAAAGGCCGTTTTTAATGATCGTCTGCAAATTTTCGATAGATTGAAAAACTACTATATAATACTATTGTCCTAGATTGACCATGGTAAAATCATTGGTTAATTTCCATAATGCTTTTAATTTTGGAAATAGAATTGGAAGTTTGATGGACTGCCCATATACCTTAATAATTATAGAAGTTTTCTATGGTTGTCTTATTGATTGTTTTTTTTATGAGACCCAATGGTTAAGTGTCTCACATGGATTATAGAAGGTTATGGTACTAATTTATAAAGCTATAGTTGTGAACATCTGGTTAATACAAGCTTCAAACTTTTAGGCTAAGTGATTGAAATGAGTTCATTAGTATTTATTGGCTTAACTATTCACTGTTTTTTGCTTGGATAGTTACAAATGATATCAGAGTCGACCCTCTACCAATAAGTGAACAATTCAAGTTTGGCTTCGGTTTAGAAAAAAAGTCCAAGGAGGGCAGAAAGTGTCATCATGTTGACTACTCCTTACATGCTTTCAAGATGACCTATAAGTAGTGGGTAGCCTAAATTGTACATAAAAAAAGGGGGAAGATCTAAGCCCAATTATAAGATCACACGACGAAAACGTCATAGGTTTAAGGGAGAGAGATTATGAGACCCTATAGTTAAATATCCCATATAGATTGTGAAAGATTGTGATACTAGTTTATAAGATTATAGTTATGAACATCTTATCAACACAAGCTTAAAACTTTTGGATTAAATTATTGAAATAATCTCATTAATGTTTGTTACCTTAGCTATTCACTACTTTTGGTCTAAAGTGTTACATTTTTCGCTATTAATGAAAGAAATTTTCTAAACTCCTTCAGATGGTGCTTCCTCCTACAACTCATTAATTCTAATTGATCCATTTCTTTGTTGCAATTATTCATTTCCTATTCCTCTTTCATTTCTTCATTTCCGTCACCAAATGAAAGATTTTTCCATAAGCTTCAAGAATGATAGTTGCTATGACATCATAATAAGTTTTTTTGCCATGCCAATTATTTGATTGGGTAGCTCTTTGACTTACTATTTAGGAGCATGAGTAATCTAATAGAGGTAACTTTCTACATCCACCTTAATGGGAGATGGTAGTGAGTTATCAATGAGATCAAGGAATTCATTAAGTTTTAATCATCTTTTTTCTTATTTAGTAATGCTAAGAGTAAAGGAAATTAGGTTATGGAATCTAAGGATGTAGGTGTTGTCATCGTGGTTTTAAAAAATGAAAAGAAGAAAAAAAATGAAAATGTTATAAAAACCATCACCCACACAACTTAGTTAACTTTGAAAAATGGTAATAATTACATTAAGAGAGGTACACATGCCACAATTTAATTACTTTCACTTTGAGATCAATATCTTGCATTGTTTTTCTTTTTACTTTTTTTTTTTTTTGTTTTTTTGTTTTTAACTTTCAAACTTAGGTTCTAAAAAAGGTGCCTAACGTCAATCTCAATCATAAGAACCATAAGCATCCCCATCTATGGTCTTTGATACGGAATCCTAAATTGAGAACCTCATTTTTGAGGTTCTTAACAGATGAGCATTAGTTCTTGTAATTCATGGGGTCCTTCATGAAAAATCTAAAAAAGTTATCCATTTTGTTGATCCTATACAAAATATCAAGAGAGAAGGAGTCCTCCATGAAAAATCTGAAAAAGTTATCCATTTTGTTGATCCTATACAAAATATCAAGAGAGAAGGAGTCCTTCATGAAAAAACCCTAAAAAGTTATCCATTTTGTTGATCATGTATAATATATTAAGAGAAGGGTAGGGAATTGAATTGATATCTTTAAAAACAATTTTGAAGCTTTCTCAATGTAAATCAAAATTACCTATCTTAATAACTTAATTTGATAATTAGTGATACTTTAATAATTCAACACACAAATAACAATACAAGTAAATAACTCAAAGTAAAAGAGTTAAGAAGGAGAAAATCAAGTTTATGATTTAAAGAACTTCGAGCTTATGCCTACTGCTCTCTTCTAACTTCACTACTAGAGATTCGGTCTCCTTCATTGATGTCATTCCACTTGATCAATTATATCAAAACCACTTAAGAGAATTTTATAAGTTTCTATCACACTTGATCTTTACAACTCTCTATTCCATCTATCTAGCTTATCTACAATTTAAGCTAATTACATATCTATAGAGCACAATCAAACTTTTCTCAAACAATACTCAAGTAATAGATAATTTTTACAAATCAAAAATGAGAATAATAATATAAATCTCAAATAGTTTAATACAAAAACAAATATAAAGATTATTGTAAATACAGCTTTAGTTCAACTCTCTCAAAAGTGTTCTGTACTTTTCAAATAATAAGTAGTGATCACAATCAAAGTGTATTGTATATTTTTTCTTTCTTAGAAATTGTACTCAATGTTTTGAATCATTTCTTCTTTTATATTGAATTTCTTCAATGGTTATTTTTATGGTCATCTTCACTTCATCTTTATCCAATCCCAACGTTTAAAGATAATCTATAGATATTTGAATAAAATCTTAGAGTGAATCTAAATCTAAATTTGAATATGATCATATTCCAATCATATCTCCTTTGTAGATATACAATGATCAGCAACTCTAAATACTCTTGAATTTGAAATTTGATATCCCATAAATTTCAAAATCAACTTCATCTTTATCCAATTTCTTCTTGTTTAAATATCTCCAAAAATTAATTTTCCTAAAAATAATCTCCATGAATCTTAATTCTAATTTAAATGAAATGCAATTAAATGTATTTTCCTAATATATTCATACACCTAATCTAATAAAGCTAAACCTTATTCACTTCGAATTTAACATCTTGTTATATTTTCCAAATTCATTCTTCTAGGTCAACTGTCTCAATAAACTTCTAAAAATGTCTTAGTTTATTTATCTTCAAAGTCTTTAAAGAATTTTCTGAAATGCTATACTAACTCTTCTTATATAAGCTTTTGAAACATTCTCTAAATATTTTTCAGACTTATTTCATTTTCAAATGATTTAAACCTTCTAAATGAAACTTAATTTACAATTTAAACAATCTAAAGAACCGTTTGAATACTCATACACTTGTTAGTATATTAACATTTTTTTTCTGTTTATTATCATCAAAATTCATAAAAAATGCCTAACACATTTTTATTATCTTTATTTTTTAACTAAATAATATTTGCTTTAGCCGATTGGGATCACGTTTGCATCTTCCACGTCTAGAAAGTAAATTGCATTTGCCTTCAACATTAAATGCACTGGCAATTGTAGGCAACGGAAATACTTTATCCTATATTATTATTGTTTTTCTTTTTTATTTAATTTCTTGATGATAAACTTATTAATTATTTATATTATTAAGAAAACATTAAAATATTATTTAAAAATAATTAATATGAGACATATAAAATGATAAAAAGAAATGATAAAAACCTCTCTTCAAAAGCCTTGAATAAAGTGAAGAAATCCACGAGGAAAATAGATTGTTAAGATGCTATATGGCATATGAAGGACCTTGAAGAGATCCTTATGAATGAGAATGCTTTAAGAGATTATTGCCGTATAGCATGCCACATTACCATTTTTTCTAATTCACTAAAATAATTCACGTGTCATGACACATGGACAACATAGAGTTGTGTGCGAATATCACCCTGCAAATTCTATTCAGTCTTCAACAAAGTTACGCAGAAGGGCAAAACTCTACCTTTTCTCTTTTGTAGACTTAAGTCCCAAACAAGAAAATGCAAAATTCAAGACCTTAAAAAAAAAAATGGGACAATGTTGAGTTTTATGGAAAGTTCAACCTACTGCCTAAATTTTTAATTTATCAAATGTGACCCAATTAGAAATTTTCATGTTATAATTATTAATATAATCTGTAATATGTTAGTCTAATCATCACATTCAACCAATCAAAGATAGATTAGACAACAACCAATTAAAATAAGACACGTATCCATGGATGATAAACTATCCTAGTAACGATAATACGAAAAGTTTCAATTAAATATTAAATTTCACAAATTGAATTCTATATAATGAATTGAACTTTTGACCAAAATTTAAGTAGTTTTTACAACATTACCCTATATAGAAAACATATTATTCCAAAATTATCTTTGATCATAGAATAAAATAATACTAAGGGAATTACTACAACATTCTAGCTTTATCCCATTCTAGTGAAATAAACGGAAAATTAAGAATCATTTACTTAAGAAGGGCTTTAATAATATTAATACATTACATAAATCAATAAGTAACTTATAAGTATTAATAAAATTTTAATATATAAAAATATAATTTTTAATTTTTAAAAAATATATTCATTCACTAATACATATCAAAATTTTATTAATATTTACACGTAACTTATTGATTCACATAACATATCAATATTATTAAATATTTTTTTCATTTACTTGAAGTAAGAAAGAGAGAATAGAATAACCATTGCCTCTTAATTGCATATTACCTTATTTACTTGAAAAAAGGGGCGAAGAATTATACCTCTCATGGTTTTTCTAATCTTACTCTATTGACAATAGAAACAACCTAAAAAGAGATGGGATTTTTTGCTCCCTACAAAGTGAATAAAAAGTCCAAATATTTTGACCATTATAACCTAATTAAATTAACTAAATAAAGTTTAGTTATTTTCCAAAATGACTAAATAGTAAGTATAATAACTTTACTATACAAGATACCCATTCGAACGTTACTTTATCAAGTAGATAAAAAAGGCTACAAAGTATTATCTAAAAACCTACCCTCACATGGTAAAATACGAATATAACATATAGGTATTCTATACTCACCTTGGAACCTATATTCTAAAGTATATAAAGTACAGATTTTATAATATCCTATACCTACTATATTATGTTAATTGAATAATATTAATAAATAAAAAGTTAATTCCATTGCATTTTTTTTTTAATCTTGAAAATAATAACAAAAACCTAATCTATAATAGAAATCCTAAAATTATATACTCTTATGTCTACTATTTTGTCCCTCTATTATTCTTTTTCTTTTCTTTTTTTTACTATTTCATTTTTACACTACTTTCTTCTTTTTTTTACTAACCATAATCTAAAAAGATATTAAAAACATCTCACTTTTTAAATTATTATCCAATATATTTTATTAGAGTTACTTAGCATATGATTTTTATATTTTACTTATAACAATTTTATTATTTCATAAAAAATTTATTTTGATAATCTTAAAAGAAAAGATAAAAAAATAATTTAATACAACCCAACCAAGGTTAAATGTTTCCAATTACAGAAGTATTCTTTATTCTATCTTCTAAAGTTTTCTTATTGTTACAATTAGATATGTTACATCTATAAAAACCTATTATTATTTAATCAATTACCAAAGTCATAAGTTCAATATTTAATTATATGTCTACACAATATTTCAAAAGAAAATAAAGTAAAAAAAAAAATACAAGATCCACAAAATACTCAATACCTTGATAAAATTCATAAAGTTTAGGATATAAAATGGTTTTAAGGTGCAACAAGATAGGTTTCAACTAAAAAATTTTTAAAGTTGTACTTATAAAGTAAAACAATAAGGTATTATATCCTACCCACTCACCCCTACTAAATAGAGACAAATTAGTAGTTTTATTTATATTTCTAACACAATATTGCAATTAATAAAGTAAAGTAAACATTGCAATAAAAGATTACATGAAATAAACATTATAACAGAAATTTCTAATTCATTCTAGGATATAATCGAATCAAGTCGAACCAAACAATATTGAGCTTAAATTCGACTAAGCTTTAAAATTTAAGCTCATGCTTAACTCGAAAATATACATAGCAAGTTCAAACTCGACTTAATGAGCTTGATTAAGCTCAAATTTTTTTATAAATTTCTCTAACTAATATCAAATTCACTTATATTTAAATAAATAAAAAATATTAAAAATTATACCAAATTCAAATAGACTCGTAAGTTTAAGAGCTTAAAGTTCGGGCTCGACTCGACTCAGCTCGATTCGACTTACTACTCGAACAACTCGAGCTCAACTTAACTAAATTATCATCGAATTTAACTAAATTATCATCGAATTGAATTTGAATAAAACTTAAACTAAGCTTGAATAGCTTGCCAATTAGTTTGATTCATTTACACCCCTAATTTATTCCCAACAATAACCATTCTCAAGGTATAACGTTTTTATTCCTCATCCATTCAGGGTTAGTCTATTTTTTGCTCTCATTGCCCCCAACTCGTATGCATCTCTTGAACTTATTAGGTTTCCAACTTTCACCATATTAATACCTGTTTTAGAGCTAAGATACTGAACATAAAAGAACGAGGTTAAAGTCTCATCCCAACAAAAATTTTAGATCCAATGGAGCCCATTTACAAAATGCTCAGAAATCCCCATCCCATGAATAAGTCACTGCAGCGCAACTAATGTTCGGAAAGCAGTTCATGATAATTCATGGAAGTCTTAATAGGCGTAAACAATAAGAATGGAATTCATAAAAGACTTCCACTCCATGTGTATTAATCAACAAGCACATGGAACTACTTTCTTCCATCAGCAAATGACCCTCCACATCACCCAAAAAAATGAACATCCACATCAGAATAGAAATGCCCTACTTAGTTTTGCAAAGAAGAACCAGAGAACGAGGGAATACCTAGATGACATTTATCTTCAAAAACTGCAGTTAGATAAAGAGGTCATTCTACCCCTTGTCCTAAAAAATGGGTGATTGATCTTCAGAAAACGTTGCTCTAATCTGAAGAACAAGACAGCAAGCAGGCGTACCTTTGTTCACTTCTTCCCACCAAGCACATAAGTTTAAGCATAACTGCCAGCTAAGAGCATCCATTTGCTAAAGCATGCTCTTCATATTTATGGGTTCACTGAGCGGCTAAGTTCCAACTCAGTTCACTGATAATGACAAAGGGCCCTTTCCTCTTTTAATTAATTATTAGAGAAGCACTTGGAACAATTAAGAGGCTCTCTAGATGATGAGATAAAATTCGGGTTGAAAGAGGAGTCTCTCACCCGGAGAGGGAAAACATAAAAAATAGCCTACAAACTTATCAGCATTTCTAGCAAACCATGCAGGCAGCACTATGACAATGTGGACACGTTCTGATGTACCAATAATGTAGATTGATTTTGTGTAAGGCAGGATGATGTACCCATTGCACATAGAACAGTCGTATCTCTAAGTTATCTAAACACCAGAAAATTAAACAACGCAAAGAATATGCACACTCCAGGGGATATACACACACACACACAAAGAAGGGAGAGGCAACTCCATGACGTTCATCTGAATATTTCATTGATTGAATTTGGTGTAAGACATGACCTTTTTTATAGAATTAGTAAGTGGAAGTAGAAGACAAAGTTTGTAATTTTGTTCTTAAGGCGAAAGAAAAAATTGATAAAATTGGGATATTAGGTTATGAGAAGAGTTCATTGGATAAACACGTACTCAAGCAAGGAGTCATAGGCTGTTGCCAAGGAGCATTATCATAGCGTTTCCAGGCTTTGGCACAAAACATGGGGCTTTTAAACTATGACTAAACAGAGATCAAATTTTTCTTTCCTAAATGGTGTCATTTTCTGCGACCACTCAAATTACATTTTCACATATGTGACACCTTTTTCATTTATTTTCACATATCGCAGCTATAATTAAGAGGGACACACAAGGAAAACATTTCAAACTTTGAGATGGGGGCATTGATAACTGTCTGTAGTTGAAAATTTCACAATCCAATAAGACAGAGAGAGGCATTGATATGTAATAGAAAACGGATAGATGGTGCACAGGGCACTTGTTAAGTGGCAAAAGATCGAACATTTCATATTTCCCACTTACTTTTTCATAAAACATGAACTCTGTAGCAAAAATTTTCCTACATTACTTAACAGGACCTCATGTAACAATTACGTCCACGTAAATATGAACCATAATATCAGGAGTAAAATCCATAAAATTGAAATTTGTCTAGACTACAGTGTCATGATCATCCTCAAACGGATAAAAGGGGAAGAATCATGAAGTGCCCACCGCGCACACGTACTCTATTAAATATTAGAAAAGAAAAACAGAATCATCTCAGATAAGCAGGGATCTTGATGCGGATAAATAGCATGCTCATAACATAAGCAATAACAACAGATGAAATACCGGCAGTAGCAATGGACACTTTCACGGATTTAGCCCTATTCTTATCAAGAGCCAGATCCATCATTACGATCCCAAGTCCACCCAGTACGAACATGAACCCTGACGATAGCCCTTCTATGATGTACTGCCCGTTCACTCTTCCTGGCATGAACACCACCGGCCGAACCGAACCTGTCACTGGATCCTGGCTCGATCCGATCCCTGGAGGTTCCACGATCACATCGTACACGATTCCTGACACCACCATGAAGTAGCTGAGGAGAATCAGCACGTATACCGTCATGGGGGAAGGAAGGCTTAGGGATGGTAATTTCAGGCGGAGGCGGGGCACACGGAGGAAGCTGTAAGGGAAGATCCGGAGTATGTGGAAGAGTGGGTCTAGATCTGGCGACGCCACCTCCGCCCCGGAGGTCGCCGATGAGGATTGGGCGTCCGCTTTTGGAGCCATTTCGTTTTTAAGTTTTTCCCCTAATTTCTTCTTCTTGTTCTTCAATTTTTCGGTCTGTTGTTTGGCACCCCCAACCCTGACCGCTAAGAGAAGATTCGATTCTGAAATGGGCTAGAGAAAGTCAATGGGTCTACATTAATAAATGGGCCTGGGACTTTTCCATTTTTATGCCCCGTTCTGTACTTTGCAGTTTGTTCCCTAGACACGATAATTAAATATATAATTATGTGAAAAACCAAGATCTACAATGCATACACCATCTTCTTTAGAGAGTTCGCACCTTCTACACAAATTTTACTACGAAGTTTGAATGCAAAATTTCCTACAATATAATTAAGTCTTGATATTTAAATAATAAATTTTCAAGTGTCAAATCACACATTTGAATAAAGATGAGATGTATTATCTTTTATAGTAAGTTTAGAGAGAGAGTATAAAAATTCAATGGAAATTCATGCTAAAAATTCTAGCAAGATAATGGAGAAGCAACATACTATGTAATTTGAACATTTTCTAAAAAAACATGATTGTTAAACCCAAAATAAATACAATCTTAATAGTCTCACCATATAAATCATTATATGATAGAAACTAGTATTACAACTACTATCACAAATATAATTTACGTAAGACGTACTCGATCTAACTACTTTAAAATATCAAGTTCAATACTTATCTAACATAAAACCTGTGATACAATCTTTCAAAGTGGCTCTTGAGACTTGTAGTACTATTCTATGGTGACTATATATGTATGCATATATAAATTTACGTTTGAAATAAAAGTTTGTAAATCTACAAGTTTTCTAAATACATTTTAGACCAATAACCAAAAACTACTAGGTTGCCTAGGGAGGCCCGATTAGTTCTCCCAAAAAGCAAAAGATACAAAAAAGAAAAGTTCAATCATGTAAGTCATGTAAAAGCTACAAAAGAATCTAAAAAGGAACAAGCAACAACTTGCTCAATAAACCATTTTGAGCAAGTAATGTAATTCACCACATGAAATAAAGGTGTAATGTAATTCTAGTCCATAAGTAATTGAATAGGTACGTAATTTCTATTACGATGTTCACTAGGAAAAAAAGACAGATAAGTAATAAACATGGAATGTAATTAAGAAGACCATCATACCCCCTTCTTCAACCTTTTTTTTTTTTCCATAAAGTATACTACCAAAACCTCAACTTGATGTTCTATTCTTCGTCTCTCTCTTTAATCTTCACAAATAAAAAAAAAAAAAAGAAAGAAAGAACAAATGGGTCCCTAAAGACCCAAATTTCAATTTTAAGATTACAAACATCTCTTTCTTCGATAGGAATAAAGACTTAAATTTCGATTTCAGCGAAGCCTATTATTTGGCCCTAAAACCTAACTTAGGAAACCCATTTCTTTACGTGAAGTCATAACAGTCCCGTCATATAAACCATCCTAAGATAGAAACTGTCCTCACAGTTACCATCTTAGACCTAGTTCACACAAAGCGTACTTAACTCTATCTCTTTAAAGCGTCTAATTTGATATTTATTTGATATAAACTTGTAAAGTAATCTTATGAAATAATTTGTAGTAATAAACTTATCATTTAACCTTATAAAAAAGTAATAGTAAATCCTACAAGTACCTGTCATTTCATATACAAACCAAAATATTGAAAATTATTAAGCCCTTTGATGAGTCTTATGTAGTTTTCCTTAAAAAATAAAAAGTTAATACTAAGGGTAATAACCGGCCATTTCTTATTGTATCTTACTCCCTATCCCAATTTACTAGGGTTCTGGTATTAGGTAAGCACTTATATGCCATTTGGATCCTACAAAATAAACTATAGGGGAATGAACAACAACATACTCGGTAAGTGAGGGTGGAGACAGAAGTATACATTCAACACATCACAACCAGGGTTTTTAATCAAATTGGTTAGATGCAATGTATGTACAAGTAAATATCATCACACAATATTATCTGATCCGTCGTGAGATCAGAGAAATTTCACCCGCTCTAATCCAGGTTAAGAAGATTGACGTCATACACTCATGGATTGAAACCAAACCAGAGCTTATGCAATGGAGAATACCCTCCTCCCACAACAACCTTCGAACCACAGCCTGTAACCTTACCGTGACCTCATCTCCTATCACTTAGTTCGATTAAGGGTGGGGAAAGGACCATTTCAACTATCCTCATCGAAGGGAATTCGTGTTTGGCCCGAGAATCTTAATCGTTACACCTAATAGGTAGCGATGCATATCAAATTAGATATTAAGCCAAGTTTGAGTTAGTTCATCTTTTTAGGGTGATCAACCAAGCTTAAACAATTCAATAATAATATTCATAGAACAATCATATCATGGAGCTCAACTTCGATCACAGCAAATCAAAACCCAATCACAAGCATTACATACACACAAACAGCTAACTACATTCACAAGCCAATATATACCAAAGTCTCCAGATATTTTGAAATAATATCCCAAAATGCATTAAAGCATTGATCCCACTTACTTGTCCTAACGTTCACTTTGGAAAACTCATGTCGTTAACGGTCTGATTATTGGGAGGCCTTATATATACAAAATCTAAATTCAATTTTCGTAATGGTTATAAAAACATTAGAGTCTTATCTAAAGTAGCTATATATATATATATATATATAAAGTATATAATCATTTTTATTATATAATAATATATAGTTTCATTATATCGATCGAGTTAAGTTATTAAATATTAATAATGATCAAAACGTACTTTTAATCGTTTAAATCACGTTTCGATTATGGTAGAGTTATAATAGTACGTAAATCAGTAATATTGTAGAGATATAAGTTATATTACCTAAGTTTATCCGATTTTAATAAAAATAGTATCGTTGGGCTCATACAAACTTAACGACACGTATTACAAGTCTTAATTTCTAAAAATGATTTTTAACGAGTAATTCGAGTGTTTAACACTGTTATACGTATCTAATCAAATATTATCATAGTATACGTAATTTATATTATTAAACCATATTTTACCTAATTTGTCAATATAACCCACAATATAGGTATTATCTAACCCTAATACCTCTATAACGTATCCTAGTTATTAAAATACCATTAAATATATTAAAAAATATAATTTTTATCCAATCTGACCAATATACAAATAGATAGTTTTGATTCCCCTATTTATCATATTTTAACCTATTATTGCTATAATTGGGTATTGGTTCGTTATTTAAGCTATTTTATTACGTAAATTCATAATAAATAGCTCAGGTTACCAAATAATTCCTCAAAAATTTCTATAAACTCCTAAAAATATGTGGAATTCAGCTACTATTTGGTCTCAAGTTTTCAATCTATCACTTATATATTCATATTTACGTTTTACCCTTGAATTATCTTAAATTACCTAATTAATATCCTTTTTGCACCAAATTGATTTCAACCTGTCCCAACATTATTATTATTCACTAGAAATCAGTACATGTCCATTTCGTCATTCAATTTCATAATTTCCTATTTATTTCATAATTTCAACCTATTTTCGAGTTATTTTTAGGTCGAAAAATATAATAAATATTAAAAATATTCAAATAAAAAAATCGGGTTACATGGAAATTATCTATATATCATAAGTGTCTTACATAAAAATTTTGAGCTAGAAACTACATCATTTAATATATTTATTTTAAATTTCAAATTTCGGATAAATAGTACATTTATTAAGTAAGTATATTAAATACTCCTAATTTTGTAAAAATAAATTTACCAAATGAAAGTACATATAAAATAACCTAGGAATTAATTTTTTTACGTTTTTCATAATTAATTTAATAATTTTTCAAAAATATAGAAAAACAGGATAAAAACTCGGAACTTTAGTTCATCAAAGTTTCAGCCATCATTGGCCGAAGAGAGGTTATCGGCCGTCTTAGTTGGTGGTGGCTCTACTAGGTGGCAATGGGGCTCCATGTTAGGTCATCGAATGATTGAGGAATTAGCTAGGTTCGATCCTTGCTTTGTTTTTTCCTATTTTTTGTCAAATTTTCCTTTTTTTTTCCGAATTTTTCTTAAGTTTTCTTGGTTGCCAAAATGTTAAATCTGAGTCCTAGGATCCTATTTATAATAGTTTAGGTCGGTTGAATTTTTTCTTAACTATTAAGTAATTTATTTTAATATTTTCCTCGAAAAACGAGTACTAAGACGTGTCAATTTTTTATAAATTTGCTTTTGATGCAGCTGCTTATTCTTTTTAAGCTGCTTAACATTTAATTCAATCATATTTCAAGTCATTTTTTTATTTTTTTATAATTTTTAGATAATATTTTAGGGTATTTTGGTATTTTATATTAGTATTTAATAATTTTTGTTAATATACAAGTATATATCCTATATATATCATACATGTAATNTTATAATAGTTTAGGTCGGTTGAATTTTTTCTTAACTATTAAGTAATTTATTTTAATATTTTCCTCGAAAAACGAGTACTAAGACGTGTCAATTTTTTATAAATTTGCTTTTGATGCAGCTGCTTATTCTTTTTAAGCTGCTTAACATTTAATTCAATCATATTTCAAGTCATTTTTTTATTTTTTTATAATTTTTAGATAATATTTTAGGGTATTTTGGTATTTTATATTAGTATTTAATAATTTTTGTTAATATACATTATATATCCTATATATATCATATACATAATGAATAATTATATACGTTTAATCATGTTTCTAGTATATCTTTTATTTTTAAGATACTTTTTCCCTATTTAATTTTGCGATTTTATCTCTCATTATGTATAATTATATTATTTTAGATTAATTTATGGGTATATTTATTATATATACGAGATATACTCATAAAAATACCTGTATACTCATATAGTATATTATATTATATTATTTTCTTTTATTGTCTAATTATCTTATTTCTAAGTTTTCATCGCATTCCGAGCTTAGTTTTAAGGGTTTCGAGCAATTTTGCACTATATTAAATAATCATACTTCTAAGTGAAAAATTGGGATTTCTAGTAATTATTTTCAAAATCTTACTTTACTGAGTCACTTTAACTAACTTTCCTATCTCAATCATAAAGTTTGGGTTCAATCGAATAATTTTTCCCGAAAGTTGTAAATTTAGCACGATTGCCTTAAATTTGATATTAGGGTCTCATATAGAATAAATTTTCAGTATTTTGATTATATTTTTAATATCCTTATTGTATTATGGATTTTCAAACTTACGAGAATTTCTCAATTAGGGTTGTCATGTTTCTAGTAAGTTTCTAGCCTAATTGGTTTAATTTCCCGGATGCCCTAAATCAACTATTAACCCTAATCATATAAGGACAGAGCTTTATCCTAATATTCAAATGTTCATGTCTAAATTGCTGATTTATGAGATATCACACTTCTCCCAATCAAAGTCATAGATCTATGTTAATCTTGGTGGTGCATGCGTGAACTTTGTGCAGATTTATTAATCATAGTGGTGCATATGTGAAATTTGTATAGATTTGTGTTGATTGAGTGGTGTGTATGTAGATATGTGTTGATTGTGATGGTGTGTGCGTGTAAACTTTGTATAGATATGTATTTACAATAGTACCTGTGTAAGTGTGCAACAGCAATAGGTAATTGGTTAGTTGTTGCCGATGGGTAGACAATAGTTTTCTTTGGTGGTGATATGTGCATAGTAGTGGCAGTGCTGGGGAATGTGGTGGTTGTATGGTACTGGTGTTGGTGACAATGCTGTTGAGGTGGTGGTGCATGCATGGCAATAGTAGTAGTGCGAGAGTTTGGTAATTGTCAAATATATGTAAAGTTTAGCTTAAAGTATCATTGGAAAGAAGAAAAAAAAAAAGGAAAGTCTACCCTAAAGTGTACCTATATAGATATAAACAAACACACTAATCAATAAATAAATAAACATTTTATGTTATTTACTTCGTCTTGAATATAGATGGATCAATTAAGATATGGTACTTCAACATGTCACTTGGACGCAACAAATCGACAAGATGATAGTTAATTGTCTAAAATTAATGATCATATATCTACCATGATTATATGTTAAGGCAAAGTTAATATCATAATATAACTCCGTGAAAATCACTAGATTTAATAACACTTACTTTAGATCCTCCACAATTTTAAGCAATTAATTTTATATATATTATAACTTAGTTGCTATCATATATAACATCTTTACCATAAAATTAATATTGTTGTAGACATATCTACTTTAATGCCATTAAATATCATGATAAAACAACTATAGTTTCAACATGCAAATCAACTTAAGGATTCCATCAAAAGTGATACTAAACTTATATATGCACATTAAACAAATGTTCAAGTATTGAATAAGCAAACGAAAGGCAATTCATCATCGTTTGCCACAACAACAAGAAATAATATCTAATAATGCAAATTCATTCTAATCCTTGCCATACTAACACTAAAAAATAGGTGAAGGTGAGTCATTTTCAAGATGGAAGGACATAATGATACATAGCAAGTTAAGCCAATGCTAGAACTAGACAAAGGATACATATATCTATATAAATATCCATATGCGGTATCATTAGCAGCTTGGTGTAGTATAATACACCGTATCATTGGGATGCCTAATTGCTAACTAAATATTGAAGGAAATTGATAGTGAGCCACATGGCTTAGCACGTGCAGCCATCAACCCTTACTCTTATAAATCTATCATCCCACTTCCATTTTAAGTTTACACAAATAGAAAATTGAGGAACAAAGCATAACAACACTTAAAAACCATAGACAATATAGGAAAATTTAGAAAAATGAATGCTACAGCATGGGATAAATCTAGCTAATAATGGTTGGGTTATTATATATAGTTTTACTATCATCCTTAGGCGTCCGAAGTCTATTTCCAAAAGAAGAATTTTCAACACGATCACCAGCTAGCATCAATAAGTGCTGAAGCTTCATGTCTCAGTGAGTTTGACCCCTCCTCTAATTTTCAATTATTTATTAAAAAGTATTAGACGTTGTTAGAAGATTATGTAAAAAAAAAAATGTTTTTGCAAGTAATTTTCAAGTAGATTTCATAAAAATTGTTATTTTATTAAAATTAAATAGCTAAATATATTACTTTTAAGAAATGGCTCAATTCTAACAGATCTAGCTTCTATTTTTTTTTTTTAAAAAAAGGACCAAAAGATATAATTTTAACTTCAATATTTTTCTATCAAGTATCTATAACATTTACTTTCATACAGTGAAAAAAAAAAACATAAAAGGTTTTATTTAAACTACTCAATATATTTTTTATAGAATTTTCATTCTTTAAGTAATAATACTACTAGTACTTAATTAACTATAAGCTACGATTTTCAAAAGACGTGACTTGGAATCTAATTTCAATAACTTAAAGTGGACTTCAAGGATATACAAAAGTGTTGTAATGTTATATAACTTGGGCTAAGATATACATGTATTAAGGCTATATAATACATGTTTTATAAGAAAATTATGTAAAATATACTTTATTTCAACAACATGGAAATAATGTGATAATGCTTGTTATATGGGTGTACATGTATATTAGAATTATATATATATCATTCATAAATTATCATTTGAACTAGAGCATACACTATATATCGTCGTGATCATATGAATCAAATGATACTAATTTTAGGTAATAAAATAGGCATTTTTATAATATTATAAAAATTATCATTATATGACAACCTTTTCATAATTGAAACGTAATATGACCAATACAATATATGTTTCGATACAATCATAATGATATATTGTAAGTAATAATATAATTACGTATATCCATTAATATTAGCTAATTTAATATAACTTATATAATAAAACTATAATAATTAAGTATATGAGTAAATGTAACTATATTTCATCATATATGAATAATATACTTTAAATATATATATACACACATATATAACTTCATTAAAATAACTACCTAAATAGTATTTCAACTAAATTGTTTAATAATACAAGAAGTTAAATGGAACCTTAACATTTTCGTAAACCTTACAAAAACTAAATTTGGGTTTTGATATATATAGGATTTCTAAGTAAGTAGAACGTTGACAATACAGACCTACCCAAGTGAACATTTATTCAAGTAAGTGGGATCAATACTGTTATTATTTCGGAATATTATTTCAAAATATCTAGAGACTTTGATATGTATTTGCTTGTCATTATAGTTAGTTGTTTGTGTGTATACAGCACTTATGTTTGAGATTCAATTTGCTGTCATAGGAGTTAAGCTTTATATTATGATTGTTTTGTAAATATTATTATATTTGAATTGTTTGAGCTTAGTTGATCACCTTCAAAATAAACTAACTCAAACTCAGCCTAATGTCTAACTTAACATGCATTGCAAACTACTAGAGGTAACGGCTAGAATTCTTAGGCTAAGCATGCACTCTCTTTAATGAAGATAACTAAAATGGTCACTCCACCTTAGTTGAACTAAGTGATAAGAGAAAAG
This sequence comes from Lumnitzera littorea, assembly GCA_024138015.1. Classification (NCBI taxonomy): domain Eukaryota; kingdom Viridiplantae; phylum Streptophyta; class Magnoliopsida; order Myrtales; family Combretaceae; genus Lumnitzera; species Lumnitzera littorea. The sequence goes on from JAMXBB010000007.1 coordinate 101,457,730, forward strand.
GTCGTGGCAAGATTGAGGGTCGTAGTTCCAAGATGGTAACGGGAGAAGGGTGTTTTCCATTGCATAAGCCCCTGTTTGGTTCCCATCCGCAAGTGAGCGGCATCAAACTCCTCAACCTAGATTAGAATAGACGTAATTTCTCAGATCTCACGATAGAACAAATAATGTTATTCGATGACATTTGCTTGTACATATATTGCATTTAACTAATTTGGTTGAAAACCCTACTTGTGATATGCTAAATGCATACTTCTATCTCCATCCCACTTGTTAAGCAAATTGTTGCTCATTCCCTTATAGTTTGTTTTGTAGGTTTAACTATAAGTACTGCACCTAAAACCAAAACTTTCGCAAACAAGGTTGAGAAGCCAAGATTAAGAAGAATTTGGCTAAATTTTGTTCTTATTATTGATTTTTTTTTTTAACTACTAGAAAACTACTCTAGTCTTCTTAAGGGACTTATTAGTTTTCCATCTTTTGGTCTGTATACTAAATAACATATACCTATTGGTTTTACCAATACTCTTTTGAAAAGTCAAACCTACAAGTTTGTTTTATCAATTATTTCAAAGGAATTATTCCATAAACTTATATTAAGTACGTACAGAAATGGACGCTTCAAAGTAGGCAACTTAAGTACACCTGGTGTGAACTAGGTTTACAATAACAGCTATAAGATCAACTTTTATCCTATGATAGTTTACACGATGAGGTTGTTATAACTTCACCTTTTCAGAGCATGATAATATGGATTTTATATAGATCTTTGATGGACTACTTTCCAACGGCTACATCGATATTGATAATTGAATCATTGGCTTTTAGTACTTGCATATATTAATGTCTCCATAGCTATGCATACATTAAAATTAATTTCAATGACTAGTTGGTTGCCTTTATTTTAATAATATTCACCTTTCATATTATCTAACTTGTATACATATTTTATATATATATATTAATGTCTCCATGGTCGTGCATACATTTGGCATTGCAAGAGAAATTAAATGTTAATAAGCTTTACTACAAGTTCATCCAATGTAGAAATGATGAACATAATCTAATAACTAATGTCATTGACAAATAATGCTATTATAATGAATAATTTAAAGCCTAATTTAATTAAGATAAACTTACAATAGCTAATTTAAAAACTAATTTCACTAACAGAAGCTTATATAATGGTTATTTAAAAATAGAACTAATGATTGCTTATTTTTTTAATTATATCCCTACATACCTTATTGCTATTGTATTTCATCCATTAACATTATATCCACTAACATAATTGATCACTCCAATTCAAGTTGCTTCCAACGTTCATTCTATTCCTTAACTTTATTAAATTAATGCAACACCTTAATTTTCTCGTTATTTATACTACTTATGATACCTAACTTTTCCATTATTCCTTTCATTGCCTCACTATTTTCTAATTTTTTTTCTTTTCTTTCCTTTTGGCTAGTGCTTTACTAAGTAGATGGGTGACTTGTTCACTTACAACATCATTGAATGGCATTTCGCTATTTAGGGATAAACTAGTCTATACTTCGGATGTATTCACTTTAGTTCTCTTACTTTGACTTTTTTCAACATTTGCAATTTGAGATCTCCACTTAAGTTCACTAGGCAATATTTGCCAATAATGCTTGACCAAGCATTGTTTTTGCCCTTTTTGTTTGAATAAATGATAAGCATCCCTTATGTAATTATGTTCACTCTTATTGCTTTGTTCTTGTTGTTTTGTTTAGTCATAGTAAGTTGCAAATATCATGACATCTTTTGATATTTTCATTTATCAAGATTTGTATTGTTGCTGCATGCGTTTTTGTAGATTTTTCTCCTTCTCATAAGCTAGTCCCTCTTCAAAGATTTTATGGACCCGTTGCCAGAAAGTGTAGAATGGTTGATTTTTTTCCGACTATTGGATCTTTACTAACGCTGAACCATGCACAAATAAAAGTTTGTCATCATTTTTCTCCACTTTTTTCGATGACCATGATCAGCTTCATTATCATTATCATCCCCATAATGCTTTAAATTTATTTGTGTGGAAAATTGTAGGTATTGCAAATTTGCACTCGTGGATATTTGTAGTGACTAATTTAATGTAGGTTGAGAAGGAGTTATTCCAATTAGAGTGTGTTGAATGTTTTCAAATGCATTGGTAGGAGCATATGGAAAATATGTCATCATCATGCTTCTTTGATGCTGATTAAAATTAAATGATGCATTGAAATTTTGTAGGTTTTAACTCATAGTTGCAAATTTAAAGGATCTTGAAAATATGCATTGCTTAGAAAATAAGACCCACCTTGTGAAATTTAAGGCATTTGAAATTTTGTGTATTTTGTGAGTACTCGAGATGTGGCAAAATTTATTAATTGTTGGATCCATGTATTACTTAAATAGGAAATTATGAAAGATTTTTTTACTAGATAAATTGTAGTAAGAATTTTGGTGGAAATGACGTATATATGTTCTCCTATTTATATAGAAGGAAAAGTAAAGAAAAAAAAATTACCGTTGAAGTTAGCCAGATAACGTTGGAATTATTAGCAAACATTTTCTAGTTTTTGAAATGTTGAATGGGCCAAAGCTATAAAATATTGATGTTGCCTAATGGTGCTAGATTTTTGAAATGTGAAATGTAAATTCATTTTATCTTTCCTGATGAATATGGAAGATACTGGACGGATTCAATGATTCAAATAAAGTAAACATAATTTTCTTAGAAAAGAAATAAAAAAAAATTGGATAGCTTTTTAAGGTTCTTCATAAAAGACATAACGAACATTAAGAACCTACCCCCATCCGTCTAAAACCTTGAAAAGGAGGTTCTTAATCTTAGGTCTCAGGTCAAGGACCACGAATGGGGATATTCTAGCCTCTAATTCCCTATTTCCACATGTTGCTAGAAAAACACATTTATACTCATAAAATACCTTAAAATCTAATATAAAATATCATGATTAGCAACTGCTATCCAACATGCAATCCTCAACTCAGCTTAATTCATAAAGATTCAGCTTGATTACACCAGTTTAGCAATAAATCAACATCTAAATACATGGTTTTAGTAAAAAATATGTGGTTTCGACCTTGGATTTGAACTAAACTAGTTTATAAACCAAATGTTTACTAAAAATGTAACACCATACGCCAAAAGCAGTAAATAACCAAGCCAACAAACATTAATGGGCCTATTTCAACCACTTAACCCATAAACTTATGTTGCCAATGTGTTGACAAGGTATTCATAACCATGTCCTTATAGACTAGTTCTATAGCTTCCTACAATCTATATGGGACACTTAATCATGGAGTCTCACAATCTCTACCCCCTTAAACATATACATCCTTGTTACGAAACCTTACAACAAAACCCAAATCTTCCTTTATTTTCAGTGTATGATTTGAGCTACCTACTATCTATAGGTTATTCTAAAAGCATGCAAGGAGTCATACCCTAGTGACACTCTGCATCTTTCTTGGACCTCTTCTCTAAATTGGAGCCAGACTCAGATTATCTACTTACTAACAGAGGGTTCGCTCTGATATCATTTATAATGGCTAAGACTAAAAGCAGTAAATAACTAAGCCAACAAACACTAATGGGCCCATTTTAACTACTTGGCCCAAAAGCTTCAAGTTTGTATTGATAAAGTGTTCATAATCATGACCTTATAAACTATTGCCACAACCACCCACAATTTATGTAGAATACTTAATCGCGGGGTCTCATAAGAAATTAAGTATTCCTTTTAACTGATGGTCATGAAGAACTTCAAAGTATGTAAATTATAGTAAAACCAAGTTGGGTTCTTTAAGAAAAACAAGAGAAAACTAACCACTAACTCACTGATTTCAACAAAATAAAAATTTATCAAATATCTAACTTCAAAATTTTGTATAACCCTTTACATTGCTTGAAACTACTTCCTATGAGGAACATACAAGAATTTAGGTTGGAACTACATTATTTATGTTTTAAAAAATGTAATATAAAATCAATTAAGGCAAGTGGTTTCCTAAGGAGTCTATATTTACCCTCAAAATTTTTAAAATCTAGGTTGATTTTTTAATTTCACACAAAAAATTACTTAGAAAAACTAAGTTTCAAATTTTTTTTACAACATTTGATATTTTTAGTAAATTTTATAAATTCGGACCAAAATTCATGACTCACCAGAACTTTAGCCATCAGTCACCATCGAGGGGTAGAGGTATGTCGACCGAAATAGCCATGGGCCTCTCCTTCATGTAGTGATATCATACTGCTTCTAAAAATACCCTATACTTACAAAATCATATAAAATCAGATTGTACACTATTAAGGGTAGGCAAACACATGGTAAGTAGGGTACGAGACTTTACCCATACCTATACCCTACCTTATTGGTACAGGTTCTTAATCTTTGCTACTCATATCTTACCTTATGGTACTCTAGAACCATCTTATACCCTATACCCTATAAATTGTACAAGTTACATGGTACCCTATAGGACTTGTAAATCTTTTTTTTAAAAAAAAAAAATTCAATATGACTTATTTCTATTTATTTTTCTTTCTTTCCAATTTCTTTCATTTATTTTTCGTTTTAATCATTTTCTTCACCAATCATTATTATACTAACATATCCATTTTAGTGAAATATTGGTCTCAACTATAAATACTAAATAAATAATTATAAATTAGACTCATTTAAGAGCTAACTTAATTTGGTAATAAGAATATTCATAAATTACAAATTATATTATCTCAATTCATAATTAGCATTCATAACGATCCTCCATCCATCTCAATTCCTAATCTATTGACTAAATCTTTTTCAAACTTAGTACAAACCCTAATCTAGGATAAGCAAAAAAGATATAAACATTAATCTAAATTAAATCTTGACTTAAATGACGTTATATAATTTTATTATGAGATATTTTTTAAACCTAATATAAAGAAATTATTGCATCATAAGAAATAAGTTAATAACATACCTTATTAAGTGGCTTTACGTAGATTGTTTCTTTTCTAACTTTAGTAGAGTTGGACATAATAAATAAGGAAGATAGAGCGAAAAGAAAATGCAATAAAGAAAAAATTAAAGAGGAAGAGACTAACATAAGGAAGTTAAGTTTAGTTTAAGGTTTCTCATAGACTGTATTTTGTTTTTTTGTTTTTTAAGCTCATATGAATGATATGGTATTCTTTTTTATTTACTAATTTTATTTAATTATTATAGGGTAACTACAAGGTACCTACAAACCTGTACCCTATATACTTTATAGCACAGGTTTTAGGATAGGTATATGGTACTCTAACCTTATTCCTGTACCCTACCCTATATGATGGAAATCAACCTCCGACTACGTCCAAGTCGAGGTTGACCTGTCCAAAGCCGACGCCGACTCTCCAGAAGAAGATGTCAACCTGTTCTAACCTGAGGCCGAATAGCTTTTACCGAGGGCGAAAAAATGACAGAAGACCAAGGGGAAGAAAAGGAGCCATTCGGTAACAAGTCTATCATCTACCAAGAAGATAAGAGATCACATAACAAGGGCTCGAGACCAAAGAACCACTTGACACTATCCTGATAGACTAGTGATGAATGACTTTAGAACTTGATAATTGTGGGCCGACTCCTTTAGTGTCTCGACTAGGCATTATGAGACGTTAGGAGCTCCCTCTTAGATCCAGACATCCAATTGCCGACCCCACCCAATTCGGATCCTGCTCCTTCTTGAACATGCCGAGTAACTACATGCCAAGTTCTATAAAGCACATAGTTTTGTATTCTTGTATATGTTTTCCTTCATTTTATTTATGGGCCTGATTTTTTAGGGTTTAAGGCTTTATACGTTATTTACAGTTTTGTCACTAAAGTTTAGAACTTGCTATAAATAACAACATTTGTACTAAAAGAAAAGAAGATACAGATGGTGAAGAATGTTCCCTTATATATAGAGAGTGAAACTTTCCTCTTTCGAGCAAGGCTATACTTGAGCTAGTAGAGCTTTTGTTTGCCGGATTATTGAAGGTCAATCTTATTCTTAAGATTGTGGTAAATCCCTTCATTTGAACCAGTTAGTGAGTTATATCTAACCCTCATTTGAATCCCGTATGACATTTAGTGTTTATGAGCTGTATCGAACATTGTTTCAAGCTCAAACCCTTGATTGTGTTTGTGTCTTGGTGAGTTATATCTACTCACATTCACCATAAAAAACCTTCCTGTTCTTCATACTCATTTGTCTTTTGGAATCCTGAATACCCATTCCTGTTCATCCAACCCGCTGTTGTTCCTTTGATCCTTATCATCTTGGTATCAGAGTTTTAAGGAACATGTGTGCTAATGTTCTTCAAAGTAGATTTGTGGTTCTAACATTTCTATTAAAACATTGTTCTATAGTGTAGTATGCTATTCATAATAGTTGTAAGTAGTTGCAGAAGTTGAGTAGTGGTTGTTTTTGGGTTACTGTTATTATGTTTTGTTGTTTGTTCAATTCTCTGGTCAATTACTGTAAAAACAAGGATGTCGGAGGATAGTATCAACAATACTAGTGATAATCCTTGCAGAAACTTGAGGTGATGTGTTAACAAATTAGAATACCGATCTAGAATCTCACCGACTCTATTCAAGACCTTACTGGGTTAGTCAGAGGTTGTAGACATGATGGCCGAGAAGGAAGAAGGGAGTGAACACTCATAAGTGGAAGTAGTTCCAATGAGCTTGAAAATGATGAACGATAACTAAGGAGAGTTGCTAAGCCAAGAAGAAGAGAAAACTAACTTGCGCCGAGAAGAAGAAATGATAGGAGTGTTGACTCTGAAACAAATCAAGAAGCCCGAAGAAGAGAGCTGAGGTCGAGAAGGAACATGGCTGAGCAGAGCTCTAATAGAAGTGGTTGAACTAAAGTGAATCGACCAGCTCAAAATGCAAGGAATGAACCCCGAGCACCTGGCCAAAGACTTGATAATGTCAAGCTAAAACTACCTACCTTCAGTGGAAGTAGCTGACCAGAAGAATTCTTTAATTAGGTTCCCCAAGTTGAGAAGTTGTTCGAGTGGTACAAGTGCGATGATCTAGCAAAGGTTAAGTTGGCTCCCTTATCCCTTGTTGAGTATGCAAGTCTTTAGTGTGATAAGCTAATTGCCAAGCGAGATGCTAAAGGAAAGGAGCCAATCAGAACTTGGAGGCTTATGAAAAGTTTGATGAATCAACACTTTGTGCAGACTTATTTCAAGCAGGACATGCTCCATGCTTTCCAGCACCTTAGGTAAGGCCAAAACACTATTGAAAAATACTTACAGGAGTTTGAAACTCTAATGATGAGATGTGAGATTGCCAAGCCATAAGACCACACCATTGTTAGGTTCCTGAGTGGACTCTGAGATGATACAACCGACATAGTTGAACCACAATTGTTCAACTCTCTAGATGAGCTAATTAATTTGGCCTTGAGAGTAGAAAGATACAGGAGAAGAAGGCATTAGAGGCTAACTAGCTGACCTCAACAAGGTAACCCTGAGCCTGAAAGGTATGCTGAGAGAAGGCAAGAAAAGAAGATGGAGAAAGAAGAGCTTAGCCGACCTATCCATGCTGAGAAAAAGATTGCCGACAAAGAGAAGGCACTCGGTAACAAGGCCCGGAAGTGAAGTGCTTCAAGTGCTTAAGCTACGGAAACATTACTTCTCAATATCCAAATAAAAGGGTTATGATCTTGAAAGGCAAGGGACCTAACGCTCAAATAGAGAGTCAAAGTGATAAGAGCTTAGAAGATGGATTGATCAAAGAAGATGCCTATGCTGAAAATCTGGATGAACTCTTATCCTTGACGAGCCAACTAGCCAACCGGAAGGTAGATCCTGGACGAAGGGAAAATTTATTTCACATGCAGTGCCTAGTAAATGGGAGGACCTATTCCCTGGTTATTGATGGAGATAGCTACACCAACATCATTTCTATCGAGTTAATAGGAAAGATGAAATGGCCGACCTACCCGTACCCCCGACCTTATAGATTGAAATGATTTAATGACAAGAGTATGGTCCATGAACATAAAAGAGCTCAAATAACATTTACAGCAAGACAATATGAGGATGAGGTCAAATTTGATGTGGTCCTTATGAATGCCGCAAATTTACTTCTTAGCTGACCTTGGGAGTATGACGAAAAAGTGATTCATGATGGCTTTCTCAACACTTACACAGTTTGGAAGGATGGGAAGAGCTATTGCTTGATACCCATGAGCGTTGAGAAAATCCAAAGACACTCGGTACCCAAGGTAAAGAGAAAAGAGAAGAGAAGTTTATTCAGCATCTCGGCCCATACTCAATGCTTAATGTCGAGGACGACTTCCTTTTAAACTAGTGGTAATGATGGGAATCAACCTCCAACTATGTCCAAGCTGAGGCTGACCTGTTCGAAGCCAATGCCGACCTTCCAAAAGAAGATGCTAACTTATTCTAACTCAAAGCTGAACAGCTTTTGCCAAGGGTGAACAAATGACAAAAGATTGCGAGGAAGAAAAGGAACCATTTGGCAACAAGTCTGTCGTCTACCAAGAAGATAAGAGATCACACAGCAAGGACTTAAGATCAAAGAACCACTCAACACTATCTTGATAGACTAATGACGAATGACTTTAGGACTCGAAAATTATGGGCTAACTCTTTTAGTGTCTCGGCCAGGTATTACAAGACGTTAGGAGCTCCCTTTGAACTCGGACATCCAACTGCCGACCCCGCTCAATTCGGATCCTGCTCTTTCCTAGACATGTCAAGTGACTGCATGCCAAGTTCTATAAAACACATAGTTTTGTATTCTTGTATATATTTTCCTTCATTTTATTTATGGGCCTGATTTTTTAGGGTTTAAGGGCTTGTATATTATTTACAGTTTTGCTACTAAGGTTTAGGACTTGCTATAAATAGCAACATTTGTATTAAAAGAAAAGAAGATATAGATGGTGAAGAATATTCCCTCACATATAAAGAATAAAACTTTCCTCTTTTGAGCAAGATTGTACTTAAGCTAGTAGAGCTTGCATTTGTTGGATTATTGAGTATTGATTACTCTCTTTAATCTCTCCCGTGTTCTTATCAATCTTATTCTTAGGATTGTGGTGAACCCCTTCGTTTGAACCAGTTAGTGAGTTATATCTAACCCTTATTTGAATCTTGAGCGATATTTAGTGTTTATAAGTTGTATCGAACTCTATTTCCAGCTCAAACCTCTAATTGTGTTTGTGTCTTAGTGAGTTATATCTACTCACATTCATAATAAAAAACTTTCCTGTTCTTCGTACCCATTTGTCTTTTGGAATCCCGAATACCCATTCCTGTTCATCTGACCCGCTGATGTTCCTTTGATCCTTATCACTGTAAGTATAAGTTTTGGGAAATTACTATCCGGAACCTTAAATACCCATTCAGAACCTATTTGATCAAGTAAAATCCAGATGGATACCCTATACGATAGGGTTATCTGCTTACCCTATACACTATTTCCTATCTCTCTTAATTCTTCAACATGCAAGCCTAACTCTTCAACTAATTGATTCCCCCAATCCTTTAAGGAATTTAAAGTTTCAAATGTAGCTAGCCTTAGAGTTTTTATGGCTTTCCAAATCAAGGTATGTAATTAACAAGTGTAACTTTGTAAAATAATCCTATATTTTACATGTAAAGGTGTCAATTTCCCCTCAAATCTATCCCCTAACACTTACCATGCCTAAGCTATGTGTAATGATGTTACTTAGTCTTTTTTTTTTTTATTTTCTACCAATTTATGCAAATTTCTAATGTATTTTTATGTAATTTAACTATATTTTTAGTTATACATACATACACATATACGAATATATTAATTATATTTTATCTACATTCATATCTTAAAATATTATTTTGAAGCATTTTTATATACGTCTATTACCAAAATATTTTATCTCTATGAATTTGCTAATTATAATAATGGTAAAAAATATTCATGTTTCTTTATAATCAGTATATATATATATATATATATTTATTATTAATATAATTCCCTAATCTAGCATCACTAAGTTACTTTGTCTAATATCTATGACCTTCTCGCAAAAATCTGGTTTAATCAGACAACTTGCAAGAACATCCTAAATTACCCATTCAAAACCTAATTGCTAAAGTGCAAGGCTTACAATGACTATTCTCAAGAGTAATGATCTTCAAAACCTAAATCTTATCTATTATATTTGATTTAAATAAGTTATATACTTTATCAATAAATATAAATGTCAATATTTTATGCAATTTTCTTATTTGAATCAAATTTATGAAACTTTTCATGTGATGATAGATGATGGATACATGAAAACAAGTTGCTTTAATATTAGTAATAGCAGTAAAATTTCAATATGATTTATTGATGATGTTTCAAAGTTTTAATTGAAAGGTCACATATAATAACTTCTTACTAAACAATTGGTCTCAGTCAAGCTTGTTAAGTAGATTAGTCCCCGTAAAACTTATCATGCCCTGCATGGGACTATTGATTTGCAACCCACCACAAATGCTGTATCACCTATAAAATACTTGTGAAATGTCGAAAGCCATTGCATGTATAGAAAAGAAAATAACTTTTACAACAGGTGCTTAAGTACAATTGGTCAAAATACAAGCTTACTTACGTTTAACTTAAATAAATGTCTCCATAACATTAACTTGATTACAAAAAGAAAAGAAGATCTAGTGTCTAACTACAAGCCATCAAAAAAGATAAAGTGCACCAAGTGGCCTGATGACTTCTTTCACTACCATGTGATCATCATTCCCATTCATTAAAGCCTAAAGCTTATCTTAGTAGTTCTCTTAGTGATCATATATATTTATGATCTTACAAGATTAATGAATACCATAAGGGAACGAGTAACCACAACTCAATGAGATAGAAGTGCAATATTCTCATTATTAGACACTCACAAGTAACATCAAGCAAATTTTCAACTATATGCTATGCATGAGCAATTATATCAAATGTAAGTATCACATGTGATCTTCTAGTAACCAATGTATAGCATATTTGCTCTTTAATAAGACAATAGAATGGGAACTCTAAGCTTCATCAATCATACAACAATCTCCAAGTCACTTAGTTTATGAATGGAAAAATAAAATTTCACTCCTTTTCTAGTAAATTCACTTTGTTTGTCATATAGTAGTTATGACCTTCGATAATGCAGAAAGGTTCGTGTAATGTATGATCCTTATATAATTTATTTTTAGTGATCTATCAAGATATTGAATTCTAATCTCGATTCAAAACATATTAGGAAGCATAGATATTCAAGTTATAACATTCGAGTACCATAATTACCTTATACATCTAATTATGGCTTTAATCATCATAGCATTTAACACATGAACACTTTAATCCAATTCATGAAATTCATCAAACAGGTAACATAGGACTACAATTTTATGACCTGATAATAATAATAATGTTACACAAAACCAAGTTAATGGAGGATTTAATGTTGCATGAAAAGTTTATTACTTAAGTTTGGTAATATATTAGGCTTGTACCACCTCTGGTAAGATGAATTGAATTCTTAAGACTTTAACAGGTTGTTTAGTTCGCTAAATGGGATTAATAAATGTTACAGAGAGACTGAATCGTACAAGGAATAAGCCAAGATGGCTAGAAGAATACCAGATCTGAATAGAAGATTACTAGATCTAAACAAATCTAGAATTAATTGTAACTAAATAAACTAGATTTAGGGTTTTGTTATAGTAATAATCGAAATAATTGCAAAAGCAGTTTCATAACAGCAAACATATACAAATCTAACATATCAATCATTGTATAAATACAAAATACAAAAAAGACTAAAGGCATCAAGATGTTTACACAAAAAACCACTATCTCCTTCCTTCTTACTTCTTAGAGCCATAGCTTGCTTAAAACAGAGTACCTTACAAACAATAAGAACAAGTTACGATAGTTCTTATCAAAAATTGATAAGAATCATTAGAGAGTAAACACACAAACACAAGAGAAGAGAGTGAGCAAATTAGGGTTGCTTACCTTAGAATATTCAAGCAATAGAAAATAGAGAAAGGGAGAGTAAGAGTAATTGTAGATAGATATTTTAGTAGTACATGGCCTTAACAATAAAAAGCCTATCATTTGGTGCTCTCGTTGAGCTTGAACAGTAATCATGGTGCCTAATTTAAGAGCTAATAATCTGGAAAAGTAGTTAGCTGAATTTGAATAGAATCTTTTATAACAAATGGAAAAAAGATTTCAAGAAATGCAACTTAACTTATAAAATTCTCAGCAAGAATAGTTAAAGAATTAAAATCTCACAAATTCAGCAAATCATTCAAAGCTACCACAAGATTCATCATTTTCCAATAATCAAGGTGATTTAGAACAATATATGAAGGGTATCAAATTAAAGATACCAAAGTTTAATGGCGAAGATGCATTAGGATGGATTTCCAAGGCAAATCAGTTTTTCACATTTCATGCAATACTAAATGAGCAACGCATTACAATTACTTCATTTACAATGGTAGGGAAGGTTTTTGATTGGTATAAATGGTTGTATAAGAATAAATAGCTAGGTTTTTGGGGAATATTTCAAGAAGATGTAAGAGAAAAGGTTTAGTCCTCCTAAGTATGAAGATGTACAAGGAATGCTTGCAAAATAAATGCAAACAAGGATAATTAAGAATAATCAATCTCAGTTCAAATGCTTTTCAAATAGAGTAGTTAGGTTGTCAAATTCTTTTCTTTTAAGTTGTTTCATATCAAGACTCAAGCAGCATATTAGACGAGAGGTTCAAGAAGCAAGACCTCAAACTTTATCAAAGGCAATTTGGTTAGCTAAATTGCAAGAAAGTAAGTATGCTGATTGAATAAATTCTAAATTTTATTACCCATCATTATCTTTTCCAAATTCTAAACAACCTTTATCAATTGTCTTGTTGCGAACAGTAACTAAGAATAGACAAGGCTGGTCGCTGAATGGGTTTAAGCTTACAAAAAGCTCGAAAAAAGTTAACGAGGAAAGGTACGCAAGGATGAAAGTGAAGAATGAAAACAGTAAGCAAAACCTACAAATAGCTCCAGAGGATATGATGCACCAATGGAACTTCCAAGAACTCACGGCACAATTCGATATGATGCATGAATTGGTCTAATGAGGTTATTCGCCACTTATCCTTGCTTAAGGAAAATGATAAGAGTAATATCAAAAGTAAACAAACAATGTTTACGCAAGGAAGAAAGTACTCAAGTGTATTGAAGATAATTTGATGTTTTACAGCTACAAATATAACGGTATATATACTCGTAAGTTAAGGTAACTTACCCTAAAGGGAAAAGACAAAAAGGACATTTTCTAAAGAAGCAATGTATACGATACAAAAGAGTAAAAATGAATATAAAAAAAAAAACAATAATTGGTGCAATAGATTCTACATATAATACTGTACATGTAGCGATGCTACATTAGCCAAGTTGTTAAAAGATGCGGACAAAAAGTACAGACAAATGGGCTTATCCGAATAGGGATGGCTTAGTTAGTTTGGATTCTCTATCTCTCGTCCTCTCGGCAAGGATGATGCCGAGTGAATGGACGGCTCAGTGCTAAGGAGTAATCATCAACTCGGCATATCATAGAATAATGGGTGCTCATACAGCATGGCATTAAAGGTAACTCGAAAAGGAAGTACTTGGCCTCAACAAGGGTTGGTTAGAGGTCTGATAACATGATTCCCATCATTCCCTCTGAGTTGTTTTGGATTTGAGATCAAATTCGAATGGTGTTCGCTCAGTTCTCCATCAAGATGATATGGACTAAGGTTGGCAATGTTAAAGGTGTCAAAAACCCCATAATCCTTAGGCAATTCCAACTTGTAAGCGTTGTCATTGATTTTTTAGAGGATTCTGAAAGGTCCTTTTGCTCTTACAGATAATTTGTTCTTCTTCTTACTTAAGAACCGTTCTTTGTTGAGGTATAGCTATACCAAGTCTCTTGGTTGAAATTGTTAGGCGAACCTATCTTTGGTCCTTTCTCGCATTCTTTTAGAAGCTTAGTCGATGTGCCAAGTGACCTTATCATAGATGTGCTAAAGAGATTATGCTTTGACAGAGGCATCAGGTCCTCTTGCGCAGGCGTTGGTACAAGGGCATGGTTGAGGGTTAACTCAAGATTAAATCCATAGACTACTTTAAAGGGAATCTACTTAGTGGTCTCATTTACAGTTCGGTTATAGGCGAACTCAACTACTAGCAAGCAAGCATCCTAATTAGTTAAGTTCTTACCTACTACGGCTCGGAGTAGTGAACCCAAAGTACAATTAACTACTTATGTTTAGTTGTCAGTTTGGGGGTGATATGAACTACTAAAGAGTAATTTAGTCCCTAGCCAATGCTATAGGGTTCTCTAGAAATGGCTCAAGAACTTCAGGTCTTTGTCAGAGATTACGCTTCTCGACATGCTATGTATCCACATAACCTCCTGTAAAAAAAGAAAAGCAATAGTTGAAGCATCGTTAGTTTTGGTGCAGGGCATGATGTGTGCCATCTTACTGAATCGATTTACGATGACTATTACAGAATCTTTGCCTCAGGCGATTCACGGTAGTCTAAGAACAAAGTCCATGCTTAGTTTAGTCCACGACCTTATCAAGATAGGTAAGGGCATTGCTTTCCCTTGTTCAGCTCGGTACTTAACCTTTTTGCACACAACACAGCTTTCGATAACTCGGTGCACATCTCTTCGCATTCTTAGCTAAAAGAATTGGCCATTCAATAGTTCATAGGTCCTCCTCTCTCTAAAGTGTTTAGAGAGTCCTCTGCTGTAGGCTTCCTTGATTAATAATTCCCATAAGGAACAAGTTGGCACATACAGTTTCTCCCCTTAGAACAAGTAGCCATCCTCCACATAATACATATCTACTGTCCTCCCATCCATGCATTGTGAAATTATTGGTCCAAAGTATAGATCTTTGGAGTACTGTTCTTTGATACTAGTAAACCCAAATAACCCGGTTTGCAGTTCCAATAAAAGTGCATGTCTCTTCGAAAGAGCATCTACAACTACGTTGCTCTTTCCCTACTTGTACTTAATTACGAAATCGAATCCCTCAAGGAATTCAACCCATCTCGCCTACCGCTTCGATAACTTGGTCTAACTTCGGAGATACATCAGTGATTTATGGTTAGTATATATAACAAATTCTCTTAGCAATAAATAATGTTACCATACTTGCATTGCTCGGATCAGTGCCAAAAGTTTCTTGTAATATATGTAAGCTCCCAAAATTGAGTTTAGGATAACCGAGCTCAGATTTAGGGTTTTTAGGGTAACTTATCCAATTGAGCCCAAACTTTGTGACTAAAATGAAAAAGTTAGTCGAGATATTATAGTGAAGTTAGATTTTAGTAATAATGACCCGAAATCCCAATTTTGCCCTTAGAAATTAGAATATTTACTAAAGCCCTAAAATTGAACTTAGATTGCAACGAGAACTTAGAGATAAGTTAATTGAGCTATAAAATGAGATAATATAGTATAATTTACTATAAAAAAATACACGTAATTTTTTAGTATACCCGGTACAAATAATAATTATACTCGTAAATTAACTTAAAATTGAGTAATTATATATATATTGTGTTGAATTCATGAAATTAACCTTAGAATGTATCCTAAAAATAAAAGATATGCTAGAAACTTAATTATATGAGTAAAGTTATATATTTCACATGTTATTTACATAGGATATAACCTTGTATATTAATTAAATAATTAATTCTAACATATAATATCTATATTTAAGTAATTATTTAATAAAAGAAAAAGAAAAATTAATTAAATAACAATGAGATTGCTGGAAGGAGGCGTGGCAGGACAGAGGGGAAAGTAAAGTGCTGAATCAAAAGTAAAATTGTAAGATTAGGACACCACATGCTTAGCTAAAATAGGAAAAAACAAAAGAAAAAAATAAAGAAAAATCATAGGCGGTGAAAGAGCTCTATAAAAATTATCCCAGCAGCAGAATAACAACATTTGACAGTTTGGAACCAAAAACAACAGAAAGAAAAATCAAGAAAAAATCGTAGAAAAAAAAAAAAGAAAAACAGAACAATCATCGAGCAAGGCTAGTTCTTAGGGTTCCCTTTGATCTGCTGTTATGCCACTTCACCACCAAGGAGTACCCCCAGCGTCTAGGCGTTTCGACAACCGCCCAGCCACCACCGGCCACCGGAGCACCCAAGAACACCAAGGTCAAATTTCTGCCCTGTTTTTCAATAATTTTTAAAAAATAGTAAATCCGCCCAGAAAATTATGAAAAAATTTACACTTAGGTTATTTTAGACATGCTTTCATGTGATATTTTTATTTTTGAAAAATTCGTAATATTTAATATACTTTATTAAGAAATCTGTAATTCATCCGAATATATATTTATGAAATAAATGTACTATATGATGTTGTTTCTAGCTGAAAATTTTTGTGTAGGATGTGTATGATATATAGGTAATTGCTATGTAGCCCAAATTTTTATTTGAATAATTTTAATATTTATTGAATTTTTAGGCCTGAAATTGGTTCGAAAATAGGTTGAAATTATGAATTTAATAGAAAATTATAAAATTAATTGATGAAATGGGCATGTACTGATCTATAATAAATAATAATGGTATTGAGTCAGATTGAAATTAATTGGATGCTAAAAGAATTATAATTGGATAATTTATCAAATTTAGGGGTAAAATCGTCAATACGAAAATATAGGCAATAGGTTGAAAACTTGAAACCAAGTGATAATTGAATTCCCTATATTTTTAGAAGTCCATAGAAATTTTCGGGGAATTATTGGGTAATCCGAACTATTTACTACGAATTTATTAAGTAAAATAGCTTAAATTACAAGTCGGGGTGTATTTGTAATATTAATAGACTAAAATGAGTTAAATAGTTAAATAAAACCTATATATAGGATTGCTGATCGAATTGGGTTAAATAGAGATTTTTATTATAATTATTAATATTTTCTGATCGAGATGTACTTTAGGTGTATTAGAATTGAATAATACTTATATTGTTACAATATAAGGACAAATTGGATAAAATATAATTTAAAACTATAAATTTCGCATAATACGATCGTTTTTATATAATTATGTATAATTGTATTAAAAATTCAAACTACCCGTTAAAATCCATCTTTAGGAACAGGACTCGTAAGATGTGTCGTTAAGTCTATACGAACTCAATGACACTAGTTTTGTTAAAATCGGATAACCTTAAGCAATCTAGCCTATAACTATAACATATTCAAGAATATACACATTTCGGTAACCTTACCGGAATCAAAACGTGAATTAATAAATAAAAAGTACGTTTCGATACGATCAAAACGATATATAATACGTAATAGTATATATGATGTACAATATCAATAATTAATAATTTAATTCGATATATAGTAATAACATGACTGCATATTATGGAAATAATATATATATATAACCATTTTAGATTAAACCCTAATGTTTTCGTAATTATTACGAAAATTAAATTTGGACCTTTTGTGTAATTAGGACCTTCCAAAGACGGTTGACAATTCAAGTCAGAAATAGCAAACATCTAAACAAGTAAGTTAGGATGGTAGCTTCGCCGCTGTTTGGGTACTATTTAAAAGTATCCGGAGACCCAAGAGTACTTCTGGTTGTGTTTGTAGTTAGATGATTATGCGCATGCTATGTGTGTGAATGATACTCTGTCGTGACAGGAGTTCGACTCCTTGGTGTGCTGTTCTGCAAATTTGCATGGATTCTGTATTGTGTGAACTTATTGGTCACCCCTGATTATCACTAATGATTATTCGACTAAAGTGTAATTGGTCATGCATAATCACCCGTTAGGGGAGACGATTAAGAATGTTAGGCTAAACACCGACTTCCTTCGATGAGGATAGCTGAAATGGTCCTTTCCCCATCCTTAGTCGAATTAAATGATAGGCGAGGAGGTCGCGGCAAGGTTGGGGGCCGTGGTTCGAAGGCGGTCTTGGGAGGGGGGTGTTCTCCATTGCACAAGCCCGGGTTTGGTCTGACTTGAGTCGCGATAAAACTCCTCAATCCGAGTTAGAGCGGATGAAATTTCTCTAACCTCACAGTGGACCGGTTAACACTATGCGATGTTTTCATTTGAGTGATTGCATTGCATTTCATCATAATTATTAACCTTATTTGTGATTGTATAGTACTCTTCTGACTCCGCCCCACCTATTGAGTTAGTTGTGCTCATACCCCTACAGACTCTTTTGCAGGTGCTGAGTAAAGGCAAAGATGTTCAGGTACCACCGTTCTCAGGTTAGTGTGTTGGTGTGTGGGAAAGTGAGGATTGACGAATTTAACTGAAGCTGAGCTTTTGTTTTGTCTTTAAGTTTTGAAGAAAACTAAATGGGAATTCCATGGGAGCCCACTAGTTTTCTAACTTATTGTATATAAATCGTAAAACCTGTGGTTTTTAATAAACTCTGATTGTAATCTATACCTTTGGACGTGAAATGTTTGTATAATTACTGTTATAGTACTAAACAACAGATTGTATAGAACAAGTATTTTGTAAAAGCTTTACCACAGGTTTAGATATTAACAGATGTCAGAACAGACGTTTCAAGCTGGTTGAGTTGTGCGCCTTGTGTAAACTGCGTCTACGATAGCAATTGTGAGGTTAGCTTTTATCTTAGATTAGTTTACACGGCGGGACTGTTATGACTCTTCTTGTTCAGGGCGTGACAATATATAGAGTAGTT
The DNA here is from genome assembly GCA_024138015.1 of Lumnitzera littorea. Classification (NCBI taxonomy): domain Eukaryota; kingdom Viridiplantae; phylum Streptophyta; class Magnoliopsida; order Myrtales; family Combretaceae; genus Lumnitzera; species Lumnitzera littorea. Next base: position 101,476,547 of record JAMXBB010000007.1, read on the forward strand.
CAACTACAGTCTTCGGAGCTTCTTACTATAGAAGGCAATTAGCTGGCTTTCTTGTATCAAGACAGTACCTATTCCAATGCTCATTGCTTTGCATTCCATCTCAAAAATTTTGTCGAAGTCAAGTAGTACTAATACCGGGGCAGAGGTTAATCTTTCTTTTATGTCGGCAAAACTCCTCTCCTCCCTTTCTCCCTATCAAAAGTTGGCACTCTTCTTTGTCAGCTCGGTAAGCGGTGCGGTGATGGTGCTGAAATTCCTAATAAACCTTCAATAAAATGAAGCCAGTCCGTGGAAGCTTTTCACATCAGCACAAGTAGTAGGAGTCAACCACTTGACAATTGCTCGGATCTTTTCATCATTAATTCGCAAGTGTTCTCCACTGATTACGTAACCTAAGAATACTACTTCCTCTTAGCAAAAACAACATTTCTTTAAATTGCTGAATAGTTTCTCGGTATAAAGGATATCTAAGACTGCTCTAAGATGTTTATAATGATTTATCATGTCAACACTGTATACCAAGATGTCGTCAAAGTACACTATAACATACTTCCCTCTAAGATATCATAGTACACGGTTCATAAGCCTCATGAAAGTGCTCAGAGCATTTGACAAGCCGAAGGACATGACCATCTACTTGTAAAGTCCATGTTAAGTCTTGAATGTAGTCTTCCACTCGTCTCCTAGTCTTATGCAGATTTGATGGTAGCCAGATTTAAGATCAATTTTGCTAAAAATCTTAGCTCCACTCAGTTAATCCAACATGTCTTCTAACCTCAAGATCGGATACCTATATTTAATCATGATTTTGTTCATGGCTTGGCTGTCAACACACAGTCGCTAGGTTCTATCCTTCTTCAGTACTAAAAGTGTAAGCACAGTACAAGGGCTGAGACTCTCTTTTACATAGCCTCTCTCTAGCAACTCATTGACTTGATGTTGGAGCTCAAAAGCTTACTTGAGATTCATCCGATAAGCTGGCTTATTCGGCAGTATAACGCCGGGTACTAAGTCAATACAATGCTTTATTCCTCGAGTTAGGGGCAACCCCTTAGTTAACTATTCTGGGAATAGGTCGACATATTCATTTAGCAGCTCCTTGATTTCCTAGGAAAGCTCACCCTGCTCCTTCATTTCCAATAGTTGCTTAACTAACAATAAGATTGGCTCATCAGCATTGATGGCCTCTTGGAGCTCGGCTTTACTCATCACCAGAGCCTTCTTCGATCCACGAGTAAGTTTCATCTGCAACTTGTTAACTTCTCTCTATAGCATTGGATTCAGCATGATCTTTCGGTCATCCTTCTCGAACTCTCCTATCAAACAACCACTACCGACCTAGCAACAAGTGAGAAGCGTACATAAGCAGTACGTCATAAAGGATCTGGTCAAAGTAATTCCTTATAGTGCTCGGCAGTTGTATTTGCCGAGTAATATGTAATGGTCATTTCTCACTCAACCAGTGCAACTTGTACAGCCTGGGATGTGTAATAGTCGGCAGCTTCAGTTGGGAAACAAGATCGACCAATGCCATATTGGTGCAACTTCTACTATCCGTAATGAGAGTACACATCTAATCATTCACCTTCTAAGTGGTATAAAACAAATTCTCTCTCTACTCCTCCTCTCATGAGGGTTCTACGCTCATCGTACATAGGACAACCATAAATAATTGGTCTAAGTCCTCAGGAAACACGTTCTGCTCAATTAGTTATTTCTCGGTATTTTCTTTCCTGACTGGAACCTCCTCCTCAAGCTTCTTATTCATACTCTCTACTTCTAACTTTGGGATGTCTCCTTTAATGACCATCATTCGTCAGTTTGAGCACTAAGCAGCCATATGTTCGAACCCCTAGCACTTGAAGCACTTGATTTGGCTTATCTTCCTACCAGACCCTTACCCCTTCTCATAAGTTTGGGTCAGCACTTTACCATTAGGTCAGCTTTTCTACTCGGCTTTGACATCAACCCTTTTGCTTGGCTTGGTACTTGACTGAGCTCAGTGACTTGCTTAACTAAGTCGGCTAGTTGGCATTTTGGTCGTCACTCAGTTCCTTCTTTGCCTCTCTACTCGTTAAGCAATCTTAACAGCTTCATCTATTGTGTCAAATCATTGGAGCTCTACAACATCTCGAATGTCTCCTCTCAACTCGGTAACAAACCTTGAGACTATTTGAACTAGTGGTTCCTCTACTTCGCAATGCATCATAAGCATTTGAAATTCTTGAACATACTTGTCAACAGTTCGGCCTCCTTGACCTGGCTCTTGAAGCCTAGTAAAAGTATTTTAAAGGTATGTTTTCGGTATGAATATGTTTCTCAGCACTCTCTTCATCTCGGTCCAAGTGTTTATCTCTTGATACTCCTTTCGTCTTCTTATGGCTTGAAATTTCTTTCACCACATGGTGGCATATTCGAAGAATTCAACAGCAGTAGTTCTTACTTTCTCATAATCCTCATACTAATAATAATCAAACATATGCTCCACCTTTTCTTCCCACTCTAGATACTCATCAGCAATCCCAGATCCATTGAAACTCGGAATTCAAAGCTTTACATGGTCAGATGCTCTGGGGACTCATACACGCTCCTCTTCAAAATACTCTTCTTCCTCCTCATCAAGCTCTCTCAGGTCTATCCTTTGCCTTACTCATCCGCCAACTCCTTCACCTCGAACTGGTCGAGCTAGGTTCTAACCTCTAACAAATTGAGCAGCTTATGGAGTGTTTTGCATGGCCTTAGTGGGTCAGCAAGACAGTGCATGAACAGTTCGAGTTAAATCTATTAAGAGATTAGCTACCTTATCAAGTCTCTTATCAGTACTTCTGGGAATTCCTTGAGATTGTCGTCCATGGTGGATAACTCTACTGTTATCACCAATATTAATATTCATACTTAGGTCTGTAATTTTTCCTCACAGACTCAAAATTCGAACAAACACTTTAGAAAGTGAACAACTAATAACACAGCAGCCAAATGAACACAGTAACTAGCTTTGTTTCATACACGCAAAACAGAGTACAACAAAACTTTAAGAAGAGCTAACTATAGTTCACACAAAACCTCTGCTTTGATACCAAGATATTGCGAACCATAACTAAGAACAGACAAGGTCGGTCACTGGATGGGTTTAAGCTTGTAGAAAGCTCGAAAAGAGTTAATGTGGAAAGGTACGCAAGGGTGAAAGTGAAGAATGAAAATAATAAGCAAAACCTATGAACAACTCTATAGGATATGACACACTAATGGAACTTCCGAGGACTCACGACACAATTCGATATGACGCACAAATTGATTCGATGAGGTTACTTGCCACCTAACCTTGCTTAAGGGAAAGGATAAGAGTAATGCCGAGAGTAAACAAACAATATTTATGCAAGGAAGAAAATACTCAAGTGTATTAAAGATAATCTGATGTTTTACAACTACAAGTACAAGGGTATTTATACCTGTAAGTTAGGGCAACTTGCCCCAAAGGAAAAAGACAAAAAGGACGTTTCCTAAAGAAATAATGTACACAATATAAATGGGTAAAAATGAATATATAAGGAAAACAATTATTGGTACTACAGATTTTACATATAATACTGTACACATAGCAATGCTGTATTGGCCAGGTTGTTAGGAGATGTGGACAAAAAGTACGGACAAATGGGCTTGTCCAAATAGGGATGGCTTAGTCAATTCGGATTTTTTATCTCCCGTCCTCTCAACAAGGATAATGTCAAGTGATTAGTCGGCTTGGCGTTAGGGAGTAATCATCAACTCGGCATACCATAAAATAATAGACGGTCATATGGCACGGCATTGAAGGTGACTCGAAAAGGAAGTATTTGACCTCGATAGGAGTTGGTTAAAACAGAAGGATTTATCATACCAGCCCCTTTAGTCCTCGGCCTTAGCTATAGATTAGAGGTCCAGTAGCCTGATTTCCATCATGTTTCCTCTAACAAACCATTTCAATCATTTCCATTTACTTCAAACATTAGACTAACCAACACAAACAAACAAATAATTCAAACACTTCATTACCCATTTGGAAAATGTTAGCATAAAAAATGCTTGCAAAGAGAGAATAAGGTTTTTACTACAATTGTGATGGGAAATATCATAAAAATCATAAATGCAAACAAAAATTTTTACTATTATTGTACCAAGATACAGAAGAGGATCAAGAATTGCAAGAAATTGTAGAAAGATCAAATGAGGAGCAGAACGCGCAAGATATGGTGGCAATTAGTTATCATGCTTTATTGACTATGTCAATCCCAAAAACTCTCAAATTTCAAGGATACATACATGGTAATCCTTTTATAGCATTAATAGCTATTGGAAGCACACATGATTTTTTGCAATCACAAATAGTTAAAAAACTGGCTTTGGTGGTTCAAGCTATCCAAAAATTTCAATGATAATAGGTAATGGTACGACATTGGAATTTGTATAAATGTGCCAATGAACATTCAAGATTGGGAATTTTATCAAACATTTTACATTCTATTGATATATGGAGCACATATGGTTTTAGGTATATAGTGGTTGTGTATATTGGGGCCAGTGGCCATTGGTTATGAGTCCTTAATTATGTAGTTTTCTTAAGGAGATAAAATCATACTTTAGTAGGAGACACATGAGTACCAATGATTGAAATCACCCAAAATCAACTCAGAAGAATGGTATAACATGATGATATAGCATATTTTTATCATTGTGTGGCTTAGATAGCAAAGTTTAACACATTAGAGAATACCACCAACAATAGTGAATTAACATCACTATTAGGCAAATTTTCTCTAGTGTTTGAAGCACCATCATCACTACTACCAATGAAAGAAGTCCAACACCGAATCCATCTTAACAATAAGGATAATCCAGTCGATGTACATCCATATTGCTATCCACATTTTAAGAAAAGTGAGAATGAGAAACAAGTACGTGACATGCTTTCTTAAGGAATTGTTCAAAGAAGTACTAGCCCATATTCATCCTTTGAGTTACTGGTAAAAAAGAAAGATGAATCTTGGTATTTTTGCATTGATTATAGTGTACTTAATTAAGTAACTATTAGAGATCAATTTTCAATTCTGATAATTGACAAATTATTGGATGAATTGTGTTATGTAAGATATTTTAGTAAATTGGATCTCAGATCAAGTTACCATTAGATAAGAATGGCTCCAAAAGATGTGGAAAAAATAGTATTTAGAACTCATGAAGGACATTATGAGTTCCTAGTAATGCCTTTTGGATTAAGTAATGCCCCAGCTACGTTTCAAGCAGTGATGAATAAATTTTTTCAACCATTTTTATGAAAATTTGCAATTGTTTTCTTTGATGATATATTAGTATATAGTAGTTCCTTTAAATTACATTTGGATCACTTAGCTTAAGTGCTCTTAAAGCTACTAGATAATCACTTTTATCTCAAAGAGAGCAAATGTTCTTTTGCTCGGCATACTATTGATTATTTGAGGCATATTGTATCTCATAACCAAGTGCAACTTGACCCTTCAAAAATTCAAGCAGTCAAGAAATGGGAGAAGCCTACTATACTTAAGTAGATGAGAGCTTTTTGGGGGCTAGCTGGATACTATAAAAGATTTATCAAACGATACGCATCTATAGCTCATCCTTTGACCGACATGTTAAAGACTAATCCATTTAAGTGGATTGAGGAAGCTTTTTCAACATTTCACCAACTTAAGGATGCGCTTAGTCAAGCACCAGCAGTAGCACTTCCAAATTTTGAGAAGTAATTTATAGTAGAAATGGATGCATCAAGGACGAGGATAAGGGTCGTATTGTTACAAGAGAATCACCTAGGAGCATATTTTAGTAAGAAATTACCATCACATTTAACCAAGGCATCAACATATGTTAGAGAATTTTATGCCATAGTAGAAGTAGTGAAAAAATGGTGACAATAATTATTAGGTCAACATTTTGTTATCAAAACTAACCATAGAAGTCTAAACAAGTTGATTTCACAAGTTGTATAAACACCTAAATAGTAGAAATATTTGAGTGAACTCATTGATTTTGACTATTCTATTATGTACAAGAGTAGACAAGAAAATATTGTTGCGAATACACTTTCTAAGCAACATGATACTCTTTTGTCATTCATGAGCCTATCAATACCTACATTTGATTTTGTCTTTACATTAAAAAAGGAATACGATAATATTCTAGCTTTCTAGTAGCTTATTTAAGATTTACATAATGGGGTGCCTCTTAAATGGTCTTTAAATTAGAAAAACAGTATTTTATTTTATAAGGGGCGAATTTTTTTTTTTTTGCTACAGTTATCTATTATTCCAACTGCTTTACAAGAATTCCATTCTTCACCAAGTGTTAGCCACTTTGGTTTTTTAAAGACATTTAAACAAATAGCTACTAATTTTTTTTAAAGAAGGCATGAGACGTCAGATTAAAGAGTATGTTTGAAGTTGCTAAGTTTATCAATAGGTGAAGTAGTAAACTCATGCACCTTCAAGCTTGTTAGCCCTTTTACCAATACCAGAGAGGATATAAGAAGATATTGCTATGGATTTCGTCACTTATCTTCCTATATCTAAGGGCTATTTTACTATATTTGTAGTAGTTGATAGATTATCTAAATATTGTTATTTGGGAGCTTTAAATAATCATTTCACTACTACAAAAGTAGCTCAATTATCCATGAATATGGTTGTCAAACTACATGGGTTTCCAAGGACTATTGTTTCAAATAAAGATTCTGTTTTCTTGAGCAAAAAATGGCAAGAACTATTTCATTTTAGTGGAACTTAATTACATATGAGTAGTTTTTATCATGCTTAGAGTGATAGGTAGATTGAGGTTCTTAATAGGACTATTCAACAGTACATAAGGTGCTTTAAGATGAATTGCCCTGCTAAATGGGTATCTTATTTACCTTGGGTAAAGTTCTTATACAACACTTCTTATCATGAAGGAGCAAATATAACACCTTTTGAGATTATGTATAGTAGAGCTCCTCCTTTCGTTCCATCTTTTGTATGAGGTGCTTCTAGATTAGAAGCTATTGACACAAAATTAGTAACTTGAGATTGGATACTCAAGTTCCTCAAAACTAGATTACATTAAGCTTAATAGAGAATGAAAACTATTGCAAACAGACATAGGACTTCTATGTCTTTTGACATTGGTGATCTTGTATTTGTTAAATTGCAGCCTTAAAAACAGGTTTCCTTAGCTAGACAAAAGGGTTATAAACTATCTAAAAAGTCATATGGACCTTTTCAGGTAGTCGAGAAGATTGGTACTTGTGCTTATCAGTTACAGCTTCCAAAGCATTCAAAGATACATGATGTTTTTCACATATCCTTATTGAAGAAGGCTCATGGGTTGGACATTCCATCTTTAGAGTTACCAAAAGAAGTTATTGAAGGGTCGCCTTTACTAACACTACTAACCATATTAAACTCACGAATTATTCTATGAAGGGGTGCTTCAGTACTATAGATTTTGGTATAGTAGAAGGGTTTGTAACCAAAAGACACCAATTGGGAAGATTTTCATTAATTCCAACAATTGTACTTAGGTTTGAACCTTGATAAGGTTAATTTTTCTGATTGGGCGGAAATTATTATAGAGAGACTAATGCGTATGAGGAATAGGCCAATATGGCTAGAAGAATACCATATCTGAATAGAAGACTACCAGATTTGAACAAATCTAGAATTAATTATAATTGAATAAATTAGATCTAGGGTTTTGTTATAACAATAACCAAAATAGTTACAAAAGTATTTTCATAATAGTAAACACATACAGATCTAATAGATCGATCATTGTATAAATACAAAATATGAAAAATAGTAAAGGCATTGAGAAGTTTACACAAAAAACGACTATCTCCTTCCTTCTTACATCTTGGAGCCTCACCTTACTCGAAAAGGTGTACCTTGCAAACAATAAGAACAAGTTAGTATAGTTTTTATCAAAATTGATAAGAATCATCAGAGAGTAAACACAAAAATACGAGAGAAAAGAGTGAACAAATTAGGGTTTCTAACCTTAGAAGATTCGAGAGGCAGAAAACAAATAGAAAGTGAGAGTAATTATAGATAGATATTTCGGTAGTACGTGGGCCTTAACAGTAAAAGGCCTATCAATAAGGAATGGAATAGAGATTTTGAGGGAATATAATATAAGAGTAATAAAATTAGGATTCTTATTACAGTGTTTAGTTAAATAAAAAGCGTAGTAGGGAATAAACATGTAATAGAACATAAAAGATAATTTTACCCTCTTCTAGTATTTTTCTTCCTTTTTCTCTCACTATCATCCCTTTGCTCTCTTTTTTCTCTCTCTATCTTTGATCTCTCTTCCCTTTTCTCTCTTTACCTTTGATCTCTCTCTTAATCATTGCTTTCTCTACTTCTAATCTCTCTCTATATTTTCCTCCCTTTCTCTCTCTCCACCTCTGAACTATCTCTCTCAATGGTCCTTTCTCTCTTTACCTTCTATCTTTGCTCTCTCTCTATTATACTCCAATAATCCTAAAACTAAGAACATATACATACAATGGTGTGAAGGATAAGTCGTATGGTGATGTGAAGTGTACATTTGAAGTTCTTATGCTAAAAGGGTTTTGATTGTGACCGAAATTTTTAGGTTTCGCTTGCTGAACTTTTTTAATGAGAGTTTGCCAATTTTTAAAGGGAAAAAAGAGATAGAGAAAGTGAATGGAGGATTTGTTGAAAATACAAGAGATAAGGATGGTAGGAGTATATAGTGGTGAGTGGTTGGTGTAGTGGTAGTAAGAAACGATGATGGTGGTAGCGATAATAGTAGGTAATGAGTGGTGATGGGTTTCTATTTCTATTTCTATTTCTATTTTTTCTTTGGCCTCAATATCTCTTTCTCTCTCTAAGGTTAGATTAGGAAAAAAATTGGATCTTATAAGGAATCACAATTCTTAGGCAAGAGTAAGTAATTGCAATTACATATTATTAAGTAATACCCATTCAATGGAATGATTATTACATGTTACAAAAAATCAAGTGAACAAAGTAATAAAGAATTGAGGGAAAATGGCAATTCCATTCCCCCTAACTAAACATGCCCTAAAGGAAATTACATCAGGTACGTATTTATTTGTAGAATTGCTAAGTTTGGATAATAGATTAAGCTTAATATTTATGAACAGTTATAAAGTGCGTTAGGTGTATCGTAGGAACAATGGAAGAAAGCATGCATACGAAGAAAAAGAAAAGGAAAAAAAAAGAAGGAAAAGTCAAAGGGTAAGATTGCACGATTCAGTCGGTGGAGAATGGACTAATCGCTTGTGGATAGCTTACCATTTGGTTAGTAAAGATTACATTGACTGGCTAACGGGTCTATTTGCTTCATGGATCTGTTGTTGTTTTATCTACCAATGGGATACTAATTATTACCTCTAATTTGAAGCTTTTGTAGCTTAGAAATTACCATAAAACTTAATTTTCACAACACATATAAATCCATAAAATCAAATAATCATCATAGCATGCTTATTTCATTGATCCAACAACAATCAAGAGCAAATATTGTAGTAATTTAACGAATTTCCCTTTGGTCTCATATCTACAGTTCATAATAACGGTCTAGAAGCTGTGAGAAGTTAAGTTCTTTACCTATAGATCATGAAGAACAAGATTACTTAAGTATCTAGTTGCTAAACTTATTAAAACTTTATCTACATTCAATGTTTTTTATAAAGATTTTGATTGAAACTTCAAGGCTTATTGTTTTTCATTTTTTTAAAATTCAAATCAAAATTGAACTATACTTTTACCAAATAAAACTAAGATGGATGTAAAGTATTCTTCGTAGGTATTACAATGCGACTTACGATTCTTGATTTAAATGAAAATCAAATATGATACAAGAGATTAGAAGTGATGAGAGGATTTAGTTTCTAAGGAAATCTTAGAGCAGAGAAAGTGACGATATGAGTTTTGTATATTTGATGTGAGGGTTGGAGCTATAAAATGAGGAGTGAGTTAATAGTGCTTTTATCTAAACTTTACTATACCTTAAAGGAAAATGGTTGGTTTGAATTTATCCAAAGTTGTTTTGACTAGTATATATAATATTGAATATCTTTAATTATTTAAGCTATAAAGTTTTTATATGAATTTTATATATAATCTAAATAAAAAGTTATATAACTAAATATAAAGAAAGATTCCATAGGTATTACATGTTATGTATTATGTATATATGGCAATTAAATACCAATAAGATATTGACACAAATTATAATAAAAGGAATAATTGCTAAATTAATTATCGTACATGATTTATATATGTTACATATATCAACAACTTATTAATATTTACACACCATATGTGTATAATACGTAGCGTATATTATTAATTGAATTTCTCCTCACTAACTATATGCTTAGAATCTTTAAATTATTAATTTAATCTGCATTTTTATTTTCTTCATCTATAAAATCTTAGGTTCATTCTTAGGTTATCAAAAAAGGGAATATTTTAGGTTTTTGGGCAAGATTTTCAAATATACTTTAGATTTATATATGTGCCGTATCTACTCTCTAAAGATATGAAAGAGGAAGTTCACATCTTACAATATCATCATCATTATTATGTTATTTAACTGGATTACCTATTAGCTAAACTTGTGAATTTTTATATCTTCCCTTTCTTCAAGAAAGTCTTATCATGAAGACTTTACAGTGTACTTAGATTTGTAAAAAGGTAAGGGTAGTTTTCCCTTATTTTATTTTTCAGTTCTTAGGTAAGGATGTAACTAATTGGGTCGTTAAAGAATACTGATCGGTCGAACTCAATAAAAACCCTATAGAGTATTACTTTATAAGATTTAGGGTCGAATTTGGGGATTACCAAAAAAAAAAAAAAAAAAAACCTTAATAGGAAATTTGACTTAGTAAAAAAAAAAAAATATATATTAATAAAAATATTTATTCTTAATTTACGCACCATGAATACTTTTACATAAGTTCTATATTGTATACCGTATTTGATTATCAATTTTTATTATTGTGTAAGTCAGTAAATGTAATTCTAATTGTACTTAACTTAATTCCCTTTTACTCTTTCTTGAGTTTTATCTAAACTCTATAAAAACCTACCCCTATAGCTACAAGGTTCTTAACCTTATAAGGTCGAGTTTTAAGAATAAGAGTTGAAAACCTGTAAGGTTTTTATAAACTTTTGAGAAATGTTAGACCCTATAGAAACGGGTTCAGATTTTATAATATGTATCTTGAACCGACTCCAGTTACATCCTTATTCTTAGGTTGTTTCCGCTCCTAAGTGTTTGCCCCATTGTATTTCAACATATCTAAAGCTCTTGTTTCGAAGTTACCTAGTTAGATGACCTTGGCTAGAAACATTAGGCTTGGTAGTTAGGGTTCGGCGGTTTTAGTAAGGATAAAGAAAACTAAAAAACTAAGACAAATCCATATATGCCTAGGCCAATCCGACAATCACCTCAACTTAAAACGTAGGTAAGGAAAATACAAGTTGTTGACAATGAATAGTTGGTTGATGAGCCTATTTATTGTCTTTAATATTCAAATGTTTTTCTTTCTTTCTTTCTTTTTTTATTTAAAGAACGGAGTTATTTTAATTTAGGCATAACCTTTGATTTATGAAAAGATCCAATCATGTGTTTGATTTGATTTTAAGCCCATTGACATTGGTGCAAAGAGTAAATTGTTATATTAAATAGAAAATATGTTTTTAACTACTTACAACTAATAATTTGGTATTTTATAATTTTAATTATTAAATATACTCACATGATAATTATCAAAAGAAATCAAATATATCCTACAAAACTCTTAACCGCCATGTCCAACTATATAGTTACCATTTTCTATCACGCTTACTTTTACTATTGTTATTATTTTATTTATCCATTATTTTATTTACCTAACATTACTATTATTTGAAAAATTCATTACACATTTTATTTAACCTACATTTGTAAGGCCATTTCCTTTTGAAATTTTATTACAATTTTTATTTTACTAATATATATTATCGATATTATTCTATATTTTTTAATTCAATTTTTTTAAAATATTTTTTTGCATATGCAATGTGCATTTTTTGTTAGTAAAAGATATAAAATTAAAAAATAAAGGTTGAAAATGAATCTCATTCTCCATACTTTTATAATATAGTTTAAAATTTGATGCAATCAAAATATAGGAAATGTAAGTCCTAGCTGACTCTTTTCATACAATAAACACCATTTCATATGTTAGATAATTTTAATATATACTTGTAACAGGTATATTGTCAAGCCTCAAATAAGAGAAGTCATAACAGTCTCACCGTGTAAACTATCTTAAGATAGAGGCTGACATCACAGTTGCTATCGTAGATACAATTCATATAAGGTGTGCACAACTTAACCAGCTTGAAACGTCCGTTCTGATGCCTGTTAATAACTAAACTTATGGTAGCTTTACAAAATACCTATTCTATATAACCTATTGTTTTGTGCCACAACAGTATTATACAAACGTTTTACATCTAAAGTTAAAGTTTATAATCATAATTTATTAAAAAGCCATAGGTTTGCAAACTATTTACATAAGTTAGAAAACTAATGGGCGTCCTAGGGAATTCTCAATCAGTCTCCTCAAAATTCATTAGAAAGGACAAAAAAAGGGCCAAAAGCTTAGGTTCAGTTGATTCCTCGTTCCTCACTTTCCCAAACAGTAACATACTAACCTAGGAACGATGGTATCGAAATATCTTAACCTTACTTAGCACCTACAAAAGAGTCTATGGGGATGTGAATACAACTAGCTAAGTAAGTTGTATAGAGTCAAAAAAGTACCATATAATCATAAGTAAGGTTATTAAGGATGATGAAATGCAGGGCAATCAATCAAATGAAACATTATACAATGTTATCTGGTCTACTATGAGGTTAGAGAAATTACATCTACTCCAACTCAGATTGAGGAGTTTTATCGTGACTCAAGTAAGACCAAACCCGGGCTTACGCAATAAAGAACACCTTCTTCCCATGATCGCCTTCGAACTATAACCCTTATTCTTTCTATAACCTCTTTGCCTATCACTTAGTTTGACTAAGGTGGGAAAAGAACCATTTTAACTATCCTCATCGAAAGAAATTGGTATTTGGCCTAATACTTTTAATCGTTTCCTCTAATGGGTGTTATGTATGTCCAGTTTCATTTTAGTCAAATAGATGTTAGTTTTAATCAAGGGTGGCCAAACAAGTTCATACAGTACAGAAACAATATAAACATGCAACACGGCATACTAAGGAGTTCAACTCCTATCACGGTTGAGTATTATACACACACATGGCATGCGTACAATCAACTAACTACAAACATAGCTAGAAGTACTCTTGAGTCTTTGAATACTTTAAAACAGTATCCCAACAAGCGGTAAAGCCACAATCCCAACTTATTTATTTAGAAACTCACTATTGCTAACTCGAGTGGTCAACCATCTTTGTACTTGAAGATCCTATTTACACAAAAAACCCAAATTTAATTTTTATAGTAATTATGAAAGCATCAGGTTTTAATCTAAAATGATTATATATATATATATATATTATTTCCATATCGTATTATCACTATATATCGAATTAAGTTATTAATTATTGACACTGTATGTCATCTATATTATTACGTATTATATATTATTTTGATCGTATTGAAACATATTTTTAATTTATTATATCATGTTTTAATTCTAGTAGGGTTACCGAGATACGTACATTCTATAATATAATAGAGTTATAGGTTATATTACTTAAAGTTGTTCGATTTTAACAAAATTAGTATCGTTGGATTCATATAGACCTAACAACACATTTTACGAATCATATTCATAGAGATGACTTTTAACGAATAATTCGAGTTTTTAATACAGTTATACGTATCTATCTAGATTTTATCGTATTATACATAATTTATGTTATTAAATTGTATTTTATCTGATTTGTCCATATATTGTTGTAATATGAGTATTATCCAACCCTAATATACCTAGAGTGTATCTTGATAAGAAAATATTCATAAATATAATAAAAATACTAATTTAATCCCAATTGATCAACAATCATGCACATAGTTTTTTATTTAATTATTTAATTCATTTTAACTTATTATTATTAAAAATACGTCTTGACTTATAATTTAAGCCATTTTATTAGGTAAATTCATAATAAATAGTCCAGATTACCAGATAATTCCTCAAAAATTACTATAGACTCTTAAAAATATAGGGAATTTGGCTATCACTTGATTTTAAGTTTCTGACCTATCACTTATATATTCATATTTACGATTTTACTCCTAAATTATTTTAAATTACTCAATTATGATTCTTTTTACACCAAATAAATTTTAATCTAACCCCACATTGTTATTATTCATCAGAGATCAGTACATTTTCATTTCATCAATTAATTTTATAATTTCCTATTTAATTCTAATTTCAGCCTATTTTCGAGCTATTTTTAGGCCAAAAAATGTAATAAATATTAAAAATATTTAAATCAAAATTCGAGCTCCATAACAATTATCTATATATCATACACATCCTACAAAAAAAATTTCAACTAAAAACAACATCATTTAGTACATTTATTTTACAATTCTAAATTCGGATGAACAGTATATTTCATAAGAAAGTATATTAAATATTACAAAATTTTCAAAAATAAAAATATCACATAAAATCATGTTCAAAATAACCTAAGTACAATTTTTTTCATAGTTTTTTGAATGGATTTGTTATTTTTTAAAAATTATCGAAAAATAAGGTAAAGAATCGACTTAACTATTCTTAGGTTCTACGGAGGCCATGGGATAGTGGGGGTGTGTTAGATGACCAAGGCACTAGGGGTGCCCCTTAGTGGTGAAGTAGCTCAACAGTTGAATGTTGGAAGCCTTCGGAACTAACTCAACTCGATCAATGCTCTATTTTTCCTAATCTTTTCTATTTTTTCCATGATTTTTTAAAATTTCCCTTGAGTATTTCTGGTTTCAAAAGATTTGAAATGATGTTGTTCAATAGATTTATAATGATTTAGGTTAGTTTCTTTTCCCTTTATTTTTTTAATATTTTCCTTGCTTTTTCCTCCATTAATTGCAAGTAAGAGGTGGCTCCTTCCTAGAGAATCAGCTTTTGATTCATCAATCTTCAAATCTTACAGCATGCCATGGCAATTCCAGAATTTCCCAACTGCAATTGAGTCCTTTGGACAAGATTTGCAATTGTTTTAGTATTTTAGGTGTATTTTATTAATGTTTAGTTATTTATTAATATACAGGTATATATCTTATGTATATATTATGCGTAATATATAACTATACTCATATAATTAAGTTTCTAATATATCTTTTATTTTTACTATATGTTCTCTTAATTAATTTTATGAATTCAATACTACATATATATAATTAAGTAATTTATGGTTAATTTACGAGTATAATTATTATTTATACCGAGTATACTTTTAAAAATACCAGTATATTCATATAGTAAATTATACTATATTATCTTATTTTAGAGTTTAATTAATTTATCTCTAAGTTGTTGTTGCAATTCAAGCTCGATTTTAGGAGTTCCAAACATTTTAGTACTATATTGAATAATCTTATTTCTAAAGGCAAAATTAAGATTTTAGCTCACTATTTCTAAAATCTAATTTCAGGCTAAAATCTAATTTCACTGTATTATTTCGTCTAACTTTTCTATTTTAGTTGTAAAGTTTAGACTTAATTAGATAACTTTTCTTAAAAACCCTAAATTTAAGCTCAGTTGTCCTAAACACAATTTCAGGGGCTCATGTATATTCCCTTTAATATCTTCAAATATCTAAATAGGATAATCACTAAGGTAGCGTTTGCTTACGCAATTTTCATGGTATTTGGTTACGCAATTTTCATGGTATTGAATTAGATAAAAAATTTTGTCCTATGTTTAGTTTGTAAATTTATTTGATGATTAGATAAAAATTAGGTTGATAAACTAGATAAAATGTTTAAATTTTATCACATTTAAATCACGATATAAAAATAAAATTTGTTAGATAAAAACGAAAAATATTTTGTATATCCAAAAATATCCCTCCATATTATAATATAAAGTTAATAAATATTATTTTTATTAAATATTACAAAATTTATTTATTTTATAATATAAATAATTAATTTTTTAATATAAATTTTATATACAGTGTAAATTAAATATAATATAATAAATTTATACTATTTAATCTTCCTTATATTTGTTATATCTATTTTTTTTTTATCTAGTTTAGTCTTTATAATTAAACGTTACCTAAGAACGCATGAATAGAGTATGATAGTATACTCATTATGATTGGATTCTTTAACACCTTTTATCTATTGGTGACTTTTTTAATTAAAACACTATTAAGTTCTTTTAAAATGTAAAAGTCCATGTATGACGTACATTGATTTGGCACTGCGACAATGCCATGTAATTACCATGACCATCTTAAGTCATGGGATTGTTTCTAGATTATGTATACTTTAGTGTAATAACAGGGACTAGTTAGTATTGATGATTAGTCAACGGAAAAAAATATATATATTAGTCTTTAACTTGAAAACTCTTAGCTACATCCAGTTAATAAGTTGGAGTGAGATAATTTAGGGTTTTTTTCTCTATATATATATAATTATTAATCAATTAGTACATGTCAATTTTTAATTGAGTTACGTTAATTAATTTAATAAATAATATTATTAAATATATTTAATTAAATAATTTGATAAAAAAAGATATGTTTGTCAACTTCTAGCTTCTTTTTTTTCCCATTTTCTTCTTTTTTCCTTTTAATTACATTTTATTAAATTATTGAATTAAATATATTTATTAAATAAATAATATATTATTAATTAGTTATAATTTTATTTTGAATACACATACGACTATATTCGATCCATGATCAATCTACTCAAGTTTTTTTACCCTCAATTTCTTCACTCCATAAGGTGTCATGTTTTATTTAGATAGCGTTTGATTGTAAGAATTAGATTAAATAAAAAAAATTGAACGGAGCAAGTATAAGGAGGATTAAACAATATAAACTTATTATATTATGTTTGATAAATATAGTATTGGATAAAAAATTTATATTAAAAAGTTAATTATTTATATTATAAAATAAATAATATATTATGGATAGATATTTTTGATAATATAAAATATTTTTTATTTTTAAGTACAGAATTTTATTTTTATGCTATGATATAGATATAATAAAATTTATACATTTAATTCAATCAATCAACTTAATTTTTATTCAATTATTAATTAAATTTATAAATTAAATATTGAATAGTTTTTTTTAATTCATAAAAATTACGCAAGTAAATGTTCTTTTAAAAGAGTGTCCGAGATGAGAGAGAACGAGAGCAAGA
This sequence comes from Lumnitzera littorea, assembly GCA_024138015.1. Taxonomy (NCBI): domain Eukaryota; kingdom Viridiplantae; phylum Streptophyta; class Magnoliopsida; order Myrtales; family Combretaceae; genus Lumnitzera; species Lumnitzera littorea. The sequence continues at coordinate 101,494,002 of JAMXBB010000007.1, forward strand.
GTAAGAGGGAGTAAGAGTACGAGTAAACAAGAGTCCTTCCATTTTCTTCCGCCATCAGCGCTGGAACTTTACCCACGTGTTCCTCTTCCCACTTTCCTTCATTGTTTCCCATATTCCTCCAGCTTTGTCCCTTTCTTCCTTCATTTGTACTCTGCTATGAAAATGCAACTCTAGAAAAGGAAAAAGAAAAAAGAAAAAAGAAAAAAATAAAACTGCCAACTTCTCCATTTCCTCAAAATTTCGGACTATGCTCTACTAGGACTAGGATTAGGACTGTTATTTTAACCACACACTTAGTATGCATGTACATTTGGGGATGGGGTGGTAGTTTGAATCTAGGGCTTCTTACTATCTTAGTCCATGCCCATCTCATTCTCCATCTTCCGTTGGCATTGAATGCAATGCACTGAGACTGAAAGTGGATTAGTTAGTTATTTTAGTTTAAAAAATGTTCGATTTCTTAATTAAGAAGAATGTGCGGAAGATTCTGAAGCGCAAAGATAGTGATGCTGGTGAAAAAGGTAACCCTATGCTTTTATCAATCTTAGGGTTTCCGGAATGCTGTTTGTTTTTGTGATGTGCTCTAATGTCTCAGCATATGTCTTTAATTTTTTTTTTAATTATTTATGTAATTTTCAACATCGCATTGTTGTTAATCTTAAATTTTCGGTTGCAATTGAGTGGAAAGCTCCAGGTCTTTGCAGATTTACAACTATTAATGTGGAAGCTCAACTTTTTGCCCAATAATAATCATCTTTAGGTGGCATGCAGTTTTATGTATGTTGTCGGTAGGAGTAGTAATAGTTGATGGATGGATAGTTAGGAGGTGTTATGGTTATGTGGGGATATTTCTGATCTGGTAATTACTAGGTACTACCCGAGTCGTGTCTTGTGTAAATTTTGCTGGTGATAGTTGCTGAACTGCATTTTCTCTGATATCTTTCTTACTGGTGCAGTATTCTGATGAAGTGGCACATTCTTCTTGCTCTGGAGAAACGTAGACCTTTTATCAGTTTAGGATTTCTTAATACATTTTAATAGAATGTAGGATGTGTATGACCAGGTATTCAGTTTATTTGTTCCCATAATATGGAATTGTGCCAGATTTGCTGATAGGCATAAGTGCACATTCACTATGTTAAACTGAAGCTCTCTTCTACAACAACAACGACACTAAAGCCTTGAACTGAAGGCTCTCTTGTCATGGAGATAAACTTCAATTTCCATATTGCTAACTAAAATAAGAGGCCTGTCCTGAGGATTTTTTGTAGCCATCTATATGAAGTTGTTCTTGAGACTTTTTTTGTGTAAATTAGTTGTTTTTCTCTATTGAAAGATGATTGTGCATCAGCTGAATGTTCTTATGAATTACCTTTTGATATCCTTAGTTTTATTCTTATTTCCATGTCATATATATGTTAACTGTGTCTCAAACATAGGAAGAGCTCTGGAAGACTTGAGATCCTCTTTGTTCAATGATTTTCGATCATCTGAAGGTGCAAAGCGTCAACAACAACGAATATGTCGCCCTATTGTTGCTCTGACATTCAATTTTGTGGTTGCTGTCAGTATTATATTTATGAACAAGCTGGTTTGTCTACTTAACATTTTCCTTAGCCATCTATTATCTTTCCTGAAAATGATAGCATAATTGGAATGATGGTTGACTTATCCACATACTTGTTAACCTTTTGTTTCTCAGGTACTTAAAAACGTTGGCTTCCATTTTCCTATTTTTCTCACCTTCATACACTATGTTGTAAGCTGGTTCTTTATGGCAATCCTCAATGTATTATCCATCCTACCTGCATCCCCACCTTCAAAATCGAGCCGTTTATCTTCATTACTTGCCTTGGGAGTTGTTATGTCCCTATCCACAGGTCTTGCTAACGTAAGCTTGAAATACAACAGGTGAGAGAGGTTATCCTTGCTTTTATTACTTCAATTAGTCGGTGACATTCAGATGAAAATATGTTTCTTCTTTTGCAGTGTGGGTTTCTATCAGATGTCAAAGATTGCTGTAACTCCATCAATTGTTCTTGCAGAATTCCTTTTCTACAAGAGAAGAGTTTCTTGCGTGAAGGTGAATGCCTCTCATTTTGGTACATTTTGATGTGTCAAAGAATTATTGAAAAGCTGTAATTTAGCAAATCCTTTAACATCTACTTTGATCGTGGAATGAAAAGTGTTTTCTCTGAAACTGAAGGGACATGCATCTGATGTGTATGCAACAAAAAGATTAGATTATTCAATATATAGTATCTTCTATATGGAAAATTTGGTTACAAAAAGTAGTACCAATATATATATATATATATATAGTTGGCCAGAAGTACCAAGTTTATAACTCCCTACTATCGCTGTGTTTTTTGTTGGTTGAATTTTAAATTATACTATAAAATGTGTGAAGTTAAATAGGTATTTTTGGCTTAATAATATAGATAATATGCAAATAAGATGTTTATCTACTAAACCAAGGATTGCAATTTTTCATTTTTTTAACATGTAGAAAGTTTTCTTCTTTTCTGTGATTGCTGAGCTTTATTATAGAAAAGAAGCCCAAGATAAAGGAAGGCTAGTTTATTGTGATTGTCTCTTTGGGAGAAGCATGCCATTGCTACTTTTTCCGTTGGCAACACCATTTGTTATTTTCTTCTAGTAAGAAATGTATTGTTGATTATCCCACTATTCCAGTGGCAACCTGGAGACTAGAAAAAAGGATAGATCTGCAGCAAATAAGTTTGCATGTGATTTTCTTTACCCAATATTTTTTTTCCCCAATTACCCAAAAAAAAGTTTGCACATGATTTTTATATAATGGCAATTTGCTTGTGTCATCATATCATCGTTCAGTTACCCAATAGCTGTGAAGTTGCCCTCTCAAGAGCCTTTAAGCATTCCATATGATTAATTTCGCAGCTTCTGATATCTTAATGATATTGATAACTTCCATTTTTATATTGTGTCAATATTAAATTATCATATCATTTTATATATTTATCAGTAAGTGTAACTCCAGTTCTGCTCCAGGTGCTTGCGCTTACTGTAGTGTCCATTGGTGTTGCTGTGGCAACTGTTACAGATTTGCAGTTCAATTTCTTTGGGGCTTGTGTTGCCTTGGCATGGATAGTTCCAAGTGCAGTTAACAAGATTCTCTGGTCAAGATTGCAACAGCAAGAAAACTGGACAGCCTTAGCGTATGTCATTTAGTTTTCTTATCCAATATTCTTTTGTTTTGATTGAGCCCTTGAGTCTTATCTGAGTTGTGATTGATATTTGCACAGGCTAATGTGGAAGACAACCCCAATTACCTTGTTTTTTCTTATTACAATGATACCATGGCTTGACCCCCCTGGAGCTCTGTCCTTTACTTGGAGCATCAATAACACGTTAGTTATCCTCATGTCAGCTTTGCTTGGCTTCTTGCTTCAATGGTCTGGTGCTTTAGCACTTGGGTAAGCTGGTCATGCTTTCTATTGCAGAGACCTGTTTGTTCCATTCCTGAAGCCTTTGTTGTGTACCATCTAGTTCTTGGAGGGTTGCTTTTCATGTTGCTCTTAATGTTGAGTGGTTTCTGCATAAATCCCATCTAATAATTCTTCGAAGATCAAAAAGATTAGAAAAGCCTAATTTACACGTTGGAGACTAGGGGTGGTGGCCATGAAGCTAAGTGCTACTAAACATACAGATATTTTTGCAGGCAGATGGTATAAATTGATGATTTTCTTTTAGCAAATCTTTGAGCAACCACTTCATGGTCAGGTGAAATATGACAAGTGAATTTGCATTGGTAATGCATAAAGTTATTTAGTTATTGCAACAGACAGGGAAAAATAACTTTGTGGCAAACTAAATAGGCTGCTTCTTCATATTGACAGTTTTTTGGAGTCTGGATCTTTTGGCAACAATCCAGGTGCAGATCAACTTTACTCCCATATTTCTGATACATGTGGAGCATAGTTGATGCACATCAATAATAGGATTTTTGGCGCTGTTTCCAAGAGTGACATATTTTGTTGATACACTATAAGTGATGCCTTGCATATTTTACTTGACTGAGACGTGTAGGGACATGCCACTAGCTTTTAGAGGGTGAAATTGAGCGGATAAATCAGTTGTTAGGAGATAGAATTATATAATCCATTACAGAAGCCCCTTGCGCACTGAGGAAAAAGGTGCCATAATCGTTTGAATTCTACTTTAATCATGTATATCTAACAAATACCAGATAAGTCAGAATAAAGGTCCATAGGTTTGACTATTTCCCATATAGTAATTGTCCTTAACTGTATAACGTGTCTTCTGAAAGTGTCCTCTCGCTCATTGCATATTTTATTATTCTTTGTTCCCTATGTTGGAGACATCTGTTACTTCTCCAATTTTCTTCTGCTTGCCACCTCTGCATTCTCTTTTGTAGGCATTTATTAAACAAGGGTCCATTTGCTATGAAGTCGTTTTCTATCAAAATAGGCAGTGCCTTGTCCAGTATTGGGATGGTGAAAAATGCCATAGTCATTGGGAGGTACTTTAATCCAAGGAGAAGGGTAAATTACATTAGAGGGCGTTTTGCTTACTTTAATTTTGGGTCTATCTTTTTGTGTTTTCAATATGGGGAAAGTCTTTTAGAAAACAACTGCGTAAAACCCCACATTGTTGGTGGATATTAGTTGGCTATACATATTTTTAAAAAAATGATAAATCTACTTGAAAGATATCACAACTAATTAATTACAAAATATAATATATTAGATTTTAATGTGAATTCTAAATGGTTTTCCATCAAATAATATTCCATTTAGAAAGAGTTATAACCTTCCAAAATATGAGTGAGATGTCATGGATGCGAAGGGTTGTATTGTTTTGAATATTTTTATGTAAAAGTTGTAACTATTTAAAAAGTTCCATCCTTTGCATAAAAAGACTATCTCTTGAAAAAGGACTTCCAGAATCATGTGTAAAAAAATTTCGAAAAGGGATCTTAAAAGACATGGATAGAAGCTCCTTTCGGGTCCTATTTTCACTGTTCCACTAATTGAAGAATATACTATTTCCATTCAACAAAGGTGGGATGTTGATAGGCTTTAGTATGTTTTCCGTGATTAATTTCTGAGAGAACATTTTCTGAGCAAACAAATCGTAAACTGAAAAACATTTTATGCTAACAAATGTATTTATTGATTAAAAAATGACACGTTGATGTACATGATGGTTACTCATATAGTTGTCCTGGTCCTTTTCCCCTTGCAGAGCTACATCAGCCATAACCCATGTTGTTCTTGGACAGTTCAAGACTTGTGTGATTCTTCTTGGAAACTACTACATATTTGGTTCCAATCCGGGTCAAACTAGCATCTGTGGGGCCTTTGCAGCTATTGGTGGTATGTCATTTTATACATATCTAAATCTTCAGAACCCAAAGCAGCAATCAAGCAAATCAACTTCTCATCAGCCCACTTTAGCCAAATCCAAACTAAGCAGAGAAAATGGCAATGCCCATGATGGAAATTTTGGCTCGGATGCTGTGTAGAAAGCTACTTTTATGATGTTTTATTTCATCTAGGAAATATAAGCTTACAATCTGGCACTGACTTGCGCATTGCTTCATTTCTTCGTTTTTCCTGAAATGTGTTCAGATTTGAGGAGTAGGGTTTTATCAATTCTTTAGTACCACGAGTTTTATTAATCCCGGCATTGTTATTCTAACTTATACAACATTTGTTATAGGGCAGGGTACATCAATGCTCTCTTCATTCCATGCGATGTATATAATACATGTTGAGAACTTTGGGGTTCAGATCTGATTTTCTGATGCATATTTCTTCCTATCTGTTCATTCATGTCGTGTCTTTTGGTTACTTTGTGTCTTGTAGTTATTCTTAAAAAGAAAAGGTGGCTACCCATGATATTGCCGTGCCGTGATAGATACTGAGACAACAAAATCTTCCAACTCCTTTGATATTATGATGCTGAAATGTTTTTACGAATTCTTGTGCCCATGAGACGTGGTTTCTTCCGGTATATGTTGGGTGCATCATGGATTAGGCATGCTAGCTTCTATCTGGCGTAGGTTGTCTGTCCTACAAGATACAACGGTTAATATGGCCCAGTACTCAACAAACTAGACTTTCTCTTATGCGTCGGCATCATCATGAACGATGATCAATGAACGTATAGGAATCATCCGAAGAAAAGAACTGTTTTGCATCTGGATTTGCTTTACCCATGCTAATGGGAAAGATCAGAGTTGCTTATCTATTAAAGACCAGAAGCTTATAGGAACCTGTCTTAAAATGTATGACATATGGTTGTTCAATACATCTTATTTAAGCAAGGGAGAACTTATAGACCATTGGTTATTGTCTTGTTTGTTATGTTTTCACGTGAAATTGCAGATCATATTGCAATGCGCAGAGATCAATAAAGACGTACAGTCAGATCAGCGAGTATGAGCAAATTCTACTTGAAGTCATTAAAGGAAAAGAAAAAAAAAAAAAAAAAGGAAAAAAAGAGAGTAGTGCTATTCCTTGTCTTGCTTTCTGAAACCTACCACTATATTTCTATCAAAACTAACTTTAACCATTGAATTAACAAAATTAATTGAAGGAAATGAATCCGAGGGGAAGGAAGCAGTGCAAGATGATTCCAAGACGAGGACCAGGACCCAGATTGATGCATATTGGCTATCTCTGTTTTTGCTTTGATTCCGAATCCAACAGCATGTTCGACAATATAGCTTACAACATAGTCAAGCCTGGCACCCTGGCTGTTTCCAACTATTCAGACCCCAAGAAGCACGTAGTATAGTATAGTTATAGGCAAGGCTATGAGCATCCCAAATATAACTCTGCAGACCATCACAATGCATATTATTAGACACCGTCGTCTAATACTTGGTTAGATAGGAGGAAACGGATTAAGAAAAGATGGAACTTACGCCGTGCTGAGAATATCCGGATGGACATTGTATTCCTTGGCAAACACAAAGGGGACTATTCCTTGTGGAAGAGCAGCCTGCAATTCATCCCACATCAATTTGTTCATATGATCATTGAAATTTGATGTTGTTCTTATTTCAACTTCATTAATTTAGAAATTACGTTGACTTTTTTGGAACCGTACCTGAACGATTGCTACATGCAGAAGAACCCCACGCAGACCAATGGCAATGGAAGTAGCGGCGATCACTGCTGGACCTGTCAGGAACCTAACAGCCATCGCATATGTTGCCACGGACTTCCCACATGCTATGATTTTTGGTTGCAAAGCCATGAATAGACCTGCATCATTGTAATTAGCATTACTCTAAATCAGTCAGAATCACATTGTTAATTTTCTTTCTCAAAAGGTAACTTATTAGAAAGACAGATACCTAAACTGAACATGGCCATTCCAAGCCCAGCATCGGACAAAATCGAGATGGATCCTTTCACTATTGATGGCATTTCAATGTTCCACCTCCATGTGAGGATTCCAGTGAAAACAGGGACAGGTTTTAGCCAAACTAATCAACTGTAAATAAATAGGAATTTGAGGTTGAGGAGAGCAATAAACCTGAATGAGATGAGAGACCATGTGAGGCCGAGAAAACTGGAGTAGGTGTTGGGGTTTCTAATGAGCTTCCTCCACACCATGATTAGAATAAGCCTGGTCATCACACTTGCTGGGGGCATCCGTTGCTTTTGTTTCTCTTCACCACTGATATGACCTTCCCCTTGATCTTCCAAATCATCCAGTTTCTTCTGGCGATTGCTGTATGGAGACGCATTCATTACTGCATCCTCTATTTGATCAACTTCTTTCTGATCATTCATTTTCTTTCCAGCAGTACTCATATTGTCAATCAATTCCTGCATTCCTGCCACATTAGAAAACCAGGTCCATCCAAGGTCATCCCTATTATGTATTGCGAACTATCACTAGAAAACATGCGCAATCCTACTAAGCGATAGGAAATATCGTAGGGCTAAGCATATATTTAGTGAGCAGATAGGTTTGAAAATACGCGCTATTTTCATTAAAGAAGTGATCTTCCAACCGATTGATGTTTCAATCCCTCCGACAAGTGATTTTGTTTAGTAAATTACTAATAGCAGGAATCTTGCTGGCTCTTGAAGTGTAAAATGCAATAACCCACACCGATCTATATAGGCTTAAGCTTTACAAATGGGGGAGAATGTCAAGTAATAGACATAAAAAGCCAACGTCAGATCTACAAACTTAAGTTTTTAGATCAGTTGATTATGAAGCTAATTTATGACGAATTATCTGATTTTTGCAGTGCACTTGGAAGAGGAGACAAGAAATATTGAAGAGAGCTGTATTATGGAATAATAACCTTTGGAAGCAAGATTTTGGTGGTCTTGGGGGAGAGAAGAAGACTTAGAAGGATCCCCAGTCTCAGCAGCTGCTTTCTGTCTCAAATCAGAAACAGGCGAAGCACTTGAACTCCAGACGAACATATGAAGCTCTTTGCCGTTGTTGTGGGTGGTAACTGGCATCGAACCGCCTCCATCCTTTTTAAACGTTCTCTGGTTGGCTGAGGATCCTGAAAACATGGGATTCGGGGGAGGATAAGAAGGCATCATATTCATATTGTTAGGAGTATTAAACAACTCCCCACTCATGCTCCTGCCGCCGGCCCGTTTCTTTCCGACAGACATGGTCTTGAGCATCTCCTCCTCAAAATTAGAGGTCCTAGGTGTAGCCATTTTCGATGACTGAAGGGAGTATAGGTTCATATCCGGAGGGTATCCACCATAGCTGTTTGTGTATCCGTGTTTAGGACTAGCGGCCTTGCTAGCAAACATGGCATAAAAGTCAGTCTGGTTGAAGCTGGAGGCCCTAGGAGTAGGCTCCCTGGAAGACTGAACCGAATAGATCTCCATCCCAGTGAGATTGGAAGCCCTCGGGGTCATGGAGGTGAGATGAGAGTTGTTGTTCTTGAAGGAATTGGAGATCATGGAGGAAGCATTCGACCTCCTCACCACCACATGGAGCTTGCCATCCTCCCCGATTTCGGCGTCGGCCTGGAGGGGCTCCCTACCATTGAGGGAAATCACATCAGACTCAACCCTGAAGGAGGTAATGGATGCCGCGGTTTCAGGAAACTGTTCTTGGATGAGAAGCAAAGCACCTCTATACTCGAACATAAACAGCATCAGGGTGTACCAGATCACACTCTGGAGCACCACTATCTGCACCATCAAGGACCCTGAGAAGTCCCCATACATGGCCTTGAGGAGTGGAATCCCCATGACCAGGGTGTTGGGGAGTGTGGATAAGGAGAAGAGTGTAATCATCCATTCCAGGCTTCCACGCTTGGAGACCACCTGCCATACAAATAGAGCTGCCAGGATTACCACCTTCTGCAAGGAGTCAGCTGCAATGAAGTGGAAGTTCATAGCATATATGTTGTTGGTGGATATGAAGTGGAAGGACAGCAGAGGGACTGCAAAAACCGCCACGAAACGGTTGATGCCGGAGCATTGGTCCGGCGTGAAGATCTTCCACCACCTCACTGATCCGTACGCCAGTATCATCGCCACATACAGTGGGATGATGGCCGCCAGGACATCGTATATGTCCTTCCCCGTTATCATGATTACCGGAATATCTCTTAAGCTAACTCTGCCTGTTTATATCTATTCTCTTCCTATTTGTTCTTGCATGCATTTACGTACGACAAATACTAGTGTTGTGAATCATAAACGTGGTGGGATGAGATGAGACGAGACGAGACGAGACGAGGACTATATTTGGTTTTAGTCACTAGGGCTTGGCTTTCTCTGTCCAGTAGATGTGGAAAAAGACAACTTTTGTTTTTGATACCAAACTTAAGAGACAATACATACGATACTATATATGTATTTTTTTGAAGTAAATTTTGAGGGAGAAGAGGCGGTGAAATATAGAACCAATGCGTGTTGACTTATACTAATTCTTTTTACATCTTTACGCTACTGAGTCATGTTAACAAGCATTCTGTACTTAATAAGAATTTAAAAGAGAAAATAAGTATAACCCACGACTCTGGCGAGCAGATTGATTAATTTATCCACCAACTAAGGCATCAAGATTGTCAGTGCAATGTTAGATTGGCGGGGTTGATGGTGTCCCCACGTGGGCAGTCCTCCGACTGTGGGTTGCTGGCTGGCGTCTGCTCTCCTGTAGACAGGAATCCTAATTTTCTAGTATTTTTTTATCTACAGGGGATTGCAGTGTCGCAAGACGTACATGTGCCTTTATATTACATCTACTCACGGATTACAAATTTATCTCAAACTGGACGGAACACAGTGTCAATCATAATTTAATAATTTCAATTACTGTCTCTTGCCTTCCCACGTGACACTTACATTTTCTACATTTTTATTTTTATTTTTTTGCGTACGAATCACATGACAGCCAGCCATCTTCACTTCATCCCCCTCTCACTACGGCTATGTTGGGGGAAGAGGGAAGAAATTAAAAGAAAAAAAAAAAAAAAAGGAGAAGAATGAATTTGAAAGGAAAAAATATGGAAGAAAAAAATAATATGTTTCCTTATTTATGTAAAAAAGAAAAAAAAAATAGAGAAAAAGGTCAATAATCATAAAAGTTCATAAACTATTAAAATCTACTTTTATTTCAAGAATAAGATTGTAAATTTAATTAAATTCCCTCCGATTCTCTTCAAAAAATTTTCTCTTTAAAATCCATCCCCTTTCCCACTACCTCCACTCCCAAACAAGAAAAAATGCTTCAAAATTCTTAATTTCCATTCCTTTCCCCTTCTTTCCTTTTTTTTTTTTTTTTTTGTTTTTGCCTTTTCTTGCAAGATCAAAGGCCCATACTATAAATTATTCCTGGCATCACACCACGATCACATGCTTTCACCAATTTAAAAAAGCTTTACACTTCTATCAAGATCTGCATTCTGAGGCAGTGCATTTATATGGTGATTTTTGGAAGAACGTGAGCAAGATTTTGCTTCTGTTGGTCGCCATATCATCTATTCACATTCACTGAATCCACCATCAAATTGTTGATTTGGTTTACATTTGGCAACACATTCTATAAATACAAGCCTCTCAAAAATGTTGACATATAAATAACTGAAAAATTTAGATATCCAAGTACTAAAATTTTTGTATAGTATTTACTTATTTTTATGAACGGGAGCTTCTTGTGATTGAGAAATAGATAAAATTAAGAATACATACATATATATAGATGGAAATAAAAAAAAAAATAATGGGTTAGATTTTATTGTATATGAAGAAAGATACGAGTAAATTATCTCAAAAGTTTCCCTGACATTAAAATAACGAATTGAAAGTTTGCAGAGATCTACATTCTAATTGGGTTTAAAACAAATCTATTCGGAAATTTTAAACAATAATTTGACCGACAATATCTGCATGAAAAGAAATGAACAGAACTACGTAAATTTATTGGACGGCAACTCCGAAAGACATAATGTTATTTATTTATTGTGAAAACATTAAGTAGTGGATGGTAAAAATATATTGATAAATATCTAAGAAAGTATTCGAAATCAAGAAGCGTCTAAGTTAGCTATAGTGCTCAGGGCTTTGCTTCGACTTGATGATGACCAGGAAACAATATACGGTGCTTAGACGATCCAACGGAAACATTCTTAATCAGAATATTAAATGGATATCACACCTGATGAATAAAGATTGGATGAGTAGGAGGAACACCAAGTGCCAGATATCAAAGTAAGCCTTGAAGATGATATTGCGTGAATCTAATGTTTTGTACAGCCATAGAAAAATTATGTAGAGATGGCTGGCAATCAAACCTGCCTAAAGGCCATGTGCAACTTGTAAACTAGATCGGAACCGGTCGGGGCAGTTCAATGAATCGGTTTGGACTCGTGAGCCATATGCTTGAACCGTAGCTTGATTAGTTAAGTTTAGTGGATTAGCGTGGTTTAATATATTGGACTTGTCAAACCTATGGCTTTAACCTCATATCGAAAGAACTTATGGTTTAATCTATCGGTTTCGATTAAGAAATTAAAAAAATAAAAAGAAAGTTTTTTATAAATTAAATTTAAATATTTATTTTGATTAAAATATAAAATAAAATTGAATATATATTATTACTTATATTTAAAAGTTAATATGGAGATTGAATAATATATATAAGTTTATAAAAAAAATAATTAAAACTTATATATTTTAATATTGGTAAAATTAGATAGTTATAATATAAAATATATTACTTTAATCACTAAGGGAGTTTTTTAGCGAAAAAAAAAAAACAAAACCACCAAAAGAATTTGGGACATAAGATATCACAGTTTTCATACAATCTTATCTAATTTTTGAAAGAGCAACTATTTTTACAAATAATGTATTTTAATGATTTATAAAAATACAAGTGCATTTATAATTTAATATCATTAAAAATCATAATAAATATATTTATGCCATATATAAAATGACAAGTGTATTATAGATATTAGATAGATATTGTTTTTTTTATAATATTAGTCCAACTCCTAAATAGATTATATTGTTTTTCAAAGTTTCATCTGAAATAATAAAAGAGCATAGTAATAGACGAGGAAGCATGGGGCATCGACCTTATAGTTCTTGAATTAGCGAGACTGATGTTAACTTGAATTGCTTGTCTAATCATTGATGGTAGAGATTTCACTGTAGAATATATGAGCCTATAATTTTACATAGTTATTCCAAGTTAATAATTTAAAGTATAGGTGAAAATTAACCAAATAGGGTAATACTTCATATATTGATCTTAGGAGTTGACCGGGACATGCAATAAGTCCAAATTTTAGAAATATAATAAAATAATAATATTATAGCAAAATAATTAATTCTACTAAATTATATTATATTGTAATTTATTCTCCGTAAACGCATAAATTAAGTAGTGGAAATTAATTGAGCTTTAGAGATCAATTATTTAAACACTAAAATTATAAAGCAATATAAAATAATATATAAAAATATTACGTGCACCTTTAGTATAATTATTACATATGGTTATATACTCAAAACAACCTAAACTCCTCGGAAAAATATAAGATTAATTAAAAAATTAACAAGTAAAACTAATAAACAATTATTAAAAGTAATAAGATTAGTGGAAAAACATTAACCGTATGCATGGCATTAATATGCACAGGTGCTGATTAAAGATCTTTATACTTTGGACACATAATAGGTGACTTTAGGAAGAGATAAATAGGCTCAGGAGAGAGAAAAAGTACTTTTATTATCCATGCATGCTTAGGAAATTAAGAAAATACTCTCTTTGAAATCTTTGAGAAGTTAGAGTTTTAGGAAAATTATGGAAAGAGGAAAAAAGATTGAAGGAAAATTTTGGAAAAATAAAAATTAAAACTGTGCAAACCAAGCCGATTCAAGGAACATGAGTCCGGAGAGATGCTAGAAGCGAATCATCAACACCACCACTTAATAGTGGTGGTAGCGCTTAGTTGTGTCGATAATAGGGTGGCCGAAGGTAAAGGTTGGATGACCAAATTTTAATGAGGGAAACCTTTAACTTGATTTTACTTAATTTTATGAAAATATAAAAGTAATTTAAAAAATTATGAGAAAAATTATTTTGAAGTGTTTTTACATATAATTTTTGAGAAAAATATCAAATTGTGAAAATTTTACGTGGATATAAAATCTCGTTAAGAAATTGAGTGAAATGAGCGATTTTCAAAACAGATATGAATAACCATATTGTTATTGTTTCGAAACCAAATTTTTTCTAAAACTTTCCTAAGCTACATGTTTAGATCCTATGAAAAGATTTTGACCAAAAATATTTTCTATAATTTTTAGTAATTTTTTACCTCTAAGTTGGGTAAAAAATGCTATATTTAGGAGTTTTCGTGTATGTAGCTTTGAGGAAATCAACTTGTATCAGTTCTGGAGCTCATATAAGCTATGTTTTGTTGTAAGAAATAATCTGGAGATTGGTTGGATTAAATGGAATTTGATGCGTTGCACAAACCATTGGTTATGGCGTATATGCATTAAAGTGAAGATGAGAGGATTTGGAAGAATGGATGATATCGTGATTATAGGTATGAAAAATTTGTTGTATGATCATGTTTTGTCACACCTGTAAATTGGAATATGATGTTGCAGCGATTCACGAGAAGTAAATACATAAATTGATCATGTTTAGAGAGTTCTTCAGATGGTTAAACTAATAGAAGTGGGATTTATTTCGTAGTTCAAATACTTGACTAAAAGATTGGTTAGTGCAATAATCTGGATTATAATCATGTTAGATTCTTGATTAGGATAGTATTTGGTAAAATTAACATTATTGAAATAACTTCAGTGAAATAACTTCAGAAACTTATTCAGAAGGTTGGTGGATAAAAGGATCTTAACTTTAAATATGTGGGAGCTTCGCTTAAGGAGTTATTTGGTAAAAGAAGGGTGATTGTATTGAGTTTTGAGACTTGATTAGAATGTTGGTTGATTTAAAAAGCTTAGATGAAATTATTTTAGAAAAAGCTTCAGATGATTGGTTTGTAAGGAGATAGACTTAATCTTTAGTTCAAAAGGTTGATTAGAAAGTTGGATAGTAATAGGGATTTAATCATACCCCATCATAAGCCTATTTGGGGAATATATGGTTATGGAAATGTTACTTGAAATGACTTCAAGACTTAATTGAAGGTTTAATTAGGGCGAAATGCTTAGTAAAAATAACTTCTAGGTCTTGTTTAGAGGGTTGATTAAAGTAAGGGTGTACTTGAGATAATTTCAGAGACTTGGTCAGAATGTTCTAAGATCAAGATTTAGTATTAGGCAAGTTTTCAAAACCTTATTTAGAAACTTCATTAGCAAGTTAGAACTCAATATAAAACTTATACCACTCGCTAGAGATAAGTCATAATTATACTTAAATCATTAAAATGAACTTATATAACTTTATATTTAATAAAACTAAAATGATTATATTGATTATTTTAGGGAAAACAATGAAAGCAGATGAGATTAGCTATTAAAACCATTGAGTATCACAAGTCTAGGTAAGTGAGACTAGTACTTCACCGAACTTTAAAGTATTATTAAGAATATTTGGAGGCCTTAATATGTGTCTTGCTTATGAGTATGAGCTAGAAACATGCGTAGATGTGTGCTCGAATATTGTATTGCTGTTGTGAAGTGTTAGATTTTATGTATATTGGTTGTTTAATGCTGTTGCTCGATTGTATAGTGTCAAATTACTTAACCATCCCAAAAGTAATGTAACATAAACTCAACTTAACTTTTAACCAAACATGCATTGCAACTTACTAGGGGAAAACCATTAGGAAGTTTGAGCCAAATATAGACCCTTCGATAAGGATAGCAGAAATTGTCCTTTCCCTACCCTTAGTTGAATTAAGTGATAAGAGAGGAGGTCGCAGCAAGGTTAGAGATAGTGGTTTGAAGCTAGTTTCGAGCAGAGTGCATTTCTCTATTGCATAAACCCTGGTTTGGTGATCGATTCATGAAGTACGCAATGTGAAACTCCTCAAAACTAAGATTAAAGCAGATGAAATTTCTTTAATCTTACGACAACCGATCAACGTTGTACGATGGCATTCGCTTGAACATGCATAGTATCTAATTAATCTTGCTTGAAAATTCTAGTTGCTTTGTGTTAGATATATGCTATTGTCTCTAAGCTACTTATCAAGCAAGTTGTTGCTCATCCCCTTATAGTTGTCTTGCAGGTTTCTCAATAGTACTACTCTAAGTTCCAAAAGTATAGAGAATGAGGTTGGAAAGTGAGATTTAAGACCAATTAGCTAGATTCCTATTTGTTTAATAACTTTACAAACCTTTAGTAAAACTAATAAGGCCTCTTTAGGTGACCCTCTAATTTTCAGCTATTATTAGTAATACTATGTTCTGTAAACTTGTGGTTTTTTATAAAGTCTTATTGTGTCGTTTTTCTGAAGTTGTTTACAAAACTTGTTTTCTTTTCAAGCTTTTATACTACAAAATATCTTTCAAAAGCTATTTTAATAAGTTACACAACAAGTTGATACCAAATGGGAAGTGAATTGGATGACTGAAAATTGTGGAATGGTAAAGGCCAAGTGTAAACTATACCTAAGTCAGTTACCAAAGTAGTTAGTTTCTAGTTTAGAATGGTTTATACAGCGAGGCTATTACAATTTCCTAGTTTGGGGTGTGATAAAATATCTTTTTTTTTTCTAATCTTTTAAGAGTCCCTAAATAAGGAGGAACGATTGAATAATTATAGACTACATCATGATGAGCTTGTTATGAGCTCAAGATTTGTAGTTATCTTTATTGAGTATATAAACTTGCCTTAGAGCCTTAGAGAAATTAGGGTTGATGGACTTGTCCAATGATTATCGTTCCAACTTATCGAGTTATATCTCTCTAACTCATTCTAATTGTAAATTAAACTCCCCAATCCTAGTCATCTAACTTAAGGAATTAAGGCCAAAGTGGAGTTAACCAATATTATAATGTAGCAAATTTAGCCCTCTATAAATGTTAAAGAATAAAGGAGGAAAGAAAACCCATCACAACATAACAAAAATCATAAGATCATCTAGAGGCGTTATATGTATGTATGTATGTATGTTACTAAGGCAAGTTTAGGAAGGGTTTTGTAAACTTGGATTTAACTCGTTATATTTATATATGTATGTATGTAGTGATGTCATTGGGGTAGGTTTAGGAAGGGTTTTGTAAAACTTGGATCTAACTCGCTATCTTGTGAGGCTTCCCAAAGCTTATCTTAGAACTTTATAGAGTTTTTACCTTGTTCCAAAAACTTGTCCTTATATGGTTTTTTAGAACTTGTTAACTACCTAATTCGACTTGCTACGTAACAAAATCAATTTTTTTCTAATCATGCCATTTATGAATTTGGCTAAATTTCTAAAAAGTAATAGATACAACTTAAAATAATTACACATATCATAACATAATATATATTTTATAGATAAATACTCTTTTGAATGTTCCGATATGTGTACCTTTTATTGAAGGTAAAAAAACAAAAGATGCTACAGAAACCAAAGAAACATGATCTCAAACTTGTCAATTGAGCTGATCATCATATGTAACAACAAATCTAGATTTGATACTAGCACATACATTGGACATTCCACTAGATAGCAAATATAGGTGTATACGATTGGGTAATGAAGATCTACAAATCTTGTTCTCACAAAAAATATTGAAAAATAAAGAGTTATATGCTTTCTAGGATAAAAATAATCATGACCCATCCACTCTAGATAAAGCTACTGGTTAGATAGTTAATGCATTTAGTAAAAGAAAGAAAAAATAAAAGTTTGTGACATTTACAAAATGGACATTAAATATAATAAAGTAAAATGTAGACATTAAATATATAATATTTGTTTTTTTTTTTTATTGAGTTTGAGTATTCCAGTTGGGTTTTTTATAAGTCTTAAAACTCGACCTAGAATCCTATATGGTTTTGAACCTCTTCTCAAAGCCCTTTTCAAAACCTTATAAGATTAGAGTCTATATCACTATGTTTGGATTGAGGGAAGGGAAGGGGAGGAGAGGAACTTGCAGAAAACTTTTTATTTCCCCTTATTTGCAAAAGAAGGAAAGGGGGAGGGGATGGATTTGGATTTAGGGAATACAACTTTCCTTTGGCCCATTGAAATCATTTCTCTCTAATTTAGAGATAATTGGAAAGGAATTCTTTTAAAACGATAAATTTGCCCTTAAAATAAAAACACATTTTTAAGAATTAGGGTTTCTTTGAATATTCTAACAAAATAAAAAATTACATCATGAACTTTCCTCCCATGTTCTTTTCTTAACCAAATATGAGAATTCATAATTTTTCCTTTCAATTTCTTTCCTTTTTAATTCTTTCCTTCTATTTTTCTCTTCTCTTAATTCCTTCTCTCTTTCCAAACATAATGATAGGTTTTTATGAGGTTGGACAGCTCAGCCATGACATCTCTATATATATCAATTGGATTGATAATAGAGATAGAAGGGTCAATTGGATTTATCTTTTGGAAGAAGTATCTTGAAAGTTTACGATGGACTCATCAAAACTGAAAGAAAGAAAGCCCCATTCTGAGAGCTTTTGATTTGGGGTTAGCCGCAGTTGATGCGGACTTGATTCAGGCCAAATTGTGTTGGGCATTTGGGCTTGTCACTGGCTGAAGTGTGACAACAGCGTTGTGACTGCTAGCAATTGGTTGAAATAATCAATATATTATTGAATTATATATAGAATATATTCGATTTTAATTTCTTGAACCTAAAATTTTGATGAAAACATAACATATGAACACTTAGAAGTATAGAACTTTATGCATGCAATATCATGAATCCTATTTGAGTCTTAAATGATATATTGTTGTATAAACATTTCGCACGCACATGCTGAAAACGATTGCTTGATCCAGTAGAGATGCGTATAAAGCCTGTTTACAAAGCTTCAGAAATCGCCGTCATTTACCATTTTTCAGCTTTGAGAATTCTGTGCAATGAACTAAGAAGTTTAATTAGATGCTGAATGTAATCTTAAAAGGAGTGGCTTTAAGAAAAGTGATTTGATATTAGAAAAAGCCCTTCAAAGCCATGGTGAAACTTTTAGTTGCTAAGCCAACATGAGTTGGCTGCCAATATGTGTATGCTGAGTTTGTAAGTATGGGCCATGGTTTGTTAGAAAAGTGTGACCTAAATCACACTACCTATTAGAGGATTATATTAATGGATAATCTACAAGTATAAGTAGCTTATGGTCTTAGAGGTATGCTTTGACCTGTGTTATGATTAGATTCGAGGCCATCTAAAGATTTTATCATTAAGGGAAAAAAGAAAAAATTGTTGAGGGTTATTGATGATTATGAATATTTCATTGTTGTCATAAGAACATGAAAAGGTTCAAAGTATGATTTGATTGGTTAAACAAACTTTAGAGAAATTTTTAAAGTTTGAATTTTGAGGCGTGACATAGTGATGAGCTGAATTGGGATAATCAGAAGACCTGGTGAGTTGGTGGAGAATCTGGCTGGGGAGTGATACATTTCTCAAAGGATATTGTAGAACAAGAACATAATTCCCAGTATGAGGAACAAAAGGGTAAAACTTCATTTTATTTTAATTTCCTGTTGTATGGATGTAAACCGTGAAGCTGTGGCCTATCAATTCTTTAGGCCTTCAGGAAATTGAAGCTAGAAATGTTGAAACTCGTATCCATGACTTTTAACTTTGATACCGAATCACGTTTACATTAGAATCAACTGATTTCAGAATTTTACGCTTATAAATCGATGTTCTCTTTTCATATTTTGTAATGAAGACATTAACTTCATACAAGCAAGATTTCCCTCGTGGCTGCAAGTGACAATCGGTGAGAAGGCGTCAAATGATTGGTTATATATTCTTTTTAGCGCCATCAACTTCATTGACCATCCTTCTCAAAAGCTTTTACATTAACTTGAATGAATCCAATTTTGAGTTCACTTTAATTCAACCTGCAAATGCTAAATATTACTCCCTATTAGCTTTCTAACATTTAAACTATTTTCCACGAATCTTTCTCCTTTTTCAAAAGTTACTTGTACTTTCCTCTCTATTTATCTTCTGAAGTTTGCTCGATAAAGAAAAATATTTCAAATGTTTTATTTGACAAATAAATATAATATCAGTAGTTATTAGCCTGCATTCATTTATTAGAAACAAACAGATATGTATTAAATGTATTTGTTGTGCTCCCAACTTCAACATAGTTCTAAACTTCAGAAATTAAAAAAAAAAAAAGAAAGTAAATAAGTAGTTCAAATTGGATGGATCTATTTTTAAGTGTAGCATCCATTGATTTATTAATTCATAGGATTATGTAACCGTGTATTGTTTCCATTTTTCCAAATAAGAAAAGACGGCAAATACACGTATTTCATATTCAATTCATCTTATTAATTTTTTTTTTTTAAATTGATAGATGTCAAAAACATCCTCACATGGAGAGTTGGGAAACTTCACTTAAATTTCCCAATAAATTCACAGTCACGTACATATTTCTCCCATGTAAATCTAGAGATGCTTTCGCATGTGACTGCAGGATGCACATGCAAAATATAGCAACTAAGAGCAAAACGAGCGCTCTGGTTGACTTAATGAACAGGACTAAATTATAGGTGCAACTTCAAGCCTCGTACAACGAAGTCCAGTACAAGCCTAGATTAATTACGTACATTGACATTGTTGCATACCATAATGGAGATCGGAGTTAAAACTTGGAAGGCAATGATAAATTATTGATATCGTTACACATATTAGGCTCTTGGGCACTTTACATCTTGTACAGTTTTCTGTTTACTTATCCATGTGATTATATTAGTAGTTAGTTACACAAATTAGTTTGTTAACCTTAGGATAAATACATTTACAGGACTAACAGATAATTAATGAGACTTCATTTCCATTTCATCACACTTTCCTCCCTTACATTGATCTCACTCTCTTCCACTGTTACATTGCTATCTTTCCCCATTCCCATAGTATCAGAGTAGGCGATTAGGGCTTTCAAGTTTTTCTAACCGGTTTTCTATTTCTCATTGTGATATAAATGAGTTAAATCCATTTGGGAGTTAGTTAAGTTTATTTTGTATTCCATAGCAGTTAAGTCGAGTTTTTGATATTTTAATTTAAAAAAATTATTTTTTAGATATTACAATCTAGTTTGATTTCTTAAAAAAACATCTAATCGAATTTATTAGATACTATTTGAAAACAAGATTGAGTTAAGCTGAACTTTGCAGTTTCAAATTAAACTTAAACTCGTATCATTTACACTTGTTTATAGTTCTTTACAATAGATCATTATTCCCACCGATGAGAGCTTTCAGATCATCATCTAAATCAGAGTTGCATTAATCCTTTCCGCCATTAAAGTCAACACGTTGCTTTTCGGCAAACGATGCGGCTAAGCGATCAGAAATTTAAGATCTTGGAAATAGCATTGTCGTCGGAAGATGGAGCATGAGGGCACACCTTTATTGAATACACACGTACACTCAACATTATGCAGCTATCACTTGGTACATGGCGGCTGAAGCACTGAATCCCAAGGCAAAAATTGTTTCTTTCTTTTTCTGGGTTAAAAGAGGTTTTTTCTTTTAATTTATAAACCAATGCAAAATTGTTTCCCTGAACAGATTGTCGCTCATCCACATAAGCCTGACTAGGCCTTTGAAGACGAACATTATTATAATATTCAGATGGGAAGTCCAAGTCTTATTTTTACAGGCAATATTGCGGTAAACACAGCCTATTAAATGCTTTTATTAAGTACAATGACGGAAACACCCCCAAAAGGAAAGAATAGTAAAACCACATCGTCCAACAATTAAAAAGATTGGACGTTTAATTATTAGCTATGATTTTTCAGTTACCTCTTCCCCTTTATCGACTTTGCCTTCCTTTTTTTTCCCTCTTCTCCATTTTACGTCCCCCCGCCCCGACGTTAGTTGTACAATCCCTTGACTTAATGTACATATATTAGCGATGTAAATAAACTGAGCTACTTTGTAAATTATTTATACTCGAATTTTATTCAAATTCGATTTTGTTATAATTAAATTAAGCTTGAATTATTTTAATAGTAAATCGTGCTAATCTCGAGCTTTAAAATATTAAGCTCGCTAACTTTGCGTGCCTAATTGAACTTAATATAATTTTTAGTATATTTTTAATTTATTTAAATATAAGAAAATCTAATATTAATTAAGGAAAATTTATAAAGTTTTAATTTAATCAAGCTTATTAAATCAAACTTAAACTTATCATATATATTTTCGAGTCAAGCTTAAACTTAAAATTTAAAACTCAGTTAAACTTGAATCGAGCTCTAACTTCGAGTTTTCGAGTTATGCCCGAGCTCGAGCCTAAAATTATTTCATTCGACTCCATTCGATTATATCCCTAACATAGACTAAGGTTATAAATGAATTGAAATAATACAATACTAAAATTGATTTAAACTCGATCAAATTTAGAATTTTAAATTGAGCCTAACTCGAAATAATACTTAATAAACTTGAATTCAATTCAAGTAAACTTGTTTAGACATGATTTTATTTTAAAAATATTTTTCTTTGGCTTAAAGCATATTTGCATTAGAACCAATTTGAATTTGACTAATGTAGGGAAATTTGCTCTTGTACCAAATTTGATGTAGGATAGTGAAAGAGAAATAAAAAGAATAAAAAAAAATAATTGTAAGATCGCAAAACAATATGAAAAAGTTTGGAAAATATAAAATCAATTACAAAATGTAATCTAAACAATGATTATATTAATGCTTAGAAATCATCAAAGACAAAATAATTTTTTTTAATATGTGTGTATTTCCCCTTTTTTGTGGGAGAAAATAATGAAAAGGATATATTCGGTAGCCTCATACCATGGGCTAGATATGTGATTATGTTTTACATAGTGATGTACAAAGGAGCTTTGGCTATCAATGAGTGTTTACCCAACTTGATCAGGATATTTGATTAGGTAGAAGATTGGTTGGCCAATGATAGCTCGTTTAACCTGTTCCAAAAATGGGATAGAGTTGAGTTTTTTGAGCTGTTTGAAATAATATTGTCAAACCTAGATGAAGAGATTAACCCCTGACATGATAACAGATTAAGGGTCAAAGGATCGAACAACATAAATAAAAATATAATTTATATTTTAATATAAAAAAATAACAAGTATGAAATTACATTAATTTATAAATTGTCCATTGTCATCTTTATAAGGTGTGTGTAAAGTGAAGACTAAATATCTTATTTAATTTCTTTCATTAAAAACTCTACTTATTATGTAAAAAATTAACCACAAAAACTTATGAGATCTACGTTAATCTATGAAATATTATGACTCATGCGTATCAGTTGCTTTAGCATTTGTCTTCAAATGTGTTTTTCTTTCTTTAACAAAAAATTACCTCATTCGAAAGAAAAAAGAAAAAAGAAAAAAGCCTAGGAAATAATTTAATAATCTTTCCTTCATATGTTATTGATTGTATTATCAAATGAGAACTCACGAAAATTAAAGACTAAAAAATAGTGTTTTACCAAAGAAAAACCAATTATTAAGGTGGGTGGTGGGCATTGAACATCACAATGTTTGGATAACTTTTCATGAGTAGTTGTATATAAATAGAGCCTTGCAAAAATTATGTTTACATAGGTGGCTCTTAAATGTAATTGTGTATAATTAATGTGTGCAAATTTACTGTAGGCCTTTTAATATTTTACTTTAAGTGGGAGTTTTCGTTTTTTCCTCTTTGTTCCTAAGGCAATTCGGTTTTTGGGTTAACCAGTTTCTAGTCTAATGTGGCATTAGACCATTGTCAATTTGGAATTAAGTTGGATCAAACTGTATGAATGATTAGTTCATAGCTGAACTGGTTGGTCCAGTCCGATTTTTACAATAGTGGTTTAAAAAGCATGTCGAATGAAAGTTGGCTCATTTCATTCACAAGTCGAAGTGAACTAATTTAGGTTAGTTGGTTTAACCTATTTATATCTTTAGTTATAGACGGGCTTGTCTGATGTGTTTTAAAAATGGGTTAGGACTAAGCTTTTTTTTTTTTTTACTCGTTTAGGTGTAGGCCAAATAAACTTGCCCATTGAACTTATAGGCCAAAGTGGATAAGGTTAAGTTGGCCTATTTAACCCACTTACATACATAGTTTCACATGATAACAAGTTTCTTGAAGACCTTAAGCTAACAAGTTCTTAATGGATGTATACCATGGTGTCATACCATAACTTTTAGGATTATGATGAAGTCATACCATCGAAGAGAAGAAGACACATATCATGCCAATACTTTTTTTAAATCATTTTGTAGGTATAATAGGTGCAAATCAAAATTGAAGATTTTTTTAGGCTTTGCATCATTAATCTAGGATATGATATGCAATAAATTTCTAGCTATGAGAAGATTAATTTTCTTTCATCCTTTTTAGTATTTGAATAGTTAAACACAAATTTAATGAAGTCATATATTGATTAATGATAATATTAAGGGCAACTTTATATTTCACTTTAATATCTCACAAGATCCTTTTATTTTTATAATACCCCTTAAATATTATGTGATTGGACTTAATCATTGAGGTATCTTTTGATGTAGCAATTTTCAAAACCCCAAAATGCTAAAGTTGAGTGTACTTAAGTTAGGTTAATCATAGGAAAGGTGAACTTTTGGATAGCTGTTGCATCATGGGATAAAACTATGTGGTATTTAATATTAAAGCGGACAATACCTTGGTAGAAGGTATTCCTAAACCTATATAACAAAACTAATAAGGACATTGGTTTTGTAAGGGAGATAGATTGGAATACTTATTAATAATTAGGGGATGAAACTCTAATCATTGAGATAGATTTTAGTATAGTGGCTTACAATACTTCGGAACTCCGAAGTTAAGTTAATTTAGGTTAAGTTAATTTCAAGATGAGTGACCACCTAAGAAGTTATCGCATCATGAGACAAAATCGTATAGAATTCAATTCCAAAATGGATAACACCTTGGTATAAGAAGTTTCGGTTTAAGTCGTTATAAACTTCTCAATATATTTGTGCTTCTTTCAATGCCCCTGTTTTCTTATATTACCTTGATCACTTTCATGATTTTTTTTCTTTAACATAAATTAATGTTTCTTATTTTTGAATCCATAAGGTATTAAGAACAAATTAATCATGAAAACAATGCAATTTAGGTCATGAATCTAGTATGAACAACTATTGTATCTTAGCTTTGCATCTTTAATCTAGTTTGAGGCCAACTATGTTTTATGAATTCAACGGTTTGTTGCAAACCTAGCTTGTCAAAAGTAAGAATAAAATGATTGTTTATTAATTAATTAAATTAATTAAGATTCGTTCAAAGAGTAAACTAACTAGAAGAGAACCGATTCGACCATGTTAATACTAGTTTGGTTAGTTCACACTTCGAGGGGATGCCATAATTAATTTAAATAATTAATTAGCTATTATTATTATATGTTACTTCTTACCGTAAATAGTTGATTTAACTTTTAACACTCTTCATGAAAATTAAACTAACTCTTGAAACCAACTTGATCCAAAATTTTGATTTTTATTATGGAAAAGTTTTTTTTCCCTTATAATTTGAAGAATTGAAATAATTCAAATGGGTTTTAATGACATTGAATATGTAAAAATCCCAAATCTCATAGAAAAACAAGTTTGTGATGATTTTTAGGCGTCAAAACGATCAAGCTTAAAGTATGGCAAGAGCACGTTGAATAGTCATGAAGAATATTTGAAAGCAAAATGAACATTCAAATGATTTTTGAAAAAACTAATATCTATAGACAACTTAACTTAAGAACATCTTCATTTTAATACATTAAATCATACCTTATCATGGACATAGTTAGAAGTGTACAAACAGGTTAAACGGGCCAACCCAGCCCTACTTACTTTGGCCCGCTAATTAAATGGGTCGGGCTCATTTGTTTGCTTTTAAATGGATCAAAAAACCTTAATCCCAATTCGTTTAAAAAGTGGGTTAAATGAGTTGACTCACGAGTCAAAGGCATAAATATATTAAATGAGTTGATCTAAACTAATCCACTTTGGCTTGCGGGTTAAACGGGTTAAGCTCATTTGATCAACTTTTAAACGGGTTAAATAATCTCGGCATAAACCCATTTAAAAAGCGAGTTAGACAGGTTGACTTGCGGTTTAAAACCCATTTGTACACCTCTAGACATAGTTGTATATGTAATTAAACTCCATTAAGAACAATTTAACTATCATAAGAGCTTTTGGTAACAGTATGAACACACCCAAATTTTTCGAAAAATTTATGGAAAATAAAATTGAACATAAAACTACTAAATTTACACAATTCATCTCCAAATCAAATCCAACCTTTTCCATTCATCAAATTGCCTTTAGTATTATAAAATCATCGTCAAAATACCTATTTCTAAACCTATAACCATGGTAACCACAAGATCAAACCAAATCTTATCCAACTTTGATCAATTTCAATCATAAACATCATATCAAGATCCTAAAATAACCTATAATAACCAAACATCCAATTAAACATATAAATCAACACTCATTTCATCAAGGTTCTTAATATACAGACCCTATGACATGCTTCAAGCCACCCATTCCATAAAGTCAAACATTAAATTGATAATTCCAATTAATTCCGCAACATCACCAACACCATTAATCACTTGAAACATGAATTAAACATCAATCCAACCCAACAATGTGAATTACGCTATATATATAAATATATATATATATATCCATTAGTAGCCATTTATATACCCATAAACATCAATTTCAACTCTCTGTATCAATCACATGGTAAATCCATTAATCAATGTCAAAGTATAAGAGTACTTACCTTTGGTAAATCCATTAATCAATGTCAAAGTATAAGAGTTTAAGACTACTTACCTTTAGTGTAGCTTAAGAATTACTCCTTAGTCTTTCAATTATCCAATATGAGCTCCTTTAACCGATTAAAACCTCCATTAGCACTTTATTAACCTTGTTAACAAAGAATGAGCACCTAATTACCATACTAAATCTATAGATCAAAGCGTATTATGACTCATATCTTAAATTAACTACTAAATCATCAAATTAAAATGAAAATTGATCTTATCTTCCCTTATATTCTCTATGTCACCTACTAAATTTTCATAGCTCCTAATTGAATCTAAATCAAGAATTACATTATTTAAACAGCTACCCAAACTAAAATCAAACTTAAATCAATTAGAGATTAGATTACTTACTCTTAGTTCTTGGAGATTAGCTTCTTGATCCTATAAATCACCTTAAATTTGAATTATTCACCTTGAGAAGATTAAAAAGAAAATAACCCAATTAAGCTACCCAAAAGCTCATGCCACTACGCTTTCTTCTTAATGGGTTTTCTTTTCCATTTGATTGTAAAATGCACCACCTTATTTCAACTACATGTTTAATTAGCTTTATTTAATTTAAAAGCCTCTTTTGCCAGTTACCCTAAATCTAGAAAATGCTACCCCTTATAAGTTAAGTCAAGCTTAAGGGTAACTTAGAAAATTAGTAACTTGTCTTAAGGTAAATATGTTCGGAAGTCAATTTACTACAATCCCCTCACATAAATAAGTAATGTAAGGTCATCTTAGTGATTTGGTTTTTAGAAAATATTTAATAATTTTAGGAAATTACTTTTAATTCATGGGAAATTATTTTGTACTTCTTTTATTAATCAACCTTGTGAATTTAGGCTATTTTGTTTCAACCAATCTTTTTACTTAGAGGATAAAGCCTTTTTATTTTCTTTTTATGGAAGGCATTCATGTCATTTTATTTATTCAAAAAAAGAAAGATAGGTTGTGTTTGCAACCATATTGAGAGCAAAAATGGTTTCTTTATATTCCAATAATTATGATTTATGTAGAGACATTTAAAACAGGGATATAATCAGGATAATTTGAGTTGCCCACTCTTTATCGAAATCTTGTCTAAATCTTACTTGATTATAAGTTTTATTCAACATCTTCATGGGAAATATATTAATGGAATTCAATGGTTTCAATTAAGATAAGATATTTTAATATGGCTTATAATTGTGTTATGTTCAAAATTTATTTTGAAGTGTTATTTAGTAGGACTTATAATTACTTATAAATTCATAAAACCATGATATAGTGTTTATATAATAATTGTGGCATTCACTTATACTCTAAAACCTAGAGAATTATATTGGGGTGTTCACTTGAGGGAAATGTAATAGCCATTCCCCCCTTATTCCTTAGAGTTCCCCTATTACATTGTTTACTTTCCCAAATCGCAATTACTTAGGAATTGTAATTACTAGAAAACAATGAATTGAAATTTCTCAAGCCAAGCTAAGAATTGGGATTCCTTGTTTAAATGGTCTTCTATATCCCTCTCTTCCTAACACAAACCATACCACCACCACCACACTCCGATTATGCACCACTACATACCCCTACCTTGCACTACCATAAGGTACCATCACATACCACCACATACCCCCAATATGTACCTCCACTACGTATTAGATCACACACTACCGTCAATTGTTAAGATAAGAAGAGAGAAAGAGAGAGAGAAAGAGAGACTTGAGATGGGGACTAAGTCAACACGAATAGAGAGAGAGAGACTTTTGATTCACTATGAGAAAGAAAAGAGAGTCGAGATTCAGAGAAGGAGCCTAAAACCCAGAAAAAAGAAGAGAGAGAGAGAGAGAGAGAGAGAGAGAGAGTTTAGATCTAAGAGGATGAGAGAGAGAGAGAGAATCTAAAGCTAGAGTCGATAATTTTTTTAGGGTAAGGAACTAGAGTCGAAAGTTAAAAGAGAGAGAGAAAGTTGAGTTACAATGAAAGAAAGGGAAAGAAAAAGAAAGAAGACAAAGGGTAAATATGTCTTATTAATTCCTATTACAAGTTTATTCATTTTTCTTTTTTCTTTTTAAACTAAACAACATAATACCCATTCCTCCTTTATTCTATGCCCAATGAATCCTAATTCCATTCTCCCTTTATTTTATTTAGTGAACTGAATGGACTGTATGTGTTATTTAGAAGTAACATATTACTTATTTTAAATATGTATGGATTTGTAAGTGATATTAAACAATTTTAAAACTCTAAGACTAGTAAAATCATTTCGCAAAAATTTTAGGTTGGTTTAGTTAAGTGATGTATCTTAATAATGGTGCTTATGTATAACTTTTATTGGGTTCAAGTATTTCAAGTAGCCTACATACAAAATCTAAACCCTATATAATTTTAAAATATGAACTTATAAGTTGACTTATTTTCCTTTGAAAAGCTTGAAAGCTTATTTTCTAAATAGCATCCTTACATGCATCATTGCCAATCATATAATGTTAAATATAGAAGGAAAATGTAAAGCAACACTTACATTTAGTGTTGTCAAGCTCGAACTAATCTCTATGGTTTAATTTGATTATATCTTGTCTAGTTATAAAACTAGTTCGGTTTAACCTTAATTATATTATGATTGAATTTGATTTCACCTCTTTAACTTTTAACTCTCTCACGTCTGGATTAACCATTTAAACTGAGTTTGACAATATTGCTTGCATCGAATATTATTTATTGGTAGCCTGTGTATAGCACTATATATGGGAATAGTGAAATTTATCCTTAGGAAGGTATCTTAACAGGAACTTTTAGTCCCTTGAAAGCTGATGCCATATCCTACGGGAAAATTATTGTCTTGTGAATGGACTTGGGCTTGCCATGGAATATAGGTCAACCGGGCCATGTGATATGAAGCCCAAATTCCTTCTATTTAATGTAACATTTTGTGCTCAGGCGGAGATGAAAGCACACACATACAAACTCCTATTTAAATTCTTCTTTTCAGTTTTTTTTTTTTAATGTTATTATTTATTTATTTTTTTTGTTCCACGCAAAGCCAAATTTAACCTCCTTGCTCTTCCAGCCAACGGTAATGTAGTTTAACGAAATAAAGACTAACATAAAAATTTATAAGTATCCGAATTTACTTGTTGATAAACTTCATGTACTTACCTTTTCCTCTAGTGGTTGCTCAATGTTAAAAATTGTGATAAATTTCTTTTTACACCCTTAATGAGTTCTTGAGATGCATGTATTAATGTGATCTAAAAACTATAGATGCCATTATTCATTAAGCATCTGTAGAAATCATGTTAAATTTCTTTTTACACCCTTAATGAGTTCTTGAGATTCATGTATTAATGTGATCTAAAAACTATAGATGCCATTATTCATTAAGCATCTGTAGAAATCGTGTTAAATTTCTTTTTACACCCTTAATGAGTTCATGCATGTATTAATGTGATCCAAGAACAAATATCTATAGATGCCATTATTTATTAGGCAATAAATAAATAAAATTTGCTTGTAAACTGCTTGAATTCAATTTAATATCTATTCAAGTTCCGTATACTAACAATTGAACCCAGCTCAAGGTTAAGATACTAAAGTAAATTATTGGAACGAGTTTTATAATGTATAGTTTAATTAATGTGCAAACTTAATAGAGGTCAAATCAAGTTTAAATGTTAGGTAACTCTAATATAATCAAATAGAGAAATCAACCAATGGACCATCACTTGAAAAGACAAGTTATATGTCATTGTTGTAAGTTGGTTCAGACAAATGTTTAAAAAGATAGCCACCACACATGGCTTTATTTTTCAAATGCACCGACTGACTTAGGTTCATGGAAGATGAGTGCAAAGGGCCAAATATGTTCTTCTTTTGCTTTGTGAACTGAATGTATGTATTGGTTGTATCCTTCTAGGGTTTATAGCTAATGCGTGATGGTGAGACTTTCCTAGAAATATCCTACGACCCACGAGGAAGATCCCGTTAGTAGGAAGGAACTAGGGAGTGAGGAAAAGAAAAATAGTGGGTTGGTAGAACCCACTTTGGCAGGGATGCGAGGAGGAAGATCCCAAATCGTTTGCGCATGTTTTATATTAACAATTGGAAGTATTGATAAGTGTATCCACACAAATTGTTAATCGACGGGAAACAAAATGTGTGGAAATTTCCATATAGTTGCTTGTTTTTCTTTTTCTTTTTGTTTTTTAATCTTGTTATCAATACCACAAAAATTAATAGAGCTTTCTTTTAGCTTGTTATCCTATATTTTAGAGATCTCGTTAACGGAATCTTAAAAATAATTAAACTAATAAGTACAGAAAATAAAATAAAATAATGAAAGAGAGGAGGTTGTCCTTTTTCTCCTAATTTCTCTTTCTCCAATTGTCTGAGTGCCTAATTGTAAGTCTGTTTTCCACCAAGCATTTCACAGTTGTAAGTCAACTGCATGACATTTGGAGGATGTGTCCTTTTATTTTGTTTTGTAAGACTAAAAATATATGGTGAAATAGATTTATAGTAAACAAATAAAACAATAAGACTCGTGAAACCTTAGCCTTGTCCCATCATACCCTTGTACCAATCCACTACTTCCCTTAAGCCATTGGAACCACCACCAGATTGAACCAGCCTTCATCCCCTTTCAAGAAAAATTAAGACACTAAAAATCAAACCGTTGAACTACCACCAACTTAATTCACAAAACATCATTATCTAAGCTCTAGAACTTAAATCCACAACAAACCTAGTTCAAGCAAGGTACTATGTTTGGTAGGTGCTGGGCTTCTTTTTTCCACCCACGTTCACTGTGACAGCTTACTGTTGTGTGATTTGGTTTGTGGCTTTTGATGGTATAGCGCTAGGTCGTGGATGGTTTTGTTGGACTAAACAATTTGTGAGCTATGGCAATAGCTTAAATGGTTGGTAGTGTAATAATTTGTTACACATAAATATACAACATCATAGAAAATTACTAAATTATGTATATCTATATTGATTGTAATCATGATTAATTTCTAACATGGTATAAATGTGTATAGCTAGGTTTTCTTTCCCTTCTCCTTCTTATATGGGGATTTTCAATTGGACTAGCTAATTGGGGTCTTATCATGAAGTGACAAGTGAAATGGAGACTTACATAGTATTTGGTTATGTAGTTTTTATAGTATTAGACTGAACAAAAAATTTTATTTCATATTTGGTTTGTAAATTTATTTAGTGACTAGACAAAAATTAGGTTGATGAATTAAATAAAATGTCTAAATTTTATCTCATCTGAATTATAGTATAAAAATAGAATTTACTGAACAGAAACAAAAAATATTTTGTATTCTCAAAAATACCTTTTTATGTTATAATATTAAGTTAATGAATATTATTTTTATTAAATATTACAAAAAATTATTTATTTTATAATATAAATAATTAATTTTTTGATATAAATTTTATATCCAATATTGTGCAAATCAAATATGATACAATAAACTTGTGCTGTCTAATCATCTTTATACTTATCCTGTTTAGTCCTCTTTATCTAATCAAATCGTTACAACCAAACACTACCTTAACTTATATATAATAATCCAATAAAGCCTCCAATTATGAGTTAACTATTGAAGTCGAAGGCCTATACTAAGTCATCCGACTACGTCCATAAATAAGATGTAAAGCTTAATACATAAATGGATTAAATAAATAATTTAGCTCAACTAACGAACTCATCATATTGTAAGTATTCACTCTTAACTTTAGACAATTAATAAAATTCTAACTTGTTGGAAATCCTTCCAACATTCTTCCACTTAGACAACATCAATTGTAACATTAAAATTATATAACAAACTTTGATCACAATTAACTCTAGAAAAAAGTTTCAAAGTATACCATAAATATAATCTTATCCTATAAGAATCACAAATGTAGAATTGTGGTTGTTGTATGCTTTTATTATCATAAAACCTTCCATGATCACGAATATTAGAATTGATATTGATATAGATTACAATATAGTACTTAAGCAAGTAATATCTTTCATGTCCAAAATTATGCTATTACTTATCAGTTCTCTACACATGCTTTCTTAGTGATACACATACCTCAACAAAATGCCGCAACAAGATTTCGAGAAATGCTTAAAAGTATATTATTCATCTCTTTTCAAAGTAACAAATAAGACATTTAACCTTAAATATGTATCTCTATCACAAAAGAGATATATCACCATTATGCTCACCTTTTAGAAAATCACAACATCTTAAAGTATCAATAATATATAGTTTGACAAATTATAACCATGTATGTGAAAAATACATCAAATTTATTATCCAATAAAAACCAAATACAATAAATATAAAGTTTCAAATATTGAGTTGGTATATTAAAAAAAAAAAAACATAGTAAAAGAATACCCCTACTAACCAATTAAATAAAAAAAGAAAACTTTAAAATACCTATGTCGTTGACATGCTTTAGAATATAATTGGCCCCGAACCATGATTAATAAATTAGTAAATATAATTTCAACATTGATATGTTTAATTATGATATCATCTTTCTTTAATAGATCTCTATTAGTGATATATTTTATGTCAACTTGTTTTGACCTACTCAAGCTTTTGTTGTTCTTAGAAAAAAGCATAGTTATAGAGTTATCACAACATATTAACAATGGGTTCATGATGGAATTTGTTGATTTATGGAATCAACTAAGTATAAAAGAAGAGGTTGGGCTTAGATCCTTCGTAGGAATGTATTGGTGGGCCTTGTCATCAAGCAGGCTCCTTGCTCTTAGGTACCTACACCAATCTCCCCAATAGGTTTGTTTACGAAGGCCCTCTAATGCTCAAGTGAGCAAAGAGGGAAGAAGGAGGAGAAAATTGGAAAGTATCTAAGCCCTTTCAATATAAGGGATAAGTTACTCGAGTGATGTAGTGTTGAGTTCTAAATGGAGTGAGAAGTTCTAAGTTCTAGGAATCTGAATCTCCTTACCTTTTGGCTCCTTATGCTATTTATAGGGCAAGAAGCTTACCTACCAGGTGCAAGTATTAGCTTAGGGTTCATTCGTACTTACTACTTGCAAGGGATATGTACTGAAGGGTTGATAAGGTGGCTGGGAGTTGATCAGCCTTGGATACATTAGTAACTACGTTTGTAACCTAGGGTATTAACCATAGGATGTTAGATATGCTGGTCATACTATAAATGTCCATCTATTATTGATAAGGAGAGGATAAGAGTAGGCACAAGGGATAAGTAACTCTGAAAGGAGGAGAGGAGGCTCTAACCATCCCATGAGTTGTAGGTAACCTTCTGGGGGGTGTCCACTGGCAAGGAGGCATCTTTGAGTGGTTAATGCATGCCCGAAGGTTGAGAGGGCTCACGTTGCTTAAGTGCACCGTAGTAAGTGATCAAGTACTTGGTGACTCAGTGCTTAGGGGATGGGTCTTTGAGGTCCTTGGTGGTAAACTGAGGGCTCAAGGATTATGAAGCACTCAGGTGAAGTGAGATGTTTGATTGCTTGGTCATTAATAAGCCTCGATTTAGATTAGGCCTTGGGCGAGACTAAAGTAGCATGCCAACACTTGCCTTCCTACTCTCCTAGGTATTAAGAAAGTGAGAAGAGTAGGTCTACCAGGGCTCGGGCCTAAGGCATTAGCTGTCCTGTTTCAAGTGGGGTTCCTAGTGCATAGCTAACTGAAGTGACATCTAACATGTCTGACAAGATTTACTAGTCGTACAGTTAACCTCGGCATGGTTGATGTGATAGTTAGGTTGCTTGAGATATAATGATGGTTTCTTAGGAAGAATAATGCTCATTGATGGCTTCTTGGGAAGGATTACACACATAAGGCATTGGAGTGTGTGGCCACTTCAGTAATTTGCATTTGCGGAGAATCTAAGCCTTTGATCATTAAGCAGGGACACATGGATAGTGGGGATGCAATGCAAGTCTTAGTAGTTAGTTCACATCCTAATAGTTGAGAAACCATTCATCTCTTCCTTTTTGTTTGCCTATATGAGAGGCGCTTGGGGCCTTCATTTCTCACTTTTGTTTTCAAAACAAGCAAAGACGATCGGAATTCTATCTTAAGAGCTCATTGTGTGTTTCAAAATTCTCCACCTTATTTTCGTTAGACTTTCATCTTTCTTATGAACTAGAGATGGCTGATCGAAGGGTTTTTGCTTTCCAAGGTGAGCATCCGACCAAATCTGTCTTGAAGGAGAAAGATGAAGGTTACAAGGAGATGATCCTTAAAGGAGGTGGTAACTCCACACTCCCCCTTCACCAAAAAAAAAAAAAAAAAAACAATAGTAGCGATGGCAGGGTATTGTTGAGTGGACTAAGTGGAGAGGTTTTGTTATTTCAAGACTTCAAGATGTCTATGCCCTAAATAGTGAGGAGAATGAGCATGAGGAGTATCTCTACACAACCAATACAAACAAGCATACTTATGCTCGTATTAATTATGTTGATGACGATGGGAAGTGGAGGTTGGTGATCGGCCAATTAGAGATGCACCTGGGTAGCGATTAGAAGGGGAAAAGGCATATTAGATAGGAAATGAGTGGTCGTTCAACATGTATGCTAATCTGTTTAGGTTGGGTTTACGATTGCCATTCTTGGAATTTCTTGTACAATTTTTTAATTATTTTAAGATTGCCCCAAGGTCGTTGCATGCCAATGCTTAGGCACAAGTGCTTACGTTGGAGGTAGTTTGCTTGTGGCAACTTTGGAGGCTAATGGCTTGGGTATTCTAACACCTATTCTAAGTGAAGACGAACCTGGATGGCTCGGTGTACATCTCTATGTGAAGTAGGGTGTTGAAGGTGTTCAAAGGCCTACCCACTAAGTCGATAAATGGAAGGAATACTTCTTCCGTATTCTCATGTTAGAGGGGCTTAGTTTCCTAACGTCTGGGATGAAGCCAATTCAAACGAAGCCAATTAGCTATCTAGGGGATAGGGATGAGGAGGCCAAAGAGTAAGTGTTGGACCTCACTAATTGGAAGAGGCTTTACTCATTGACAATTGCTCGAGAGTATGTTTAAGATAAGCCTCTCTATGGAGAGGAGACAAGTGCCTACTAATCTTTGCTGAGAAGGGAATGATCGGGTGTCTACTACGTCACATCGTTGCTGTATGGGGGGAGTTTGAGGTTACTTATCTTCGGTAGTTTTAGTGTACTCATTTCCCTTTTTATTGTTTTTTGTTAACTCTTTATTTGTGTTCGTAGTGATGCCAGTGGCTATGGAGAAGATTAAAGAGAAGTTGATAGTCGTCCGAGAGAAGAGGATGCGGGAAGTAAGAGCCTTGAAGAAGAAGAACAGGGTAAGTGTAGAAGGAAAGGGGGAAAGCTCGAGGCGGCCTCCAAAGAAGAGCAAGAAGTGGAGTAGGTAGTCAACTATCCCCGAGTCTTATTCGAGCCGAAATAGAAGGGGTCCTTATTGCTCCTACTGCTACGCTAAGTGCAAAGGTGACCTCAAGTCACGTAGTGTCTATGCCAGCTAGCTAGGCTAGTTAAGCTATGAGTATGGAGCCTTAACAAGATGAGGGGCTAAGGGAGACAAGGTTAGGGGGCAACCTGGTGAAGCGTTGTAGGCCGGCAAAGCAGACTTGGGCTTAAGTGTAGGAGTAGTAAGATGATTCTAAGGTGAATCCTTAGGATACTGGGGTTCGAGTAATTGATATCCTTGATGATGATTGGCCTGTGCGGTCGCATGCCCAAGCAAGCAACCAATTGAGCAATAAGAACCCAAGTAGTCTACCGGCTAAGTTCTCAAGCTAGTAGAGCATATGGTCAAGCTTGAGGCATGGTTTGGTTGCTTCTTTGAAGAGAATAGTGACGTGGAGTTGTCAGTGGAGATACCGTATAGGTTCATTGAGGTAAGTAGTCTTGGTTGATTTTATCTACGTATTTCATTGTGTTCACCTAACTGGGGTTATACTTCTTGTATTATAGTTATATGATATATTAGATTTTGTGCTTGCATACAATCGTAGTTGTCAATGATTGGTTGCTCAGGCTAAGAGGAACCAACTGAACCCAAAGGTGGTGAGGCTTCACAGCTCTTTGGAGGAGTAAAAAAGGTAGGTTAATAGTCTGTTGTCCACTTACAAGGACATAGAGCA
This sequence comes from Lumnitzera littorea, assembly GCA_024138015.1. NCBI lineage: Eukaryota > Viridiplantae > Streptophyta > Magnoliopsida > Myrtales > Combretaceae > Lumnitzera > Lumnitzera littorea. The sequence goes on from JAMXBB010000007.1 coordinate 101,530,585, forward strand.
CCAACACTTAGAGTTAGAGGAGTGGGTAAGGAAAATGGGGGTTGAATTGGAAGAAGCCAAAGTTGCTGCCACGACTTACGAGGAGGAGTTGTGGAAGTTATGAGCAGAATTTGGGGGCAAGTAGAAAGAGCTTAAAGATTCTTGGGCGGCTTTTGCCCGAAGTGAGACTGAGCTTTTGAGAGGGGAGGGGCTTACCATAGAAATCAGGTGGTAGATATTCCTTAAGTCCTTGAATGATCCCGAGCTTGAAAAGGCTATTGGCACTGTGGGCTTCTAAGTTGAACGAATGGTTTGGAATTAGATTCATTAACAACTGCTGGAGGGTAGCCTAAGCTTTTTGCAATGGCTTAATACCCTAAATCGAGGTGCTAGACTAGGGGAAGGGGAGGAATTTCTAAAGGAGAGTGTTAAAGAGTTTGGTGATGAGGCGAACTCTAGCGAAGAAGAGAATGTTGATGAAGAGAACATTGTAATTGATTAAGCTAAGGTAGGGTTGTATTTCCACTTTTGTTTTTCTTTGTCTATTTTTACTTAGTAGATGGCTATAATGTATATTTCCTGCTTTTTGTCGTATGGGGTTGGGATGTCAACCCGTACTAAATATTTTACAAAGAGTCAAGGCATCATTGAATGAACTTGTGTTTGCTCTTCGTGTTATTTCCTTATTGTCCTTGGTTATCTCATCATTCCTTTGTTGCCCTCGTTTGCTATAGGTATTTAAATTGTTTGCCTTGTGTAAAGTCCTTTAATTTGCTCGGCTGTAGTACTAACTAAGCTTTATTTGATCATTTGGCCTTTAGTTATTGCTACGAGGGTCTTCTTATGGGTCTTTGGATGTTTTTGGGTGATTCTTGTTGCATAGTGTATAGGTCTCGATGCTACACTTTCTTGGGCAAAGTATACCTTAGGTAGCAGCTCACTTGGCGTCCATAGTATCTTAGGTAATGTGCCTTTTAGAAGGTATTAAATGCAAGTAAGGCGCATTTATGTTTCTCGAAGGTCGATTTGCATACCAGTCAATTAGAGCCATTGAAAGGTGGGACATATGGACAGCTAAGGTTGCATACGATCGCCTATATAAAGGATTCATGGGGCTATTGTTCCCTCATTTAGATACATTCCAATATTCCTTTCATTTGAGAGTTGATTGTCTTATGGTTCTATTTCCTTGTTATGAGATGAGTGAGTTGAAGGGGATTAAGGTCACTGAGAGGTTATATGAGCTTGGAAGGTTCCTTAGTTCTTCTAGGGCCCTTAATTGAGGAGTGATCATAGGGGGTAAAGTAATAAGAATTAGACCATCGAACTCTTGACCTGTGCCAGAGGCCGAGGGTTGGAAAGCATGGCCAAGTGAATTCTTTTATTAAGACCCACCACCAAGGAGTCCGAGTTACTACAAACTATTGACTTGATACCTTAGTTGAGCCGAACTCTCTTGTAATCATCATTCATCTCCAGTTGTCAACTTGAACTTCATTCGACCATCAACTCACTGATCGAAATCTAAGCCAAACTGAATACATATGAGGAAAATTCACTTTGGAAGAGTTATTTACTCGGCTTAATGCAGTTAACCTACCACCTCTGCTTAGCACCTCTTCTTGGAAGATACTAAACCGATTGTACAGAATTGTCTTTTTCGCTAAAAAGCCATCCAGCCACAAAGAGCTACGTGCCCGGGCAACTATGTGACAAAATCCTTAGTATAAGATATTCATTTTTATTGTATTTTTAATTGCACCCTTATTATTCCTTGTACATTACTTCTTTTAAATAATACCTTTTTAGTCTTTTCCATTTTAGGTAAGTTGCCCTAGTTTTTGGGGTATAAATACCTATTGTATATGTAGCCACGATCAACTTAATCATCTTACATCTAAAATTGAATATTACTCCTTTCATGAATTTGCTCACAGCTTGTTTACTTACTTTACTATTATCCTAACCCTTAAGTAAGACTAGGTGGCAAGTAAACCTATCGAACCATCTCGTACATCATATCAAGTTGTGTTGTAAGACCTCAAAAGTTCCACCGGTAGGTCATATCCTTTAGAGTTATTTGTGGTTTTGCTTGTTTTTCTTTTCCTATTGTTTTTACGCATTTCCATCACCTTTTCAAGCTTTCTGCATGATTGGACCTACCCCTGCTATTGACCTTATGAATTCTTGGCTTTGAGTTCGTATCATCTTTGTATCAAAGTGGAGGTTTCATTTAGGTAAGTTGTGTTTGAGTTTTTGTGAAGTAGTGTTTGCTGTAGTTGTGTGTTGAGGTTATATGAAGATTCACTAAAGTGTTCGCATAAGTTAAAGAGTGGAGTAGTTGCTTTTGTTGTAAACTCTATTTTACCCTGTTTTCAATACCCGAAAATAGAGTAAGTTTCAATTAGGTATATTGTTCTTTGGAGGAGTTGCTGTGTTTACAAATTAGTTGAACCTTCGTAAGGCAAAGTATATGTTTGTGTTGTTTAGCCTAAAGAACTATATTTGTTGTTTCTTAGAATCTGAGTATGTCACTGAGTTTACTAAAGAAAATGATGGACCTAAGTATTAACGCTAGAATTGGGGATGATAAGAGTGGTGTTATCCACCATGGATGACAGCCCTAAGGCATCCCTAGAAGTACGGATGAAAGACTTGATGAGGTGACCAACCTCATAGCTGATTTTACCAGAACTGTTCATGTAATGGCTTATCGATAAGCTAAAGCCATGTAAAACACTTTACAAGTTGCTCTACCTGTTAAAGGACAAAATTTAACTCGATAAGTTCGAGGTAGAGGAGTAGGAAGATGAGTACGACAAAGGATTGATTTGGGTGATATGGATGATGAAGAAAAAGAAGAGTATGAAGATTTAGAAGAGTAAGCCATAGCACCCTAAGTTGTTGACCATGTGAAACTTCAGATTCCGAGCTTCAATGGTTCTAGAAGTATAGATGATTATCTGGATTGGGAGGAGAAGGTTGAGTATGTTTTTTATTATTACCAGTACAAGGATCAAGAGAAGGTAAAGACTGCTGCTGTTGAGTTCTCTTAATATGCCACGATGTGGTGGAAGAACTTTTGACTTATGAGGAGACGAGAAGGATTTAGGGAGGTTAATACTTAGCCTGAGATGAAGAGGATCCTTGAAAACAGGTTCGTACTAGACACTTTTGCTCAACTTCAAGAATTAAGGTAAGGAAGCCGAATTGTTGATGAGTATGTTCTAGAATTCTAAATGCTTATGATCCAATCGGAAGTAAATGAGCCATCACTTGAATAGTATCTAAATTTCTTACTAGATTAAGAAATGACATTCGAGATATTATGGAACTTCGAGAGTTGACTACAATAGGTGAGGCTATACGAATAATCCAATGAGTGGAAAGACAGAGAAGGAGCAAAATGCCGACCCGACCCCTAATGAGCTGACCTGGTTAGTTAAGCTGACTTGTCCAAGGAAGTTACTAAGCTTAGTCAAGTATTGAACCGATTAGAAGGATAGATGTTAAAGCTAAATAGAAGGGCCGACCTAATGGTGACATGCCAACAAGAACATATGAGAAGGGACAAGGATTTGGAAGGAAGACGAGTCAGATCAAGTGCTTTAAATGCTAATGGTTTGGGTATATGATTGCTTAGTATCTGAACCAAAGGACCATGATCATTAAGGGAGATGTCTCGAAGATTGAAGTAGATGGTGTGCTTAAGAGCTTAGTTATCATTAAGACTTACCGTAGTAAATTTGAACTAAATGGGTCCTCTAAAATATCGAAGAAAATAGAGGGAAATGGTCCATAGACGAACTAGAGTAGCTGATGTGAAGTTGTTCAGAGGATGTGACTTATCAACGAACACAACACGACTTAATACTTTACTTGATATGATCCACAAGTTGATGTCAAGGTCCACCCGCCACTAATCCTGAATTACTCGACAAGATTAGATAAGAGTGTATGAAAGAAAATGAACTTAGAGAAGGTTGTCTCTTAAGAACAAAATATTCAATGTCTAATTGTCAAGTTATCTACGGCTTACAAGGGAAACGGATTATTTATAGTAAGTCCCTATGGCAACATTACAAATAAAGAAATTATAATAAAATATATACAAAAAGAGGATTCCTAGTACATACGAAAAAGGGTAAAAAGGATAAAAGACAATAATGGAAAAGTAGTACAATGTCAAATGAGGTGGACAGGTGGCAGTGCAACATTGGTCTCGTACGAAGATTCTCCAAACACAGCAAGCGAGAGGGATCAAGATGTTGCGGTAATAAAGGAGCTAAGATGAGAAGAGGGTGACGAGAGAAATGGTAACAAGCTGAGAGAAAACTACTCGGCAAGTAAGTGAGTCTCTCGTCACTCAGTAAGAACCTCTCGACAACAGTTCGTCAGATTACTTGGCATAGGATTCTTGGTAAGGGAACGGTTGGCATCATCACAACCAAGATAGATCAACGTATAACAATGCGGGGAGCTCAAGGAATTCAGCCACCTTCCTTCGGTGTAAAGTTTCACGTCATCAGTAGGTTACTAAGAGAGGATTCTTCGATTGAAGGATTGAAGGCCTTGGAGTTGTGTGCGAGGAATGGGACCGATGGTCGACAGTTCATTGGTTCCACAAGGTTGCTGAAGATTTGTCCTCAAATCTTAGTCTTTATCATCATTGGGCACATAGGGAGTCAGATCAGTGACGTTGAATGTGGTAGATATGCCAAAACTTTTGGGTAATTCAATCACATAAGTGTTATTATTAATGCGCCTTAGGATCCTGTAGGGTCCATTTACTTTAGGGGTAGTTTGTTTATTCTTTTGCTAGGGAAGCGTTCCTTGCTAAGATGGATCCAAACAAGGTCCCTAAGGGCATAAAAGATTCGTCTCCTTCTACTGTTTACCACTTCCTTCTGTCGAGTTATAGTTTTGGCCAATTGCTCAGCAATTTTCCAATGTAACCTTAGGAACTCCTCGGTACGCTGTAAACCGAATTGACTTTCCCTTTGTGTATTCGGACTGTTAATTAAATCTAAAGGTAGGTTCGGATTAAATCCACAAACAACCTCAAATGGTGATGTTCCAGTTAAGCTGTGAGTTGAGTGATTGTAGATAAATTCAATGATGGGCAAACATAAATCCTAATCACGAGAGTTCTTTCCAATAGTGGTACGCAAGAGGTTACCAATAGTTTTGTTCACTACTTCAGTTTGGCCGTTTATCTAGAGGTGACAAGAGGTACTGAACAGGAGCTTAGTGCCGAGCTTCCTCCATAGGATCTTCCAAAAGAAGCTTATAAATTTCACAACCCGGAGGGACTATTGCCAATTGACTCCAACACTCGGCAATTATGGGCTGACCTCTTTAGTTACTCGGCCAGGTATCGCGAGACTACTTCTAAGGCATGCTGAATCACCACATGCCGACTTCTCCCTATAAAACGTACGGTTTTATATTTTTGCATATGTTTATCTTTATTTTATTTATGGGCCCAATTCTTTAGGGTTTAAGGCTTTATATATTATTTACAGTTTTGTCACTAAGGTTTAGGGCATATTATAAATAGCAAGTTTTGTAAAAATGTAGATACATATAACATAATTAATGAAAAACCCCTTTTGGAGTCTTTTCTCTCGGAAAGTTTTTTCCCTTACTAGCTTTTATCAATCCCTTTAACAAAGATTGTGGTGGGCAACCCTATAACTCAGACCGGTGCATCACATTCGATAAGTCTTGGGTCCGTGTATGGTTCTACAGTGCATCATATTCGCAGAGTTAGTGCGTAGGATTTGCTAAACCATCGACTCCAATTTACTCTTCATTCCTTCGGCAAGATCGAACCCACCACCCCTACGGTCGGCCTTATCTGTTCTTGACCCCGGTTCGTATCAGCTTGGTATCAATGCTCGAGGTTCCATATAGGGCCGAGAGTTTTAGTAATTGTGTCTCTTCTATTTTGTGTTTGAGAAAGTGCTTGCTTATTGGGTTTATATGGGATATCGAGGATTTATTTACTGGATATTAATTTAGTTTCAATTGAGCTTCCTTCGGGTAAGTTAGTGAAAATTTGGATTACAATTTCTTTACATTGTAAGTCCCATATTGAGTATATATATCAAAGAAAAGGTTGGGAATTCTAATTTGTTGTGCTTACTGAGTTGATTTGCTAAGAATAGTTGTGCCGGATTTGAACTTTGTCAAGCTTCTGAGCTATTTCAAAGTGAAGTACCGAAGTAAAGTGAAGTACCATACTGTCATCCCCCTAAGGTTACCAAGCTAAGTTGTTTGCTTATTCAACTACCGAGTTGTGCAAGCATCTAACCTACTTCAACTGAACAGCCGAGCTAATTCTAGATAAGAGCTATACAGGCCTCCAAGTTGCTGTATTGAGTCACCAAGTGTTAGATAGTTAGTCATTGTCGATAAGATTTCTTGCGAGCTGAGGCAGTTTGCTGAAGTGATATTTTCATGGCTTATGACAACTGAGCACGATATGGCTATGGCTATGGCTATGACTATGAATATATAAGATCGAGAATACCCATCTTTAATGGCCATAGACCACTAGACAAATACTTGGATTAGGAATTCCGAGTCAACAAAGTCTTTGAAAAATACTCGTATCTTGAACGTAACAAGGAATATATCATAAAAGGTTAACTTCAAGGTCTTACCAAGACATGGTGGAAGAATGAATTAAGGCGAAGGATCCTCAGAGGAGTAGGTTCTATATGGAACTCAATGAGACTTGCCATGAGAGAGAAATTTGTACCCGCATCATATCAAGATGAGTTGTATGAGGAGTTGTCTACCTTGAGGTAGGGACGAATGGGTGTCCAAGAATTTGCCTAGGAGTATAAAGTGCTCCTATGACGATATGAATTGTATGAATCTCTTTCATGTACTATCTCGCGATTCATGAGAGGGCTAAGACCGAAGATTGCCCGACGTGTTGACCCTTCGGGAGTAAGAACCTTAAATGAGGCTATCCGACTAGCCTTAAGAATAGAGTCTAGCCTTGATGTCGACTATTATGATGTGTAGGAACAGTTAGAAGTTATACTTGTTTAGCTTAAAGAGCTTAGAGAAGAAAAGAGGCAGCAGGGGATTACTCGAATAGAGAAAGCTGGTGAGAAAGAAGACCAAGGAAAGAAAGTAGGAGAAGGGGAGATGGAGGTTGTTGGGGAGAAGAATAGAAGAGTCGAGGTAAATCCAGCTAAACTGCACTTAAATCTCCATGTTCTGGAAGTGATTCCATTACCCACCATAAATGCCATGGATGGTAGCTTCAGGAATTACTATGTTTGCCTTCCTCATATTGGAATATTGCATCTAAGTTATCTGACAGGTTTACATATCGACATGAGCAATTATAGCATTGCACCTGTAAGCTATTATCAACTGTGGATTGGAGTTTATCAAAGCCGAGGTGATGGATACATATACAGGGGATATGTCATGTTAACCCTTGGGACTCTCTTGTTGGAAAGAGTTGAGATTTGTAGATGGAAGGAGGAGGAAGAGTAGAATTACGTGGAAGCAAGAGTAATGCTGATTACAATTGATGAGGAGATCATGATGTCCAAGCTAGCTGAGCTTGAAGAGGCATAATCACTTGCCATTGAAGAGCCAACTTACGTCCCGCTAATACAAGATCTACAAGACCCTAATTCTTTGTATGACCATGAGATCATGTTGCTTCCTGTAATTGATAGTTGTCGAGACTATCAAGGTATAGTTGACAAAGCCCATGACGAATGGAGGGAGCATCTATCGGTGATACCCTTGTTACAGGAACTACAGTATACAATGTTTAAATTTAAATTTTGTTGACTAATGTTTGACCCCAGAGGGATCAGGAGCGACTAATTACTAGGTTTCGGGTTGAAACTTCTCTAAGGGAGAGGAAATGATAGGCTTCGGGATACTAACCCAACCTGACTGCCAAAGCCGAGATCTTTTACTTACCGACTCATTCTATCTGCCGAGATGAATAACAATACTTCTTGTAGATAGAGTGCCAAGAAGTATATAGCCAAGACAACAACCGATCTTCACCTATGCCTAAGCAATCACTTACTTGGCATCATGCTTGCCGATAGGCCATGGTATCATGTTTCCAAGAGTTGGATTCACTTGGCTAAAGTCTGTTGTTGATAGAGTGGCTAAAAGATCATGTTGCTGAGGGTTAGATCCACTCGATGCAGCCTAGAGGGACTATTGTCGATTGACTCCAACACTCGCAATTATGGGCTGACCTCTTTGGTTACTCGGCCAGGTATCGCGAGTCTACTTCCAAGGCATGCTAAATGACCCCATGCCGACTTCTCCCTATAAAACGCATGATTTTATATTTTTGTATATGTTTGCCTTTATTTTATTTATGGACCCAATTCTTTAGGATTTAAGGCCTTATACATTACTTACAGTTTTGTTACTAGGGTTTAGGGTGTACTATAAATAGCAACTTTTGTAACAATGCAGATATATATAACAGAATTAATGAAAAACCCCTTTTGGAGTCTTTTCCCTTGGAAAGTTCTCTCCCTTACCAGCTCTTATCAATCCCTTTAACAAGGATTGTGGCGAGCAACCCTATAACTTAGATCGATACGTCACATTCGATAAGTCTTAGGTCCGTGTGTAGTTTTATGGTACATCATATCCGTAGAGTTAGTACGCATGATTTGTTAAACCATCGACTCCCATTTACTCTTCGTTCCTTCGGTAAGATCAGACCCACCACCCCTACGACCGACCTTGTTTGTCCTTAGCCCCGGTTCATATCAGGTCTACAGCCGCTTTTGAATTGGTAGGGGTATATGTTCTCCATAGGGCTCTGTCCTTTCCTTTACATATTTACACACCTTGTACCTCTCAAGTATTCATGCACATCCTTCATCATTCTCAATCAGTAAAAATACTTCTTCAATATCTCAATCGTCCTCTTTTCCCCAAAATAGCTGGCCAGACCCTCAGCATGAGCTTCTTGAATGAGTAACTCCCTTACAAAATCACTTGGCACACAAATCTGCTTGCCCTTCATCAAGAACCCCTTGCTCAAGTAGAACCCTTCTACATCTCCTTTAGCACTACACCTAGCTACTAAAGGTCCAAATGTAGGTCATGTTCATACCGATCAAGTCAAGTGCTGAATCCAAGCACCTTTGCTTGTAACGTTGTGATGAGGGTATGAAGGCGAGAAAGTGCATCAACCACTGTGTTGGTGCTTCCCTTCTTATATTTGATGACATAGCAAAAGGTCTCCAAGAACTCGACCCACTTGACATAACATCGAGAAAGCTTCTGTTGCTTATGAAGATGCTTAAGAGATTCATGATCCGAATAGATAATGAATTCTCTCAGTAAAAGATAATGCTGCTAGTTTTGGAGTGATTGGATAAGGGCATAAAACTCCTTGTCGTAAGCTGAGTAATTCAGGGCAGCACCTTAGAGTTTTCGCTGAAGTAGGCAATGGGTCAACACTCCTACATAAGGACAACACCAATGCCGACACCAGATGCATCACATTTAACCTTAAAAACCTTCTTGAAATCTAGTAGGGTAAGTATTGGAGCAGACATCAACTTAGACTTCACGTCTTCAAAACTCCTTTGAGCCCTTTCTATTCATCTAAACTCAACATTCTTCTTGGTCAACTTAGTTAATAGCGTAGTTATGGAATTGAAATTCCGAATAAATCTCTAATAGAATGAGGCCAGACCATGGAATCTCTTAACTCTGGCAGTACTAGTCGGCGTAAGCCATTCATTAATAGCTTTAACATTTTCCTCATCAACTCGAACTCCTTTCACTGAAACGACATATCTAAGGAATACAACCTCACTTTGGTAAACATGCATTTCTTCAGGTTACCAAATAATTTCTCGGTGCAGAGTATGTTAAACACCAATCTTAAACATTCAACATTAACGAGGAGGTTGACACTATAGACCAAAATATTATCAAAATAAACCACAATACATTTGTCGATCAATAATCTGAGTGCATGATTCATCAGGCACATAAATGTACTCGGTGCATTTGTTAGACCAAACGGCATCACTAACCATTCGAACAAACTATCCCTTATCTTGAAGGCTATCTTCCATTCATCCCTAAGTCACATTCGTATCTGGTGGTAGCCACTCTTCAGGTCAATTTTAGAAAAGATAAAGGCGCCATGTAACTCATCATGCCACAGGATTGTGTATCGGTATGTAATAGTGATCTTATTGATAGTTTGGTTGTCAATGCACATTTGCCACGTTCTATCCTTTTTCGGTACGAGCATAGTAGGTACAATACAAAGACTCATGCTCTCACAAATATATTCGTGATCCATTAACTCATTTACATGTTTCTTCAGTTTAGCTACCTACTCTGGATTGGGCTTGTAAGTGGATCAGTTTGGTAAGGCAGCCCTTGGTTGGAGGTCAATGCAATGCTCGATACCTCTCAAAGGAGGTAAATCTTTCGACATCTCGACAGGGAATAAATTGGCAAAGTCTTAAAGTTGTTGTTGCACTTCAATAGGTAAGTTCTTGACTTCTTTAACCTCTAAGAATCTCCTAACTAAAAGGAACATACAGTCTTCAGCCTTGACTTCTCATGTAAATTGAGCTCGAGAAATCACCAAGGACTTCCGCTATAGAGACCTAGCAACCTTTTCTTATGCTTCTTACACTTAAGACTCATAGGTGTCAATATAATTTTCTTCCTGTCCTTCTGGAACATGTTGGTGTTTCTATACCCATTGTGTAATACTCTCCAATCAAATAGCCACGATTGGCCGAGTAATACGTGAGAAGCACACATGAGAAGAATATCACACATCACCTCGTCCTTATACCTATCACCAATGGTAATCTACACTCTAACTTGCTTGGAAACATATAGTCCTCCTTTCCCGTTCAGCTAGTGAATCTTGTATGGCTTACGGTGTGGAAAGGTTGGCAATTTCATAGCCTTAACTACCCCTTGCGTGATGATATTGGTATAGCTTCCTCCGTTAGTGATCATGGTGCATAGCTTACCATTCACCCGACAATTCGTATAGAAAAGGTTCTCTCTTTACTCATTCTCGTTAGCTACAAAAGCATTGGGAGATCATCGAACAACAAAGCAATACTTAGCTTTGCCCTTAGGAGGTATCTTGGCATTGAGGTCTTCCTGAAATTATTCCAGCATCTAGTTGGTTGCCACTTCTTCCTCTCCTTCACTTGTACTTTCTACTTCAAACTAGGGCTTGTCTCCCTTTATGGTCATGACTCGACGGTTCGGATATTGACTAAATACGTGTCCATAAGCAAGGTATTTAAAACATTTGATTTTTTTAGGTTTCCTTCCTGAACTCTGACGTAGGTCTCTTTGGATCTTGGGCTCCTCGGTCTTGTCTTACCTCGCCCTTCTTCTAGTTGGCTCGACATCTAACCTCGACATTCCACCTCAGAACTGTTTGATGCTCTGTCACTTCCCGATTGGCTCGGCAGGCTACTCTTATTTGGCATCAATGTTCGATTACTTGTTGCCTTTCAACTCTTTAAGCTACATGGATGGTTTCATCTAAAGTTGTAAGGTTCTACAGTTCCACAATGTTACCAATCTCAGCCTATAGTCTAGAGATGAACTGTGCTATAATTCGAGTCTCAGGTTCGTCGACATCACATTGTATCATGAGCAACTGAAACTCTCGGACATAGTCGTCTATGAATCTGTTACCTTGCCTCAAGTCTTAGAGTCATTGGAAAGTGTTTTATTTGTAGTGTTTAGGAATGATCCTACTTCTTAGAACTCTCTTCATATCATTCCATGTTTGAACTTTGCGTCGAGCCCTCGAGTAAACATTTTGTAGTTTCTTTCACCACATTACTGCATATTTAGAAAATTGTAATGTGGCCACTCGAATGCGAACAACATCTTCATAATCTAAGAAGTCGAATATCTTTTCGATTTTCTCTTCCTAATCTAGGTTGTCATCAACACTACCAAACCCGTTAAAGCTCAAAATCTATACCTTAAGATGTTCGGCACCTCTTAGTGCTTTAAACTCATGCTCATCAATCCCAACATATTGGTCTTCTTCTTCTACATACTCTTTCACTTCGTCTAATTCCAACCTTCTTCTCGCGACTCTATTGGCACATCGCAGTGGTGCTTAGTCTATTGGAAAGGCTTTTAGAGGTCACTCATTCATTTGTCTTCTCAGCATTGTTAATCTCTCCATGTACACTAGGATTCAACATTCTTAACACAAAGCCTTAGTAAGTACACTTCGCATAGATGCCTTCAACACATACACAAGTAACTCAAACAACAGATTGACTGTCATTACATAGCTTTCGGTCTCAACCTCAACCTTAAGCTTTGATACTAGGATAATATGGTTTGCCTAAGAGCTTAGTTACCGTAGCAAATCTAAACTAAATGGGTCCTCCGAAATATCGAAGAAAAATATAGAGAAATGGTCCATGGACGAACTGGAGTAGCTAATGTGAAGCTATTTGGAAGATGTGACTTACCAATGAACATAACACAACTTTACACTTTACTTGATATGACGCACAAGTTGATGTCAAGGTTTACCCACGTTTAATCTTGAGCTACTTAGCAAGATTTGATAAGAGTGTATGAAAGAAAATGAACTTGGAGAAGTTTATCTCTCAAGAATAGAATATTCAATTCTAATTGTCAAGTTAGCTGCAGCTTATAGTAGAAAGAGACTATTTATAGTAAATCTCTAGAGCAACATTACAAATAAAGAAATTATAAGAAAGTATATACAAAAAGGGTATTCTTACTATATATGAAAAAGGGTAAAAAGGAAAAAAGACAAAAATGGAAAAGTAATATAATATCAAATGAGGTAGACAAGTGGTAGTGCAATATTGGTCCAGTATGAAGATTCTCTAAATACAATAAGCGAGAGTGATTAAGATATTGCGGTAATAAAGAGGTCGAGACAAGAAGAAGGTGACAAGAGAAATGATAATAGGTCGAGAGAAAATTACTCAACCGGTAAGTGAGTTTCTTGTCACTCAGTAAGATCCTCTCAGTAGTAGTTAGTAGGATTACTCGGCATATGGTCCTTAGTAAGGGAATGGTCGGCATCATCACAACCGAGAGTATAGATCAACGTATAACAATGTGGAATGCTCAAGGAGTTCAGCTACCTTCCTTCGGTGTAAATTTTCTCGTTATCAGCAGGTTGCCGAGAGAGGATTTTTTAAGTATGGGATTGGAGGCCTTAGAGCCATGCACAAGTAATAGGACCGATGGTCAGTAGTTCATCAATAGCACAGATGAGGAACCTGAGGAGGAGAAAGAAGTGGGAGATGAGGTTGATGTTAATGCCAACCTAATTGAGGAAGATGTTAATGTTACATCACTTGTAAACTGAACGATCAAGTGTGTACACTCATAATGGATAGTGGGAGTTGCACCATTATAACATCCACCAACCTGATTAAGAAACTCATGTTGTCGACCATCCCACATCTGGACCCTTGACCTGTGCTAGGGCCTAAAGGCTAGAAAGCATGGCCAAGCAAATTCTTTCCTTAAGACCTATTACCAAGGAGTCTGAGTTATGCAATCTACTGACTTGGTGCCTTAACCGAGTCAAACCCTCTCGTACTCATCATTCATCTCTAGCTACCAACCTTAACTTCATTCGACCATCAGCTCAGCTAACCTAAATTCGACTTAAATTGAATACGTTTGAGGGAAATTCACTTTGGAAGAGTTATCTGCTTAGCTTAGCATGGCTAACTTACTACCTTTGCTCGACACTTCAACTCAACAAATACTAAATTGATCATATAGAATTGTCTTTTTGGCCAAAAAGCCATCAATTCATAAGGAGTCATACGTTCGAGCAACCATGTGACATAATTCTTCGTATAAGATACTCATTTTTGTTGTATTTTTAATTGTACTCTTATTATTCCTTGTATATTACTTCTTTTAAATAATACCCTTTTTAGTTTTTTTTTTTTTCATTTTAGGTAGGTTGCCCTAGTTTTTTAGGTATAAATACCCACTGTACATGTATTCGCAATCAACTTAATTATCTTACATTTAATATTGAATATTCTTCCTTTCATGAACTTGCTCACAGCTTGTTACTTACTTCACCCTTATCGTGACCTAATCTCACTAAACTATCTCGTACGTCATATCCAATTATGTCTTGAGTCTTCGGAAGTTCTACTGGTGTATCATATCCTTTGGAGTTATTTGTGAGTTTACTTGTTTTACTTTTCATATTGTTTTTGTGCATTTCTATTACCTTTTTAAGCTTTTTGCATGCTTGGACTCACTCCTATGACCGACCTTGTCAGTTCTTAGCTTCAGGTTCACATCATTTAGTCACCCAATAGTGGGGTGTAGCTCTTAAGTGCCAATTGAGGTATGTGTGTAGACCTTTCGGTCATGTTTACCTCTAAGCCAAGAACGTCTGGGTGATGGTAGGACCTCGAGTATCCATCCACTACTTAATGGGGTAGTCTCATCATTGGGGTTGCTTGTTTGCATGAGGTTGCTTACGAGGCTTTCAGGTGCTATGTCTTAAGTACTCATGTAGGTAGGTCATTGGCAATGATTACTGCGACAAAGAAGGCTCCTTACTTGATCCAAAGGTTTTCAGCTAAGGGTAAGGCAAGGTGTATGTTTAGATAGTCTTGAGCCCCACGCAATACCTAACCAGTCTTGTAAAGGGGATAAAAAAATCAACTTGGGTGAACCCATTCTATGCCACTTATGTAGAAGGTCGGCTCATCTAGTTGATGTGGGGCTTGCCTTAAAGCTGCTAAGGCTACGAAGATCATAGCCATTAGCTTGCTTATGGCCAAGAGACTAGTCATGGTTCTCTAGGATGAGGTTATAAGCTAAGTCAAAGTTGTAAGCAGATTAGCTAAATAAGAATCATCCCCAGGTGGTTGAGTTGAAGTTACGAGTAGATAGTAAGAGTTGGTGCCAAGTAGTAGAGTAGGAATTGGCTTCGTGCCTCTAGTTGTAATTTTCCTTTTTCCTTTTCTTATGTACTTGAGGTTGGGATGCTGACCCTTAAGGCCTTGTAATAATCTTCAATTAATGAGAATTGGGTTTTTCCCGCATCTATGCTTGTCTTTTACTTTATGTTTGTTGTGTTTCATTTTCTAGCTTACTCTTTTAGAATTTCTGCTTATCTTATTAATTGTGCACGAATGTATCTAATAGTTGGTTGGATAAGTGTACCAATTAAGTTGGTGTACCTTCACCTTAGCTACATAACCATTAAGGTTTAGGGTGATTTACTTACGTAACCAATTAGTCAATTTACTTGTGTGGCGTGTGTGTATCAAGTCCGAATCTTTGGTTTTCATTTCCCTTAATCCAATTTAAACTAAAGTCGATGTCTATTTAGTTTAAATCCTCGACAAGAATTAAGAAAAATCCAGTTTCTTTTATTTTCAAAACGTTTAGAGTCACTACTCATTAAGATTAGGAAAGGTGATTAAATTAGAATTAATTAGGCAAATGGACTCTTATTTAGTCACTAACTTGCAATTTTGAAAACTTTTGAAAAGATTTTAAGAAACTAGATATACAAGTTTGGGGGCTATCCCATTAAACTTAAATAAGTACTACTTTAACCTTCTGAGATTAACTTTATTTTTAAAATAACTCTTTTTAATATAAAAGATGAACTCTAATTTATAATTAAAGAAAATTAATTCTATTTACATAAATAAGAAGCAAATAAGAAAATTTATTTACAAAAGGGAAAATAAAAAAAAAAATTCCTATTTTAAGTTATCACGTAACTGTCTACGAGTTCTTATGTACCCATCATTTAGAATCAAACTTTCCATAGTTCATTTAAGAAAATTTTGATGTATTTTTTTTTTAAATTTAGAAAATAGCTGGATTTACATTTTTTGTTTGTTTAATTAGGGTTGTAATTCTTTTTTAATGTTTATTTATTTGAAAAATTCTAAGGAATTCCTAATTTCAAAAAAGGGTTTGTTAATCGAACTTTTATTTAAAAAAAAATACTTTTTTAAGTAATAAAACATATTATTATTATTTATTTATTTATTTATTTTTTATTGAAATAATGAAAAAAAAAACACACAAAGCTTTCCTATCTTTTTTTTCTCCTTTTTTAGGATCTTTTTTTTTTATTACAATAGAATACAACATTAAAGAAAGAAGAAGAAAAGAAAAAAGATACAATATAATAAAATAAAACACAAGATAAAGGGAAAAAGGAAGGGGATTGGACCAAATCTAAGGTAAGGTGTGTAGGTCAGATTTGCAAGGGTCAAGAGTAGGTTGGAGGATTTGGATCTGGGTTGTACTTAGGATACATGCGTCAGATAGAGAAAAAGACCATAGTAGCTCCGAGGACTCGATTAGGGTGGTTTTAAGTTGATTTTTTTTATTAGTGATGGAAGTTTCATGTGAATCTAGTTAGGAAAAAAGGGTTTGGGATTAGCACTTGGCAGCCATTTGGAGTTTGTTGGTGTTTAACCATGGGTAGTGGTGGTGCTTAGGTTGCATGGAGAGTTGCTTAGTGTTAAAGGGTAGTATGGTTTAGGGTTTTAGATGGTGGTAAACACAGTCATGTGCTTGGAACCACCTCTTCATGGTGGTTAAGGGTTGACTTGAAACAACAAGTAGTGGTGCTTGAGTTTGAAGCTACGGTGGCGGTTGAGACTAGTACTAATGGAAAGCTTATGAAGTAGAGAATCCAACCATGGCAGCGATTGGTTTTGCAAGTGACTATGGTGGTCAAGAATCTAGAGAGAGAGAGAGTTTACGGAAGCTTAAAGGGAGAGGAGATCGGAGTTTTTCCCATGTCTTGAGAGCTTGCTCGACCCTTTATTTATACTATACAATCTCAAATCGAAGAAGGAAAACCATAGATGATCTTAAATGCGTGAAATAAAAGCTCGGATTTGGCCATCTTTGATTAGTGATTTGAATGGAAAAGAAAATGTAATTGAAGGTTAGAACTGCTTCCTAAATCTTAGTTTTTGCTAAAAAAAAAACTACAATAGAAGCTTCGATTTGCAATAAACAACTAAGAATCAACTTCATTTACTTGGAGTGAAACCCATGCATTAAAGCTTTTTTCCTAATTTTCAAATCCATTTTGACCCATCAAAGGACTGTACCTAGACATGATATTGTATAGATTGGAGGTATTTTGCATATTCTCCATGATTTCACCATTAATTTGGTGAAATCATAGAGAATAAAGGACTAAAATCAGCTACAAAGAGGGTTGTCTAGATAGGGTATTTGTGAGAAAGTGGAGGAAAATTATGGAAAAGAAATGTGTTGGCCAATGGAATGCTGACACATGGCATCTATGGAGAGGAAAAAATGAAAAAGGCACCCTAGTGCTTGCAGCTAGTCTCTCGCCTAAGTCCTTAAGTCTCTCATATGGGCTATTGGTTAAGCTCTAAACTATATGAGTTGTTAGCCTGTACTCTAATTTCTTTTACAAACAAATTATATATAAGCCTTAAAAATGATTTAGGTTAGATTTAAATAATTTAGTCCAAGCCCAACCTAATTGAAGATAACCTAACTCATGTTTAGTACTCCTATTCAGTTATCTTAAAATAAAACTATTCGAATTTTATTCAAATTCCCTAATTTTGGATTTTTTTTAATTTTCTATTTTTTCATTTTTTTCTCAATTTTTCTATTTTTTGTGATTTTTCTAATTTTTTGTATCTTTTTAATTTTTTTGTATTCTTGAATTAAGACCCTTTTTCCTTATTCTAAAAAGAACTAAAATAATAAAAGGGAAAAAATGAGGTATCTATAGTATGTTCTCAGTCTTTAGGGGGTCTTGAACATTGTACTGGTGTTTGAACCTTATCGAGGGAGCTCATCTTGATGGCAGTCGGGGCCCTGGTCCCTATAGTGTTAGTATAAGCAATGACTTGGGGTGTGGCCTCAGGGATGAGAATCAACTCAAGGCTAGAGATACGTAGTGCAAACTAGCAAAAAGAGAGAACATCCAAACCTATGGTGTTAATGTAAGTACCAACTTGGGCATGTCCTCAAGGATGAGAATTGACCTAAGGGTAAAGGTTCATGGAATAAACCAGCAAAAAGAGAAAACAATTAGATAAGTGTAAGTGTAGACACCTAATTTTTGCCCCTTTATAGTCCTAATTTTTATTTCTATAAAAAGGGTCCTAATTCAAAAACAAAAATAACAAAAAAAATTAATGAAAGATAAAAAATAATAATAAAAATTAACAAATGATGAAAATACCAAAAAAATAAGAAAAATAATTATAAAGAGTTTTGTAAATTTTTACGAAATAACTTATATTAGGAACAAATAATTTTAGTTATAGCTTAGTTAAAAAATTTTATTTTCGAACTTATTAGTTTAAGTACAACTTAATTGTACTGAATGTTAAGGCGTAGACCAATGGCTTAACGGATAAGTATTGAGGTATTTGAATTGGATTTAATTTGAGGTTTTGGGTTTGAGTTTTTGCAGGCACCTATATCTTTATTTTTCTATCTTTACAAAAGCGAGATGAAAATGGGATTCATATCTGATTTAAATTAATTTGGATCTAGTTTGATTGTTATCGAATCAGATACAATAGATATATCCAGATATGATTTGATTTAGACCTTAAAAACACGCATATACGTGCATATAAAAGAAGAAATAGCTAGAAAAAAGGAAAAAAAACAAAACAAAAGAACAGAAAAAAAAAGAGGCCATCAGTACAAATCATCTTCAATCAATAATGTCGTTGCCTACGCTGAGCCGCTGACTGGAGAACCGTACAACACTCATACGACCACACTCACCAGCAGCCAAATCCCCTAACTCCATAAGCCACTGGTGCAGTAAAGGAAAGAAATAGCTGAGAGATAACTAAGGTAAATAACCCCTCGGTTGAGAGGGGTCCACTTGTTCTGAGAAACGATAATCAGCCTTGTTGCTGCCAAAAGAAGGAGAGGGTATCACAGGCTTTTGCCTTGAATCATCAAGATTCACAACTGCTGAGGAGGAGAGCAGTCGCATCATTGACATTGCCTGGGATAGGAAAGCAAGTGGACTAATGTCCAAATGCAAAACGAGACCTTATGGATGGGAGGCCTGAAACTTTCACTCCAAGTTTTTGTTCACAGTCAATACCTGAAAAACCTGTTTCACATCCAGTTAATATGGGTGAATGGGCTGATACAAGTGTGCTTTCTGGATATACCTGCTAAGCAAGGAAATTCCTTTCTTGAGGTTGATCAGATACCCATTCCAGGACCTCCTGGATCATTTTTATCGAGTCCTGGGGCAACTAGCTCAAAAGATGTTCAAGGAAACTCATCTCTAACCACTAGTCGGACTCAATCTTCTGATTGTCCGCATGATTTGGTGGATGCAGATTCATCAGATTCTCCAATTTTTGCGACATCAACCGTCTCGAACTCCAATGCAACTAGGAAAGATCTAAAGTATTCGAGGCCAGTAGTGTCAGCTGGTCCTTAGGAACTTCAAGATAAACTGTGGTTAAGTTTCTTGACCCCTGCAGTGGAGCCCTTACTAAAAGTTGTTGCTTCAACTCCACGCTGCTGCACCAATTCACTTCACTGCCGTCCGCCACGCCGCAACTCCAATCATTCCGCACGCCCTTGCATGTCCACAATACCGACCACGGCTGTACGTCTGCGCAGCAAAACCCAATCCTCATCCATGAACCCATTGTCCATTCACCGTGCGACAGTTACACATCCAGAATACCAGCCACTGTCCTTCACTGCACAACAAACAACTTAGGTTTGATTCTTTTCAGTTTTGAATTTTTTTAAAAAATTTATTTATTATTATATTATTAGTTCCTTAGTTATTTAAATATGAATGTATTAGTTTAGAAGACTTTTAATATTCATTTTTTATATATTACATAATATTATTAATTTATTTAGGTAGATAGTTGTTTAATAGTAATACTATGGATATATACATGTATATGTTAGCATACGAATTTTTAGGATCAGGTTTTTTTAGAAATCCTCACATAAAAAATTATTTTAAAAAAAAAATTTTAAAAAGAAGATTATGATGTTTTAAAACGTCTTTTAATTACTCAAGAGTTAAGATACTCTTATATTTTATTTGAATGAACTGAACTGATTACAATATAAACTCGATCGGTTTTTAAAATTAAAATAAATCAATACATTAAAGATTTTTTTTAAAAGAACTACGATCGTCTGATCCCGGTTAGCGGGTACGTAGGCACCTTTGGGGCGACGATAAAATATGTAGAAACTTAGGTTCTTTTATTTATTTATTTATTTTTTAAATATTATAATTAGAAGAATAATCATAATTTCGGTAAATAAATAGTGGTACCCGTTAAGAGTTTAATAGGTTAGCCCCCGAACTTGGAACCTTCTGGTTCTTCATTTAAAATTGAAATCAAAGATCAGTAGCCAAATCGTGATCAATTTACCCAATTGGTTATGGTTCCTTTTTTTTTTCCCGACTTCAGTCGGGTGGCGACTCCAAAAATTATTTTTAATAAAAAACCGAAATTTCTTAGTTTCTTTAGTCGATGATTAATATTAAATAGGTTAGGGTTTAGTATTAATCGAGAAATGAGAAATTAATTTTAAATAAAAGAAACCGAAAATCATGCTCGATAATAAGGAACTCATCGTCTCATTAAAATGATAAGCTTTTACAAATGTGGCGAACAAATTACAAGACTTAGGCAAAATATAGCCTTAGGTTACTTATGTACCAAGTTCTAGGGATAGGTTGCTCGTTAATTGTCTAAAGCATGTATGCATTGTTGCTTACATTCTCTACACACACCAAGTCTTCCTAATTAGGGGTGAGTTTACCTAACCCTTCCCTTGAACCTATGGCCTCTAGTCTTTGGCACACTAAGTCCTTAGGACAAAACACTTTGTACCTTACTTTCTTATTGTAATACTAAGCCACTTATTGTTGGTAAGTTGCTATCTGAGCGCACGCTACATCGTGCACTTCCTTGATTATGTTGAGGCTTGCTTGAAGGGCCATGTGGTTTGTATTCACATCAAAATTCTAGACCCTGCTTGTAAGTAGCTCCAATTGAATGGAGAGTACAACTTTGGGTTCAAAGGCAAGGCAAAATGGCATTTCTTTGATGGAGGCTCTGTGGGTTGTTCGATATCCTTAGGGAATGTTGGGGAGCTCGTCTACCCATTTGCCTTCAGCATGCTTTACCCTTTTCTTTAGGCTGTTGAGGATGATCTTATTGATCATCTTGACCTGGCTATTGTTCTTGGGGTAAGCAACTGAGGTGTAGTGGAGCATTATATTGTGTTTGTCACAGAACTCTTAGAACTTTTTACTTTCAAATTGCCTGTTATTGTTTGTGATAATTGTGTAGGGTACTTCGAAGTGGGAGAGGATGTATGTCAGAACAAAGCCTTCAATAGCTCGGGCACTGATGGTTGCCACTACTTGTGCTTTTACCCATTTTGTAAAGTAATCTACTGCAACTAAGATAAATTTTCATCCTTTGAATGGCTTTGAGAAAAGGTTGAGCACATCCAAACCCCATCGAGCAAACGGCCATAGGCTTGTCATAGGGTAGAGGTTGGAGCTTGATACGTGGGAGATTGAGGAATGCTTTTAGCACTTATGGCATTTTTAGACCATGGCCCTTGCATCCTCCTTCATGGTGGGTTAATAATAACCAAGACGGAGTGCTCAGATGTATAGTGGTTGGGATTGAATGTAATTACTATATACCCTGGCGTTGGAGCTCTTCTAGGGCGTAGGTACGCTCATCCAGTCTGAGGTAAGTTAAGAGTGGTGTGTTGTAGCCTCGGTGGTACAACATGTCATCAATGAGTGTATAATTAGCGAAGGCATAGGCCAACCTCTTTGCCTTGGTTCGATCCTTAAGCAGGAACTCCGGTCTTCAAGTGTTCTATTACGGGGTCCATCCAGCAAGATTGGGAGCTTGTAGGTTGGATCTTGATGACTTCTTATTCTCGTTCCTCCATGCTGCACTTTGGGAGGTATCAAATAAAAAGTGTCTTATTGCCATCGTGCTATATTAGGATGATGATGGAGGCCATTTTGGATAGCCTATCTACTTTTGAATTCTCTTCTCAAGGGTTTTTGTTGATCTTCTATGATGAAACATCCGAAAGGAGCCGTTAGACTGTATAGAGGTATTTGACCATCGTCTCTCCCTTTGTCTCATACTCTCCCTTTACATGTTAGACCACTAACATAGAGTTTGAGTGGATGTCTAGCTTTTTTAACCTAATGTCCTTAGCTATTTTTAGTCCAATGATGAGCACTTCGTACTTAACCTCATTGTTATTTGTTGGGCATCCAAACTTTAAGGCGTAGAGTACTATACCCCCCGAGTAGAGGACCCATATATTAATGTCCAACTGTACTTCCTCCTCTCCTGTATACTTTGTAATGAAGTTTGCAAGGACTTGGGCCATGATTACTTGTCTTAGTTGGAATTGAACATTATGGGTGCTAAGCTCGAGAGCGTATTTGACCATTTTACCCAAAGTGTCTAGCCTTTGCAAGATAGCTTGAAGTGGTTGGTCGATTAGTACTATGATCAGGTTGGCTTGGAAATATGGCCTAAGTTTGCATGTAGCAATAACCACAGTGAGGGTAAACTTCTCAATTTTGGTGTATATAACTTTTGGTCCCTAGAGGATGTGACTTATGTAATACACGGGCTTATGTTCTCATTTATCAATGTAGATAAGCACCAAAGATAGTATTGTGTCGCTAACAGCAAGGTACAAGTAAAGCTCTTCACCTGGGATATGCTTCAAGAGCATAAGTTGTCTCTCAAGGAACTTTTTCAAATTATCAAATGCTTATTAGCACTAGGTCATCCAGTTGAACTTGGGTGGATTCTTGAGGAGCTTAAAGAACTCTACTTATCTACACTTTTATAGACGAAGCGGTTAAGAGTAGTGACTTTTCTTGTGAGGCGCTAAACTTCTTTCACTGTTCTAGGGGATGTCATGTCATGAATTGCTTGAATTTTGTCTAGGTTGGCTTCGATTCCTCATTTTATTACAATGAAGCCAAGAAATTTTCTTAATACTACCCCGAAGATATACTTTTGGGGGTTAAGCTTCATTTGGTAGTGGTAGAGAGTATTGAAAGTTTCTCAGAGGTCCTCAATGTAACCTTTCCTCTCCTTACTTTTCATTATCATGCTTCCGATCTGTGGCTTGAAAATGGTGGTAACGAGTCTTTAGTATGTTGCTCCAATGTTCTTCAAGCTAAAGAGCATGACCTTGTAGTAATAGGTGTTGGAGTCTATGACAAACGAGGTGTAGACCTCTTAATGTAGGCAAGTGTATCTATCAATTTATAATACAATGAATATAAGTCCGAAAGTCGATCTCTCAAACTTTGATTACTAGTACTCATTAGGTCTTTATTATCTAACTAGCAAATTAAATTTCGAGAAACTTAAAGAAGTAAATCTAAATTATTGCTAAAAATAATTTGAAGATTAACTAAGATGCAATTTAAGAATTAACAAGAAAGCAATTCAATTGGAAATTAATTCAAGATTCAATGTTGTACCTTGATCTTGTTTCCCTTAGATCTAACATATGATTTTCTTAAAGATAATTTAATTTATTTTTTAATTTTTCTCGACTGGAAAAATTCTCTACTAAAGTTAATCACTTTCTTAAACCAATTAACCCTAACCTTAACTTTAAACCTAAAATTACCTATTAGAATCTCTTTTCAATAGCTTGATTTAAGATTGAATTTTTGAATAATGAATTCTATACGCTTTAATTCAAAATTCCAAAAGAATCTTGCAAATTATCTCTAATTTTGCAATAATCCTCATCAATTATGCCTAGATCTAATCTTATAAGAAATCTCTCGATTCTCTTATAAGATATCAAACTCTAGATTACTACTCATGGAAATAATAACCTAAATCATAAAGCAAACATAATTGAATCAAGAAAATAATAAAGAACTAAATTAATAAAATAGTAATTATGTCACATGAATAGATCTAGGTTCCACAAAACTTAGATACCAAAGATCTACTCTCTATACATCGTAAAATAAGAATCTAAAAACAAAGTATAGAAAAGAGTAGAAATAACCATCATGAAATCTAAATAAAATTAAATCTTGAAATCTTCTCTTTTCCTCATTTTCTTGGTTGTTCTTGGCTTTAAAAACTTTCTAAAAGTTGTACCAAAAAGTTCTCTTCCTAAACAAACCTTAACATGGATTTATATAGGAAATAAATAAATAAAAAAAAAGTCTCGTGTTTTTTGGTCGTGTCTTAGGCTATAACAGTTGAAAATATACTCTAAATTCGCTTGGAGACGACACAATCATGTTATTTTGTTGTGTCTATCTTTAAACCTTTATAACTTGCTCAATTTAGCTCTGATTTGAATGAAATTTATTTCTATTTTCTTGTTTTTGTGCATAGATCGTTTCAAAACTTAGAAAACAAAATTTTACTGAATTAAGTATTATTATCTAAAAATAAACTCAAATATCAAGGGAAAATTATAAAAAATCACTATATAAAATATGTGCAATTAAAAACTCATTAAACTTCCCCATACTTAAGAATTTGTTTATCCTCAAGCAAATAAATCAAAGAAAAATCAAGACATAAATTCTTAAGTTAAAAACCATAACTGCCTAAGAAACCGGCCAAAAATTACACTTAACTAAGAAAGATTCAACTTACAAATCCAATCAGTTTTCTTTAAATAACTTCCTTAACTCTTATATTCAATCTTTTTCTTAATGTCCAAAGGACATAAATTACCAAAATTCATAAGCTAATCTATGTAAATTAAAGTTTAACCAGATCATTTAATTAACGATTTTGTACTCAAAATCAGATTTAACATCTCACCAATTAGGAAAGAGTCATAAAAATTTTAACCTACTTAGCTAAAATATTTACAACCCTCTCTTCAATCTCACTAAGTACTATAATTCAGAGTAAATACATACTACATCCACTCATCCTTTGATCATCCCCTTAATACATCCTTTTGTTGGGAAGGCTTCAAATTTATTAGATTAAACACATTAATTAAGGGCAATTGTATCTGAAGTGGGAAAGGATCTCGCTCTTTTGATGGACCAAAACCGATTCATACCAATTTAGCCCTCATATTAGTAGCAAGAAAGAATCTTGCTCTTTTAAGAGACCAATGTTAATCCATATCAACTTATTCTTTAAGTTTATTTCAACATTGGCAGTGGAATTCAATCTCGTTCTTCTAAGGGATCGAGGTGAATTCTTACCAATTTTTCCCTTTTTTATAATTATTTTCATTTATATCACTTTTTACCTTCAACTATTTTATTTTAGGAGTTTTTCAAAAGACAAACTTCATTTGTTTGTTTATTAAGGATTATAAGGCTCTAAAGCATTTAAGAGAAAAGTATACATTAAAATAAGCTTCGAAAAAAATCATGACTAACTCATAACCAGTGATATTACTCTAATCCTAAGTCTTTAAAATCTTAAGCTAAATAATATGTAACTTTACTCCACAAATATTTTACCTATCAACTCTGGCATCATGTAATTTAAACATTAAAGAGCAAGTATTCAAATTATTTTCAACTCATTGGAAGTTACCAATTTCCAAATAATTGCAAGAAATAAGACAATAAAATTGGGTCAAATGCGAAAAAAAAAAAAAATTAGTCTCTTAAGTAGCAAAAGTTTCTATAAATTTTTATATTCCCTTCCCCACACTTAAAACCGTATATTGTCCCTAATGTACAAATTAAGTCACATCATAGAAAATATAACAATCAAAATAATCATGGGTAAGACAACAGACAAGTGAGAAAGAAAAATTGATACTCTCTTGAAAATTTGAGTAACACGATTCACCATGCAAGAAGTCAGAAGTTTAAAGTAGTCTAAATCAAACGCAATCTCCAAGATGAGTTTCAAATTTCCAAGACCTTTACCTTGCAACAAGACTCGCTAAACACTAATAAAAGAAAATCATAAAAAGAAAAGAAAGCATCAAAATAGTTTAGCAAATAAACTAAGTCTACGAATAACCAATATAAATGAATCAAAAAAAGAAAAGATATCAAGCACCAACATCAACTCCACAATCCTACTAATCAGAGGTATCATTCATGGAATCATCCTTATTCTCTTTGTATTCTTCATCCTCTTTCTCTTCTTCATCTTCAACTAAACTCTTCTCCTAAGTTTCTTTCTCTTAACTTATAATTTAGCTCTTGGTACTATGTTTCTCTACAAAAGGAAACAAGATTCAAGTCAAATTTTCAATACACTAGAGTTTCCCCACACTTAGAATAAAGAAATAGACAAAAAATCATCACAACTTGTGGAAATAAACAATATAACTCATTGAGGAATTTTGTTAAACACTTGGCATGCATGCATGCAAATGTAGTTATGTTCTTGAGAAATCCTTCATGTAATCCTAACAACTATTGTTACAAAAGAGATTCCAAGCATGCTTAAACTCTCAATTCCTCAATAACATGTATCAATAGCACTTGTATGTTGATTAAACATTAAAGCCCTAAGTGCTAAATTGAAGAAAAAGGCATATAAAGCAATGAAGTTTAGCACTTCAACTCAAACATTCAAGAATTGCATGCCTAGAGTAATGTACTATAAATGATATGATCATGCCACAACTCTATTTCTTTCAAAATCTAATTGTTGCGCCTAATTCAAAAACACAATTGTGTTCTTTATGTTCACTACCCATCTTCTTAAAACAAAATTCATGAACACACTCTAAAGATTATCATATGCAAAAGCTTCAAGGTCTAGCTACTTTATCATGCACAAGAGTCCAACCCAAGTAAATTTAAAAAAAAATTAGAGAAAAAGAGAAATCAAGAACTTACCAGAGTAGTTGAAATAAGTGAACTTAGAGAAAATGTAAATTGGTATGAGTGATGAGTTGTGAATGAAAGATGGCTATGAGTGTTTGGCATGAGTGAGAGAGTAGAGAGAAAGAGAAGATCGTATGTGTTTGTGTCAGGAGCAATGAGAGAAAGGCAAAGGAGAATTGGTTTGCATACACATATATGTTGCGGACAACACTATTGTATCTCATGGTCGTATATCTTTCTGTGGCGCAGCCCAAAATTTAGCTTGGTACTGATACGGTTCAAGACAAGACCGTGTCTTTAAACCATGTAACCTACTGTAACCGCATGTTAGGGGCTGACTGTAATTGATACGATCTAAGACATAATCATATCTTTGGACCGTATAATATAGTGTTTTGATTATTTTCTTTTTGCTTTTAACTTTTATTATTTTTATTTTAATTTATGTATGCCTAACGTAAATGTATGCATTCAAAATAATAAAAAAAAAAAACTTAAAGAAACAAAAGTACTAAACTAAAAAAAATGAATTGAAGAAATCTAATGCAAAAATTAAACTAAAAAGAAAACTTATTATGTTGCACTTATCAATTTTGAAATTTTGTTTAGCTCACTTTAGAAACCCTACAGGGAACGCTGTCCCCTTGACCCCTACTCGTTAACCGATTAGTAGGACCATCGTATATATAGTGCAAAATAAAAGCGAACTTGACCCTAAAATGAAAAATAAAAGTATTAAAGTGCTAAGATAAATAATAAAAATTACTAAAATAACCTATAAGCTAGAAAATAATGAAAATAAATAAATAACTTAGGTTACCTCCCAAGAGCACTATATTTAATGTCATTAGCTCGATGAGATGCATGGTTTACTTACCTTCATCCGAGTAGAGATAAATCTCCATCCTTACCTCACTTTTGAACCCTCTAAACAAGGCTAAACTTACCCTTTTTCCATTGGTATAATAAATTTTCTTGTTTAATTACATAACTCCTATTGAGTTTTTTCTTATCACACTATTCATCAAACTCATGTTGCTTGCATCCTTTCTTTTTATTTGCTTTTCGCTTAGATGGAGTGGTTGTCGATAACTTTGAGCTCTTGACTTCAAAAGCATATTCTAAATAATCTTTTGATTGTTTTCGCTCCAAGACTGGTGGTTTTACTTTGGGAGGTTCTAACTTTCCTTTGTTTGGTCTACAAAATGGTTTAATCCTTGTCTTCACCACATTGGATTCATTAGCTCCCAACTGAACTACAACTTCTGATTGATTAAGGGTTTTTACCATTTCTCCATCTCCTACTTTTAAGTAATGGTTTATAGGTTCTTTAATAAGTGTTTCCTATATACATTCAATAACAACAACATTAGAAGTATCACCATCATAGCTTGTACCCTTTGAGTCAAGGGACTTGTGCATTGAATCTATATTTTGGAAAATAGTTTCCTTATCTCTGACCCTTAAGATGAGCTTACGCTTGCTAACATCAAATACGGCCCTAGTAGTTGTTAGGAAGGGTGGCATCTTGAGATCTTCGTTTATATTGAGGATAACAAAATCTACAAGGAAAATGAATTTATCAACCTGCATTAGAACATCCTCTGTGATGCCTCTAGGGTATGTGGTAAACTTATTAGCTAATTAAATGTATATGCATGTTGGTTTAGGTTTTCTTAACCTTAGCTTTTTAAACAACTTATATGGCATTAGGTTAATACTAGCTCCTAAATCTGCCAAGGCATTATCTATAGATATGTTTCCATGCACATAAGGAAGAGTAAAACTTCCTGGATCTTGTAATTTCTTTGGCAACTTCTTTTGGAGTAATGCGGAGTATTCCTTGTCTAGTGTGATTATTGAAAGATTCTCGAACTTTCTCTTGTTTGACAACAAGTCCTTTAGAAACTTTACGTATTTCAACATCTGCAATAAAACATCAATAAGAGATAAGTTCACTTGTAATTGTTTAAAAAGATCGAGGAATTTATCAAATTGCTTGGTTGGATCAAGGCAGCCTTCTTTAAGTCGCTATGGATATGGGATATGTGGCTTGTACTCGTTCACTTTTAGTAGTTGTACACTCTCTTTTGATTTCAGTGGTTCTAAACTTTCCTTATCCTTGACCTCCACTTCTTTTTTAGCTGCTTCTTTATCCTCCTTCTCAACCTAGGGTTCGTTTCAATGTTCCCAAATGGTAATCCTTGTTGTCTCTCATCTAGCATCCTAGCAATTTGGCCGATTTGATTCTCCAAGTTGTAGATAGAAGCTTCTTGGTTCCTTAAAGATGCCTTTGTTTGTTGCATTCTAGCTTCATTAGATTGAATATATTTTTCCAAGAGGCTTTCTAACTTCTCTTTGGAGCAAGCTGAGGTATTGCCAATTGTTGAAATCCTAATGGAGGTAAATTTGATCTTTGATGCAGTTGATTCATTGTCTACTATTGTTGGTCTTGACCTTGATTTTGACCTCCCTATGACAAGTTAAGGTGGTCTCTCCACCCTAGGTTGTAGGTGTTGTTGTAAGGATTACATTAGGGTTTTGTAGGTTTCCTTAAAAAATCAACATGTTTTGTTTGTTCGTAGCCTACAATCCCCTCTTGGCTAAAGTTGTTAGGGTTAAATTGTGGTTGGTGTGAACCAGTTAAGAGTAATTCAATCTTCTTGCTCAACATCTCCACCTAAGTGGCTAGAGATTGTACATCATTGAGTTGAAATATGCCTACGACTTTTTTGCTTACCCCATAAGTTCTACCATTGGTAATTATTTATAGCCATACTTTCTATCAAAGCTTGAACTTCCTAGGGTGTCTTGGTGTTAAGTATACCTCCAGCTGCTGCGTCTATCATTTGCCTTGCAGAAGGGTTGTGACTATTATACAATGTTTGCCTTTCCATCTAAAGAGGGAGGCCATGATGTGGACACCACCTTAATAAGTCCTTAAAGTACTCCCATGTATCGTATAAGGTCTTACCTTTTATCTAGGCAAAAGATGAGATGTTGACTCTAAGCTTTGCGATTTTTACAGGTGGAAAATACTTCTCCAAGAATTTTTCCGCTAATTCGTTCCGAGTTGTGATTGAATTCCTTGCCAAGGAATTCAACCATTGCTTAGCTCAACCATACAAAGAAAATAGAAAGAGGTACAGTCGAATAGTATCATCAGTTGTCCCATTAATCTTGAAAGTATCACATATTTCCAAAAAACTGGAAATATGTGCATTGGGATCTTCGTCTTGAAGGCCGTCAAATTGTACAAACTGCTATACCATTTGAATAATGTTTGACTTGATCTCAAAGTTATTAGCTGTAATAGTTGGTCGATTAATGTAAGATTGGGTACCGGTCAATGATAGTCAGGAGTAGTTCGACATGGTCCAATTTTGATCCTTGTTGTTAGACATGATGATGTCAGGTAAGCTTTCATAATCAGATTCTTGTACTATCGCTTGATCCTTAACTTCGCCTTCTAATAACTCCACTTTGTCTTTTAATCTATTCAAAGATCCTTGGTTTATCACCTCCATTATTTCTTTAACAAATAATTGACTCAAATTATGTAAAGCCATCCTCTCAATCTCAGGATTGATTTTATTCAAATCCTTTGACTAGCTTCTTATCATATGCTACACCAAAGAAAACAAAGAATTTAGTTAAAGATTGCTCCAAGAAAATAAAAGAATTTAAGATAAGAAAAGAAAAGAAATCGAGAAAAGATAAAAAAAAAATGGTTAGATTAATAAATCTATTGGCTTTGTTAATATCAAAAGTCTCCGGCAACGGTGCCAAAAACTTGATATAGGCAAGTGCACCTATTAGTTTATAATATAATGGATATAAGTCAGAAAGTCGATCTCTCAAAGACTTTGATTACTAGTACTCACTAAGTCTCTATTATCTAACTAGTAAATTAAATTTCAAGAAACTTAAAGAAGCGAATCTAAATTATTGTTAAAACTAATTTAAAGATTAACTAAGATGCAATTCAAGAATTAATAAGAAAGAAATTCAATTGGGAATTAATTCAAGATTCAATATTGTACCTAGATCCTGTTTCCCCTAAATCTAACATATAATTTTCCTAAGGATAATTTAATTCATTCTTTAATATTTTTTTATTAGGAGAATTCTCTATTAAAGTTAATTACTTTTTCGAGCCAATTAATCTTAACCCTAAAATCACCTATTAGAATCTCTTCTCGATAATATAATCTAAGATTGCATTATTGAATAATGAATTCTCTACTCTTTAATTCAAAATTTTGGAAGAATCTTGCAAATTATCTCTAATTTTGCAATAATCCTCATCAACTATGCCTAGATCTAATCTTATAACAAATCTCTCAATTTTCTTATAAGATATCAAACTCTATATTATTACCCATGGAAATAATAACCTAAATCATCAAGTAAACATAGTTAAATCAAGAAAATAATAAAGAACTAAATTAATCAAATATTAGTCATGTCACATGAATAGATCTAGGTTTCACAAAACTTAAATAACAAGAATCTATTTACTATACATCTAAAATAAGAATCTAAAAACAAAGTATAAAAAAGAGTAGAAATAAGCATCATGAAATCCAAACAAAATTAAATCTTGAAATCTTCTTTTCTCCTCGCTTTCTTAATTGTTCTTGGTTTCAAAAACTCCCTAAAAGTTGTGCCAAAAAGTTCTCTCCTTAAACAAACCCTAATATAGATTTATATAGGAAATAAATAAAAAAATAAGTCGGTAGGAAAAGACATGACTGGGGACACAATCATGTCCTAAGCTGTAGAAGTTGAAAATATGTTCTAAATTCACTTGGAAACGATATAGTCATGTCATTCGACTATATCGATCTTCAAGCATTCATAACCTGCTCATTTTAGCTTTGATTTGAGTGAAATTTATTTATATCTTCTTCTTTTCTCGTACAAATTGTTTCAAGACTTAGAACACAAATTTTTATTCAATTAAGTATTATTATCTAAAAATAAACTCAAATATCAAGGAAAAATCATAAAAAATCACTATAGAAAATATGTGTAATTAGGAACTCATCAACCTCATCCTTAAGTGCCATAAGAATCTACTTGTAACTCAAGTATGCATCTATGAAGCTAAGGAGGGCATGACCTAATGTTAAATTGATGAGCTAATCTATGCAAGGAAAAGGGAAACAGTCTTTCGAGTAGGCTTTGTTGAGGTTGGTATAGTCGACATATATTCACCACTTTCCATTAGCTTTCTTTACAAAGACTGTATATTACAAGCTATGTTGGGTACTTCTCTTGCTTAGTGAGTATAGCCTAAAGTAGTTTTTAAACCTCTTGCTTAATTATGGCTTGCTGTTTAAGTGTAAAGTGCCACTTCTTTTGTTTAACCAACTGGACTGAAGGGTTGATGTTAAGGTGATGAGTTGCATCAAGTATGTTAATGATGTCAAACATGTCTTTAGGTGCTAATGCGAAGACATCGGTGTTCTAGTGGAGGAAATTGACGAACTTGATTTTTTCGTCTTCAAGTAGGGCTGTTTAGACCCGAATGGTCAGTCCTGGTGTGGTTTTGAGTTCAATTTCCTTGATTTTCTCTACCAGCTCTCCTTAGAAGCTTAGTTTTTCTTTTGGGGTGAATTCGATGTTCATGACGTCGTCTTATGTTTGGGCTTTTAGATGGAGGGACTTGAATAAATTCTAGTCTCCACGAGTTTCATTGACTTCTATTAGTGCTACGAATTTGGCCTTCAAGCATCTTTGACTTATGAGCATATCCGATTTCATTATGGTTGGCCTTCCTAGGATAGCTGTATGGTGACTAATAGTGACTCTAATGAAGTCAGTCGACTATGTGGCAATGTATGCACCATTGCCCTGTTGTATTGGTAAGGTGATGAGACCCTTAGCTAGTACAAGTTTGTCACCTCCAAAGCCTATGAGGTTATGTTTATAGGATTGCAAGGGCTCATCGAGCTGGTCCTTCATCCATTCATAAGCATTGTAGAAGAGATTATCAATTGAACTGCCACTATCGGTGAATGTCTTTAGGACATCGAAGTACCTAATCTCAATGCTAATTATTAAGGCGTAGCTATGTGGGTAGTCGATGCCCTGTTCATCCTCTGAGGTGAAGTTGATAGTGGTATCCACTTTAGGCTTCTTAGTTCTGATGAGGGATACCTTGTGCTCAGTTGATGTAGAGGGTATGTCTCTTGCAAGGTCAGGGCCTCCAAAGATGGTGATCATTCATCCTTTTCTACCACAATGATTTTGATTGTTGATAGCATCTTCTCATGGTTGGTTTTGCTGCTATTGTTGGGGCTATTGTTGCTGCTCGACTCAATAACATTAGGTTAGTTGTTAGAGTTGATTTCTTTCATCAACAATGAGGTGGTCAATGTGGTCTTTACGAACAAAGCCTTCGACTGAATTTTTCAGGTGATGACACTCATTAGTATTATGTCTATGCACCTAGTGGTAGCCGTAATATTTGCCAAAATTGGCTTCCTCAAGTGTCTCTTTAGCATGGTGTGGTTAGGGGAGTTATCCTTTAACCTTATACATGACCTCTTCAAGGGGGTGGTTTAGAGGCATGTAAGATGAATAATATGCAAATCTTTGCTTTTACCTTTCTTGCTTATCTTTCGAAGAGGATGACTTAGTGTCTCTTTACCCTAAGCGATTTTTCATTGAATTGTGGATGCTACTAGCAACTTCAAATCTTGCTTTAATCTTAGACGACATATTTCTTGACTATTCGTATGAACTTGTCCAGTGAGTTCAGCTTGTTGAGAAAGACTTCATCAAAGAGTTTTCCTATGGATTCAATTCCTATGATTAGGGCTTGGAGGGTTGTTATAATATTAAGTTTAGAGACTTAGAGCTTTGTAAGGTTGAAAAGTTCTAAGTATGCACACAAGGATTTGTTAGTATGCTATCTAACATTGTATAGCGTTGAGGAGTCTTTGTGCGAAACCTTGAAGCTAAGAAAGTGTTGTTGAAACTTGCTCACTAGGTCATTGAAGGAGGTAATGGATCTGTTAGGCAGGGTGTTGAACCATAGTAAGGTTGTTTTCGCTATTGTATTAGGAAAGGCTTTGCACATGATAGTGTCTATGAAGTTATGGAGGCTTATCATAGTGCGGAAATGAACTAGGTGGTCATCTGGGTCTTCAGTTCCATTGTATGTGTTAAGGTGTGGAAGTTTTGCACCTTGAGCTAGTGCTTCCTTGAGAAAAAGTGGTACGAATGAGCTCTTTACTTATGTTTGGCACAATGTGTAGACCGATGATTTGATCTTCTTTTGGTCACGTACTCTAAATGCATAGCGTATATGTTTGTCTAACTCCTGAACATTTATGTCCTTGAGTGTTTTTGGGGCCCTCTTAAGGACAAGTCTTCGATGGTTTTACTTATCATAGAGTGTTCACCTTACATGTGCATTTTGTTATGATTACGGTTTAGTTAGCTGTGTAGGTCTTTGAAGGCCTACTAACCATATCGAACTTAGTTGCATGAACTCGCTGGGTGCTTAGTACTAGTTCGTTGTGTTTGCCCGGTCGAGTGGGTGACCTAACTATTGCTTCTTCATGTGGGCATTTTTGGGATGCATTTTTTAGGAGAGCTGCATTGGACTCTTGAGGCCTTCCATTATCTTCAAGTACTTATTGAACAAGTATCCTAAGCTGTTACATTCCATAGGCTTGAGTGCTTAGAGCTAGGAGGTAGGTAAACATCGTAGCGAGTACGACCTCTATCTATCAACTTGGTGCAAAGCATGAGGGTTATTGTTCTTACATGATTTGCTAGAAATGATAAGTGCTAAAATGTTGATTACCGAGAATCAACTAAGTATAAAAGAAGAGGTTGGGCTTAGATCCTTCGTAGGAATATATTGGTGGGCTTTGTCATCAAGTAGGCTCCTTACTCCTAGGTACCTGTGCAAAGCCCTTGGTGGGTTTGTTTAGTAGGGCCCTCTAACATTTAAGTTAGCAACGAGGGAAGAAGGAGGAGAAAATCAGAAAGTGCATTAGCCCTTTTAGCTTGAGGGAGAAGGTATTCAGGAGAAGTAGTGTTGAGTTCTAACTAAGAGTGAGAGGTTTAGGGTTCCAGGAATCTGAATCCCCTTACCTTTTAGCTCCTTGTGATATTTATATTGCAAGGTGCTTACCTACCAGGGGTACGTATTGATTTGGGATTCGTCCAAGCTTACTGCTTGTAAGGGATACACGTAAGGGGCTGACAAGGTGGCTATAGGCATTAGTTGACCTTGGACATGTTAACAACCATTTCTCAGAGGATACTTGGTGTGCTAGTCATACCACGGATGTTAGGCCACTATTAAGGAAGAGAAGAGAAGAGTAGGTGCAAAGGACGTACAACTCTGAAAGGAGAAGAGGAGGCTCTAACCATTTTATGAGCTATGGGCCAACCTTCTAGGGGGCATCTTAGAGTGGCTAATGCATGCTCGGAGGTTGAGAAGGCTTAAGTAGCTTTGTGCACACATGTAAGTGATTGAGTGCTTTTTTGACTTGGTGCTTGGAGGATGGGCCTTCGAGAACCTTAGAGACGGACTGAAGGCTTGGGGAATATAGTGCACTCAAGCGAGGTTAGGTGTTGGCTTGCTTGGTCATTAATAAGCCCTTAGTGGGCCTCACTTCGAATTAAGCCTCAGGCCTAACTAAAATAGCATGTCGAATAGAATCCATAACTATAAACCTAGAAATTTAATCCTTTAACCAAATAGCTTATGTCATGGCTTCATAACATGTAAAAGTTCCATGTGCATAGTGGATGAAGTTGTCAAAGCTTACATGATACTTTTCTATAAGATCGCACCTCCAATAAACATTAAAATGTAATATGAAATAAATTCCAAATTGTTTAGAAAATTTGCAAAGTTCGAATTAGAGTATTCAATTGCTTCAAGTTGCCTAATAGTTTTATGCATTAGTACATTTTTCTTCACTTTTCGTAGTTATTTGTAGAATTTTTTTTCTTATTGTAACTTAGTGATCTTGCACAAAATTAGGGAGAAATCTATTACAATAATTATAGCAAAATCAATATTTGTTCTTGTGTAAACTTGGGTATACACTAAGCTACTCATAAGGCTATATATATGTTACATTTTTATGGATTCTCCTAGTATCATTTTTAGAACCATAGAGTTTGTTACATATATCTCCCTAACAATTGGTGTCACGCCCCGAAGCGGTAGAATCGTAACAGCCTCACCTTGTAAACCATTCTAAGATAGAAATTGGCTTTACAACCACTATCCTAGACCTAAACTACATAAGGCGTCTATGATTAATCCGTTTTGAAGTAAACAGTTTGTAATTTAAATAAATCATTTACCTAAGAAAGTAAGGAAATATATATATACACTATGATTTAGTTATTACAATTATCGTTTACAATATTTCTCCGTAATATATTTCCTAGTTATTACACTATTCAGAAATGAAAAATTCTAAAGTAAAAGCTTAAACCTTAAAAATATGTGTTTATTCTTCAAATGTTTTTCCTCACTCCCCAAGATCCAGCAGTTGCTAGCTTCAGAGTAATTATTTGCCGCTTCTTAGCCAGCACCTGCACGACGTCTATAAGGATGTAAGCAACCATAGCTTAGTAAGTTAAGATGGAGGACTTAAAAATATACCATAAACATAACAAGGTTATCAACCAACTTATTAAGTGCAATGCATGTTTAAGCAAATGTCATCGCACGATGTTGTTTGGCCCGTTGTGAGATTAGAGAAATTGCGTCCACTCTAATCCGGGTTGAGGAGTTGCCATTAATGCAACAGCTTACAACCAAACCCAGGCTTGTGTAATGGAGACCTTGCTTCTCCTGTGACTATCTTCGAACCATTGACTTTACCCTTACCACGACCTCTTCACCTGTTACTTAGTTCGACTAAGGATAAAGAAGGGACCTTTTGTAATCATACGCTATCCCTTTCAAAGGAATCGGTATTTGGTGGGGAACCGGAGAATCCTAGGTTTCCCCTAATAGGTTGCCATGCAGGTTTGATTATGATTACAAGTCGTATATTTGATTAGGTCCAGTTTAAGGTGATCATTCATTTCATACAAATCATACAATACAAGCCAAAACAATCAACATAATCATAGCATTACTCATAATCAAGCACTGCACACATCCAACTATTTAATAAGCATAACCAAGCATAATCTTAAGCCTAAAAAACATAGCATCGTATTAATCCTAACTTATCTTGACTCTTTGCTTACTCACTCGAGATCCAACTTGCTTAGGCTATCGCCAATCATCCCTATAACACAATTGTGGTTTCAGTTTTTCATATAACTATTATAGGTTCATTTTATCCTATAACGCTTATTGTTATGTTTTGTTTAGGGTTTAATATACCTAATTATTTAGGTCTTAAGTTTTTTATAATTATTCTAGGTTTAGGGTTAGGTTTGGGTTCGATTTCCGTATCGATTTCTAAATTAAGTTCTAGTTTGATTTTTAAGTATTGTTTTATACTCGAATCCTAGAAATTCGTTTCAACTCATAATGTGAAATTAATCACATTACTTCCCGATCTCCTAAATATAATTATTACCTCTAATTAGTATTTTATTCCATCCGGTACACTTAAATCTTTATTAGTGTACCGAATTTACTCCTGATGTGAGAAATTTTTGCATCTTTCATATAATTATATAAATTTAAGTTTTCTATCAGTTTTATTATATATCCCTATTATTTATATAATATAAATTTTTATCCTAATATTTTCTATTTATTATATTTCCAATAATTGTGTATTATGTACTATTACTTATTATGTACATAATACACATATAATATTTTTATCACTCTAATTACTATCTCCCAACATCAATTATCATTTCAAAATGTCTAAATTCATCCTAAATCTTATTGTACATCTAATTATCCTTATTTACAAAATTAACTTAAAATGTACTATTTTTCCCTATTACTCATTTACTATATAATTAACCTAATAATTACATCTAACACCCTAAATGCTACAAATATCATACTTCATCAGATTTCAACATCCTAAAACATATAATTATTCACTAAATTAGTAATTAACCATTTAATTACTTAATTAACTCTAAATTACCCATTTTATGCCTCATTTTAAAGCCAAAAAATTATCTAAAATTTTCGAAAATTAATTTTTGAAAATGAGCTTCATAGTACTGTTTTATATCATCTAAGTAGTCTACACAAAAATTTTGGGTAAGGTCATTTATTTCTAAATCGAAACATGTTTGGTTTTGTATGATTTCTTAAGGATCATATATCATAAGATATATTTTCATCAAAAATATTTTTCCTAAAAACTATATACAAAAATATTTCAAAATAACAAAATTTATAATTTTCTAAGAATATTTACTATTTTTACAAAATTACACAAAATCGGGCTGGAAATCGGACTCAACGGTCTGGGTGGCTCTGGCCACCGTCGGCCGCCGTGGCCTTGTCGGTCGGTCCAGGCGCTGCCACCACCGTGTGGTGGTGGTAGTCGTCTACTCCCAGTAGCTCATCTGATGTGGGTTTCTCTTTATGGCCCTAATTGCACAGTTTTTTCTTATTTTTTTCCTAACCTTAATTTTTCTCTCAATTTCGCCTCTCTCTATTTTTCTCACTCTCCAAATTGCCCAAATGAGCTCTGTGATTTTTCTTACTATTTATAAAGCTTTAGTGAAATTATTGTATATTAATGAGACAAGACAATTACCTTATCTCTTCTTTTTTCAACTTTCTATTTGTTGCATTTTAATTGGTTGATTTTTTTTCTTCAATATCAAATTGCCATGCCCCACTTCTGGACTTTTCCTCATTTTTCTATATTTTTCCTTAATTAATTATGAATTTTCTTTAATTATTTCTTATTATTTTAGTACATTTTGCGTATTTTAAGTAATTACGCGTATTTATACATACATGTAAATTCATATATAGTACAAGTAAATATTCCTAAATATTATTTAGGTCATTTTATGATTTTTAGTATATATATAATTTATCTCTAGCTATTCGTTAATTATAGGAATGCATTTTACGCATTTTTGATAAATAACGAGTTATACATTTAAAATTTGGAATTTTTATATTTTTTTATTTTATTGCTTATTTTCTTAAATTCAAACTTACGGGATCATTTTTACAAATATTCCTAGCTTTACTTATAATTTAGGCTTGATCGAATTTTTTAACCAATCGAAACCTTGAGTGACTGGTTGTGAGACTTACAATTAGCATATCCTTAGAGTGAAAATTTTGTATATTAAACCTATTTAGCAAATAATCAAAATACAATTTTTAAGAGAGCTTCAATAAAGTATGAGATCTGTAAGAATGAATCTCAATGCCTAAAGTAAAAGAAGCTCCTTGAGATCCTTCATATTGAATTCTTTGATGATATTTCTTTAGTCTCATGTAACAAGCCGAAATCACTAATAGCCAATAATATATCACAACATATAAACTAAGAAAGATAAGTTTGCTCTGTTGACTTTGAGATAACTGTCTTAATCAATTTTAATCTCAACTAAATCAAAAGAATCTCAATTTTAGGTCTTTAATTAAACCAAAAGGTCTTCAATTTTGGCCAAAAAAAAAAAAAATCTCAACTAAACCAAAAGAAGTGAAGACCTCATCCAATTTTAAGAACCATTGGCATGATATTTGTTTAAGACCATAAATCGATTTTTTTTTTTTAAACAACAAATATGATGTTCTTTACCAATTTTAACAAAACCTTAAGGTTATGCTTATACACCTCATTAACCAAATCACCATTTAAAAAAAGCTATCCTTAGATCCATATATGTAGCTCTAAGTTTTAACGAGCAACCAAAGTTAAAATAACTTCAAATAAATTCTTTCTTGTAACAATTGAGAATGTCGTGCAATGGTGGACACCCTCCTTTTGACCAAACCCTTCATCAATAAATTTTTCTTTAAGGCGCTCAATTTTTTCACTTTTCTTTCTTTATTTTAAAGACTCATTTGCAACAAAAAGGTTTATAGTCTTAAGGAAGTTCAACAAGCTTCCCAACTCTATTGTTAGTCATAGGTTGTAACTCATCTCTCATTACATCTAACTACATAATAGATTGTAGGCTACTTATGACCTAGTGCTTTAATAATGTCATCGATCTCATCATTATTCTCACCAAAATACATATATAATCATCATAGATAGTAGAATTCCTTTGTCTCTCTAATCTTCTAAGTATCATTACTAGTACATGCTCTTGTGGTTAGTCTATCTCATTTGTGGGTGCAATATTAATTGCTTGTAGATCATTCGCATTAGTAGATGGATATAAAGCAAGTTCAAAAAAGGTAGGCAATGAAAGACTTGTCACACCTTGCTTCATATTTAAAGGTTCATCACATATAACATCATTAGCATTAAAAATCCAAAAAATTAGTGGTCATAGCTCAATAATCCTAGTACCATATAAACTTTACCATTTAGAATGTTTAAGATACTCAATAAAGTAACAATGAGTATACCATGAATTGGTGGTTTTCTCATATAGGCTATAAATTTTCACCTTAGTTGGACAAACCTAAACATGAAAATAATTCAAACTAGGTTTCCTATTGGTCCATAATTTAGAAGTTATTTTAGGAATATATTTGCTAGGAAAGTGATTAAAAATGTAATGAAATGTTTTAATATCCTTAACCCAAAGAACTAATAGACAAATTAGAATAACTCATTATACTCCTCATCACACAATTAGATCTCTTAGTCACACCATTTTGTTTATGATTATTTGATGTGATATTAGGTAGCAGTCCTATACTCTTATAGATATTTGGAAAATGAATCCATATATTACCTGTTGATAGTCAGTTTTCGTTTATCTTACACTTGTCCTTTCATCGGCCAAGATGCTGAGTAATCGACTCTCTCAATATTCACACTTTATAGAAGATACACGGTATTTATGTCGAGTACAAGAAACGTTCCTGATTTGAATTCAAATCTATGATGTGAACAATTATCATAAGCACAGATATATTTTATAATCGCTTACTATCTCTACATATAAGGGGAGATGTCAAGTTAAGAGGCCTCTACGTATCTTAACAGTTATCTCGACAATTGCCTTAAACATAACAACCATCTATAAATACTGGAAAGAAATTCTATAAGAGCTTTCTGACACTTTATATTCATATATTTACTTTATTAAATCACCTTACTAACTTAGGCATTAGAGTGGCCATACCGAACTGGCTTTGATACTAAGCACTTTACTCTCTTTTGCAAGATTTTTCCTTATCCTAAAATTCACCAACAACACTACCTTATATTATTTTGCCATAATATTTGCCAATAATGTTAAATCTTATGGTTTTAATAGCCTTTTCTAATTGCTTTTTAACTTCAATCTTGAAAATTCTAAATAATTGTAAAATTTTTAAAAGTATAGACTTTTCATTTGTCAATTAAATATAATCATAATGGGAAAGGTCATTAACAAAAGAAACAAAATATTTATTACTAAATAATGTGGGAAAATAAGATCTTTTAATATCAATGTGAATTATTTCTAAAAGGTCTAAACTATGAGTGTACCTTGTTTTTTAATCTTTGTTAATTTACCGCTAATATAGTCAACACAAATTTCCACGTCGCTAATAATTGGGAGAAGGAAGAATTTTTCTTTAATTAATGTTCAAACTTTTTCCTTTGAAATGTGACTTGAAGATTTTATTTTTTATTAAAGGCCTTATAGAAATGACTTTTTCGATACTAAAATAGGTTTATTATAACAACTTAATCGAAACTCCTCCTATCGAGATATTATTTATTTTGGTATGAAACACAACACAGTTTTGTCTCTTAATGCAGTAGCTTCCCAAAAGGTCACTATCCTATGATTGATCTAGTCTAAGTATGCTTAACTTCAGAGTTCAGATGTACTCTATGTCACTATACCGAAAGGCATCTCAATGATTAGAGTATCATCACCTTCTATTTAAGTAGTATTATAATCTACCTTCTTACAAAAATGACATCCTCATTAGTTTCATTAAATAAGTCCAAGATCACTAGGTACGGAATCTGCTCTTTTAGCTGATAAACTACTCTGATACCACTTTGTAATGACTCAATTAGAACTCTTCCTATCAAGGTATTGTTCGCTTAAGTGTAATATGTAGCACAATTTTATCCTTATGCAGCTGCTTTTTAGGAGGTTATTCATTTTAGGATTACTTTAGTCTGAGTATGCTTAACTTTAAAGTTTTGATGAACTCTATACCTTTTTCTTAAGTGTTGTTCTTTTAATCCAATTCCTAACCCTTTTTTTAAAAATTAAAATACTAAAATATGAAGATACATACATAAAAATAGGAATCATATCTTAATTAATTAAGAAATAGTTAAGAAACTAGAAAATTAAATCAACCAAATCTGAATTAAGAATGCAACTTGTGTCCTATTTTAAAATTAAAAAATTTCAACTTTTCTTAACCATCTTAATGTGAATCTAAGTAACCAGTACTTTATACTTAACAAACATGGGAAATTGGAATAAAAGCTATATAATCAACACCATTCAAATTTGATATTCTCACTCAAATTTGATAACAATGTTGATGAATATCAACACGACACTGACTTAACTTATGAGAACTAAACAAATAACCAACCTCAACTCTGACTAATAGACTGACCAGACTTTTGTCGATACAAGAAAACTTACATGACACACCATGCAATCAAAAGAAAGGAAAATTAAACCCTTCAAATCAATCCTTCATTCCACATTCTAACTATTTGTTTCTTGTCTCTTATTATATAACACTACTTTACATTATAATTAATTTCTATGCATTTCTATTAATCATGTAAGGTGAGGTAAAGTAATTTAGCATTTGAATTTTTTTATGTACTTATCAAAGTTTTACTATTTTTGATAGTGTGGTTGTTATAGTTGCAAAGATTTCCATAATCAAGTTGTTTACCTTTTAAGTCAACGTTTTGTCTTAATTATTTTAGATTATCAACATCTTCATCTATTTTACACTTATATGCTTCTATGATTATCATAATGAATGTTTTAATTAACTAGAGAGATGTTTTGGTTAACTTAAGGGATATTTTGTTCAACTGCCTAGGTCTGTGCAATCCTTTAATGTTATTATTTAGCTTTTTTTCATTTTATTAGGTTTCAACTATTAAATTTCAAAGATTTTCTCTCATTTAGGTGCGGTTGTAGATTTAAATATGCGTATGCATGTATAAACTTATTCTTTTTTGTAGTTTCTTAAGAGTGGATTAATCTCATTTACCTTGCTTTTTTTTTTTTGTTTTTTCTTTATATTTTTTTTTCTAAGTTTGGCTTACAAATATTATGTTGAGCATAGAGAGCAACAACCTTAACCCTATTCTATCCTTATTCTTCATCACACTATTCCACCAACTCCACAAGTTCTTCACTTAGAAGACTTCAAAAAGGTAAGATAAGATAAAAAAGAAAACCAGCCAAAATATACATGCATTTAGATTAAATGAGTAGTAATAACATATAACAAGTGGGATAATGTTGATAAATCAAATAGAAAATAAATTAAGATATGAAAATCAAATATATAAATATAATAATTAAATATTTACTTTGCTTTAAAACAGACCCATGTTTTACCCACTCTCTTCACATGTCACCATCCTATAGATGGATTATTTACTTCTCTATGGATTCATAATCTAAGTTTCGATACCTATTAAGCTGTAATGTCTCAAAGCTCAGGATGCCACAATTCGCCACGTATTCCTACTATTTGATGATACGTTAAATCTTTATTTACCATTCCAAAATCTCCAAATTCATTTGCATTAACTACCTATAACATTGAACTAAATCCTCATAATCATTGATAATCGAATGACTCATAGATGAATTATTTTAACCACAAATATAATGGTAGTAAATAATTAGCGTCTACTCTTACACACCATAAACAGTACAATCTAACAAATCCCCAAAATATCATAGTTCTAATCCTATTAATCATCCTCGTAATAGAATTACTAGTCATTGCTCTTCTTGACCTAATAATAATAGTATCTCTATATTCATTGTAAGCAGCTAACTCATCATAACTACTTATAACTTATAAAAAAATAATAAAAATAAAGGAATGAACTGAAACATAGTACGTAACACCAAATACATGTGCATGCCTCAAACATGAAAAAATATAAATATATACACACATATATAATGTAACAAGTATAATGAATAGCTAGTTTATCTAGTCTTTAATCTAGTCCCTCAACCTACATAGGGTACTCATGACCTTACTCATACAATGAGAGAGTATATGTATATATATATATACACATATACATACTGAGGAATTGCTACCACTAGCCTTAGGATTCTTAAGGTTGGGAACTGTTACTATGGGCCTAATCTAAAAAGGTATCAATAACTACCGCCTTTAACCCCCATACTCTTAAATCTACCCTAAATCACTTACAAGTGAAACTATACTAGAGACTACACTACACAAGGATCATCAAGGTACTCCTTAGGGATCTACCACTTCCAGCCCTTAAGATGAGCTATGCATAATCAGTAATCAAGTATTTAAAG
Organism: Lumnitzera littorea; assembly: GCA_024138015.1. Taxonomy (NCBI): domain Eukaryota; kingdom Viridiplantae; phylum Streptophyta; class Magnoliopsida; order Myrtales; family Combretaceae; genus Lumnitzera; species Lumnitzera littorea. Next base: position 101,575,106 of record JAMXBB010000007.1, read on the forward strand.
TTGGAAATCACTTTAGTCATATTTCAATTTCTAATCTACCAAGCATACTCAGCAAAGATGTGTCACATACCAAATCCAACAAAGTTGGGGGGCTTTTATACCAAAATCAGATTTAGCATCTATGCCTAAATTATTATATAAAGCAAAGTTCCTTTAACAATCAACTCTGGAATCTTGAAGTTCTATCTTTATACTTGAATTAAGTTCCTTATCTACCTTAGTCTTGTTTATATAGGTCAATAATTAAATTAAAAGTCTTCAATTATGGTTTATATTAGACTAAATTGCTTAGATTTGTAATATAATTGTCAAATAAGTTAGGAAACAAACAAGTGAAAGAGTATAACAAAATGAAAGAAAAGAAAATGAGCACACCCAAAACATAGAATGTCATGACATGCTTAAGCTTCTGGTATAATGTACTTGTACCATAGCAAAATCGTGCTTAACTCGTGCTAATCTATCTCACTTAACATAGCATAAGCATAGCCGTACTTTAACCTAACATGCTTGTGCTTCCTCTTAGCATGGTTGTATTGTTCTATGATCTTTTTATTCCCTTCTCCTTCAATCTGAGACACCATGAAACCTTTACAAAAGTAATCCTAACATAAAACAAAATCCAAAATCTACTCCTTTTAATTTAGTTAGCATTTAACAATAGAAAACACTTAGGTATACTTTTTGAAAATGACAAAACTATGAATTAAGCATAAATAATGAATGTAACTTAACTGAGATCTTAGTTAAAGCCTTAATTTAGCACCAATATAACATGTATCATAGTTCCTAAGAACCTCAAGAAAACCAAATCTTTAAATTAGTTCTGACTCCAACATTATCTATTGTACTAATGTTGTGCTTTAACCTTCTAGACATGTAGTTCTTTCTTAATGTCATTGTTCTACTATGGAGGTTCTAACATTGCTAAGGGGAAAATAACTATTATGTGATGTTTGATATGTAAGAATGAATTGAAATGAAATCATAATTCTGGGTTCCATTCTCATTTCTCATATTTGGAAATACAATTTGAAGCCAGTATCACGATTCCATGGAATCGACAATTCTGTCTTCAAGAAAAATTTGATTTGCCTTCTAAAAATCATGATTTTATTTCTACTTCCTTCATTAATTATGATTAATTAAAATTACTTTTATAAGCTTTAAAAAAATTATAATACGTAATAATTAAGGCAATTTTTAGTAAATAATATTATTTAAGCATTCAATATTATTTCATTTCATTTTGTAACCATTTCCAAATATAAGAAAGAATTTCTTATTCTGATCCTCATTTAATTTAATTTCATTTCATTCAAGACCATTTATTCGTACTAAACGTAATATTAGGTCTTAAAAGGTTATTTATAGAAAAGGTTTTGCGTCTTTTTCTTTTTTCAAAAACTGCCATCGACATAAAAGGTTTATTATTTTTAAGCACTTGACTGAACCACTATTTTCTTTGATTAACTTTGTGAGAGGTTCTACGCAATAAATGGAGAATTCCTCAAAAAGAGGGTCCTTAAATTGCCAGTTATATTAGGAATTAGCGAGAGGTTAAATCTATTGTCCATGCCGAATCATCTAGGTTGTAAAGATGAATGACTCGTGAATAAAGCAAAAGGGTTAATGATAATGTCAAACTAGGCACAAGGGCATCCAAGAAAGAGCTTAATTCATCGTGCAATGAAATCGAGGAACTTGGCATATTTTGGCGTGTCTTTTTACCCAAAGTCATTAGTCAATGCACTAATGCGATGGGCTGCCTTTTGACGTGAGTTGTGGCCGTCTTCTTCCTCTTCATTTAATCAATCAAAATCATGTTAAGGTGGGTGGGGGATTGACGTCGTTAACATCGAAGAAACATCCTTAATTTCTTTGTCTTCACGAGGTCAACCACTACGAGACGCTCTATGTTGCCGTTGGATTGCACGATGAATAATTCTGTTCTTTGTTCTTTATTCTTTATTCGTTACGTACTAAAAATTACAATTCACAATTAAAAAACGAAAAGTCAAACGGTGTTTTCTAACTATTGGCCGAGGATATGAAATACCATAACGTTGGTCAACAATTTTATTTATTTAAAAATCGTTTGGATTAATTCGTACCTTCTACTTATTGAATCATTCAAGAAAGTTTTTATATTATTCAATATTTTTAAACACTTAATAAATAAATAAATATATAGAAAAGTAAAGGATTTAACTACTCATATTTAAACAAATATTAATAATAATAAATTTATATTGTTATTAGAATATTATTTATATTTATCCATAATTTATCATAACGTATCAAAACGATTAAAGTCTATTTCCTTATTGAATCTGTGGAAATGGGCCTTCTGTATTTTCATTCAATAATATATATAACAAATCTTCTTGAAATCTTGAGCACCATCACCATCCCACTTCGCCACTTGCTCCGTTTCTTTCTCCTAATCGATTACTAAATTCCAACATCGGAAACTTCTTCATTAAGTCAAACTATTAGGCAGCCTATAACGTCTTCCCTTGTTACTAGGTAGACAAACTAGCCATTGACTTTGTAATTAAATTTTCAAAACAACAACTTATTTTATTAAGTACTTGAGTTGACTTTCGGGAAATCCGATCTAAAAATTGGAAAATGTAAGAGCATGTGTAATGTGGTTCTTGACCCACTTTACTATATATATATATAAAGTGTAACGAGTTTTACAAACTGTTTATTCCCTCTCTCTCATATTTTGCTCTTGCATTTGCAAAATTAAATGCTCTCTTTTTTGTTTTAATTTTACAATGTGGATTTAATAAATGATATAAATAAAATTTAAGATTTTTTTTTATAGGAATCTCAGGAAAATTAATAAGTTCTTAGAAACCTTTGTAATATTGATAAGATAAATTAGCGGATGGAGAGGACTTAATGCACTCGGGTTGTTTGCTATCCTTCCATCCTATGGTATTTTAGAAAAAGATTGGGATCATTTGCTTGTTTTGGATTTCTCCAAGTGTTAAAAATAATTCGGAAGTTAAGCTTGGTTCTTATTCCCAACATTTTAGGTTAGTTTTCTCTTTTCCCTCCATTTCTCTTATAATGACTTATCCAATGAATTATATGCTTTATTATTGGTAATACTTATTTAGCAATTAATAATTCTTTTCTTTTAATAATGTGTCTTAAAAGATATATCATTTATAAACTTACAGAGGAAATGCAGCTATTACATGATTTTATTCAAAATAATATACCTCTCGATACGTGTTGTTGCATTTCCATTATTTGAAAGAAACATAATCTTTCTCTTTAGCATATCACTTAATATGGATACAAAAATATTAATAAGTATATTAAACTATATTATATGTCTTATATACTTAATAATCAAAAGTGTCATTTGCACCATATGTAACTATGGTAATTTTTAAGTAAATATATTATTTTCATCAATATGAATATACTTTGAACTAAAATAAACATATCATGTAAGGCTTTGAATGATTTTTATAAATTTTTAAATCAATTGGATCAGCGTAGTGACCTCTACCTTATATACTATCCTATTGGTAAAAAGTTGGAAAATTTTATGATAAATTGTAAATACACTTGTAAATACACCTCTTTGTATTCATTTCATACACACTTAAATCTCTTTATCTTCCAAAATTGAGTAAATTAACACGGAGATTAAAAAAAATAAAAAGGAAGCGATTTTATTATTTTGCGATTACTTGAGATAATAATAATAATAATACAAAAAACTAAAAACTATTAAATTTTATTGTCTAGATTTCGATACTCGATGATCTAAATAGCTGTTAAAGTAGTTTATTAAAGATGTGTTTATAAAAGGTTACTTAGTGGAAGTACTTAACCTACTATATCAGCATTATAGATAACCAGTTTTTTAAGCACCATTCATCTTATAAAGGGGTGCTTAACTAAAATTGCCCAATTATATTGTTAAGTTTTTGTGGGCCTTATGCTATTACTACTTTTTTCAATTAATACATAAAATATTAGTTAAAAATTAATGTGAATAATTATTTTATTTTAATAATAATATTTATTTATTTATTTTATTTAAAAAGGTAAAAAAAAAAAATGAAGAAAGCGAATTAAAGCCAAAAAGCCACGACAATTAATTAAGCCTCCCACTCACAATGCTTAACTACTTGTCACCTGTTAGACAAGTACCGGTGCCATACTAGGCATCTAAGTACTTTTAAGCACCAATAGGTATTTGTTGATTATAAGTAAATATTGGGTATTTAATACGAAAGTTTGTGCTAAATATCTTTTATAAAGAGACTATCTTGAAAGGGAGGAGAGGAATGAGAGATATTTTGAGCAATCTAATGCTTGTTGAGCTTTGTTTTGGTTTCCTAACGAGTAATCACTAAAACCTACTCCTTTTGACTTGTCATTAAAAGAGTAGTTCTACTTGTAAAGAAAATCAAAGTTTGGGTTATACTAGTTCCGCGTGTGCTCGGCCTTTGACATTCAAAAAACAAACACCCCAAGAGAAGTAAATGCTAAAGAACGAAGACTTGATAAAAAAATTCAACACCTTGTAGGTATAAAAAAACATAAAGAAAGAAGATGGGTATGAATGATTCCATTTTCCACTTGCCCTAACAATTTGAGTACATAAATTAAAAAAAGTAAAAAAAAAGGCAAAAATGGGACCCAACACAACACCCCATCTTGACTTTTACTTTATTTCCATTTGCCCTCATTATAGCAATCGTATCGTATTGAACACCACACCCAAAAAAAAAAGACCCTTTGGATTCCCCGATTTCCCATTTTACATGTTTGACTTTTCTTCCTCTACCTTCTTGTACATCTTCTTCTTTATCGTTGTAGTTATATATATACATCACCTGTCTCTCTCCTTTTTCTTCCCATTTTCAGAACACTCCCATTACCCTTCATCTTTCCTTGATCCCGGACCCCATCGTGGCTGTGACTGTGTTTGAGAGATTTGACAAAGCTTTGCTAATAGACATTCAGTGTTTGAATCCTAAACATGGCGGTAGATTTTATAGGGTTTACAAGAAACAGGATGGACGATGATCCTGGTCCTAGTCATAGTACTCGCATGGTGATTGAAGAAGCAGAAGCAGCAGTTGGGTTGAACAGAAGCATGGAACATCTCATTCACATCTTGTCATCCTCCCATCAACAGCAACAAGACCAACACACCTACAAGAGTGAGGAGGAGTTGAACATGGTCATGAAGAAGCGGACAGGGCATGCTCGGTTTCGTCGAGCACCCCAAAGTGTTGATGCTAGTAATAAGGGCACGAAAGAGTGTGAGGACTCCATGAGCATGAGTCTGAGTATGTCGTCTTCTATTACAACTAATACAACAGCAGGAGGAGGAGGAGGAGGAGAGGGCAGCGTCTCTAATGGAGTTGGAATTGGAAAGCAACAGCAGAAGCAGCAAGGATCTCCTGCCCCCTTTCCTTGGTCTGCCGCAAAACCCCCTCTTGCCTCCACGAATCGCCACCGGAAGAGGCCAAACGACGCCGCTCTCTATACCCATCACTCTGCAGGACATAGCAATACCAACAATCACTGCCACTGCCATTCCAAGAGAAGGTATGCTCTTTTCCTATTTTTATTTTATTTTATTTTTGATATAGTTGGTATGATCCTGGATTCCAAGAGGAGATATGCTTTGGTCCTTCTTCTTATCTGTTTTGTTTTAATGTAAAATCATAGGAAACATGAAGTGAAGAGAAGGATTAAGATAAAAGTGGCGGCAACTTCTATGGAAATACCTCCTGACGAGTACCCCTGGAAAAAGTACGGCCAGAAGCCCATCCATGGCTCCCCTCACCATAGGTGAGTCTGATTGTTTCAATTTTTATCCATATCTTATTTATACCTAAATTGTATTTAATCCGAACTCAATTCTGTATCTTGTTTTCTCTGTTATCAAAACAATTGGTTTCAAAATCGCAGAGCCGAATCGATTCGACGATTGTTCATATATGTTTGTTCCTTTTTTTTTTTTTTTCCAGTATGTTTCCAAATAATAGCTTAAGCTTAAAGGGTAATGTTTTATTTGAACTTTGAAATGCAGAGGGTATTACAGATGCAGCAGCGCAAGAGGATGTCCAGCTCGGAAGACGGTGGAGAGATCCCACTACGATCCCGCTCTTCTCATCATCACTTACGGAGGAGAACACCGCCACTCCTTCAATTTCCTTCCGATGCCGTCGTAGAGATCACACCATAGACATTATCATCGTATTCGATCCTCGATCGAAAACAGTCAAAACAACAATGGAATCTCAAATCCGTGTGGAATTTCTACAGATAGATGCTTTTGTCCTTTGCAGATGTAAAAATGTCTCTGTCCTCGGACACCTTCCAACGCTTAGAAACAAGAAATATTCCTTATTTTTACATGCAAATCATCTATTTTAGGAGGAAAAAAAAAAATATCAGAAGGTATTATAATTTTAAAATGTTTTTATTAACATTTTTATATGTTAAAATTTTATATATAATTAATTTATATACTAAGGGCAAATTACGAGATATGTAATTATATAATAGTAATAGATTTGACAATCCTAGTCGTAACTTACAATGTGGATCTCGAGTATCTGTTCTGTCTGTCTGTCCCCAATTCAATTCAAAAGAGAAAGTCAAAAAGCGTGGCTCCGAAAAGAAAGCTCATGTGGATTCGTGAAAGTGGGGTATGTCATAGTGGACAAAGTCAATGGATGAATAGGAAACACGGTGAGTGATTTATTACATCCAATTAATAGTTTGAAATCCCATTAAAAGCTTTTTTCTCCACGAAAGTCATAGTGGACCACCATAGCTAGTTAGAGCTGCTAATAAACAAAGACCCCGTGGGGAATCAGTGCGTTTTATGATAGCGCAATGCGCAATGCATATAATCCCAAGAGCTTTTTCTTGTTTAGGTGCCGATTGTACCTTTTCTATACGCGCATATTAGACCTCGAGATGTGACATCTGAATTCTTTTTCTGCTACTTGCAATTGCAAGTAATGGATTCATAATGAAAACAGGAGCACCTTTCACCCATAGGCATATTATCACTATTGCTTCCGCCTGATTCTTCACTTTTTTTTTTTTTTTTTCTTTTTTGAAATCTACACTGAAAGGCTTCGATAATATCTTTCACTAATAAGGAAACAACTTTAATCCGTTTAAATGAATAAAAGAACAATCGTTCCATCTACCAACCTGCAACGTCCACTACTAACTAATAATACAAAAAAGTATAAGCACTAAACTAAAATCTCCAAAAAGTCTCATCAAAACTAATCTTTAAATGCCGGGTATCTTCAACTCATGAACAAGAATTACCAACTATTAAGGCTAAAATTCTAACTAAAATCTCATCAAACCATTTGAGATTTAACAAATAGTCTATTCAAATAATTATTCCTCTCTAAAGGACATCCTAACTCACATCTCATTTGCATAATAGTAAATGTAATTTATTGTTCTCCCCATACTTATAGTAATAAATAAGGGTCTTCATGCTCATCATAGTCTATATATTCATCTAAAGTTATTGTAGTTGAAAAGGAAAAGAAATAAGTTGGAGCCCAATACGTGGAAACTGGAGGCACACATAAATGCTACACTGTAACACACTTACACATGCATTGATGCAATAGAATATAGCAATCAACCATTTATTATGTAATGCTTTAAGCTTAGGTCATAAATTGCCACGTGTCTCTATTATATACCAACTTATTGGGCGTAAACGAGCAACTAAATGTCTCCAAAATTTAATAAAACAACTCCATAAACTCTCATAACCTTAATTCACAAAATACAATTGAAACTCATAATTAAATCTTTACAATGAACAAAAATTCAAATGAAAATAAATGCAATTGACAAAATCTCATAGGCAAAACAACTGTCTAAACAACTTCTATCTACCAAACTTTCTCATTAAGAAACTTGAAATTTAAGCTCGGTTTATTTATCTAAATAGCAAAATGTGAAAGACAAGAAACATAAATAATTAAATATGTATAATAGCATGAGAAAACGAAACAACATAATGTCTTTTTCTATGGATGGAAGGGGAAGAGCACAGAGGCCCATCATAAGAGCAGCATCTTTTCCCCCATTTTAAACAATAAAACTAACTGTTGGATAAGGCCTTAATTGGGTTTCCCTATACCCCATATGGGCTATGAACAATGGGCTAAACATAGTTGTCAAATTTCATACATAGCGGACACTATGGAATGAGATCAACTTATACTCCATTCTTCATTCATCATTCATCGTATCTATCTACTACCTAATCATGTGACTTCAATAAATTAACATTATCTTAACACAATCCATCGGGACAAAATAACTAAAAATACCCAAACTTTCTTTTTTTTTTTTATTTTAATACCTAAATTTTAGATTTATTCATTTTAGCACCACAATTTTTTATATGAGACAAATTAGTATTTTTGTTATAATGGTAATTATAAAAAATATTTATTTATTTAATTTAAAAAAGTTAAAATATCAAAATAAAATAAAAAATAAAGTTTAAACATTAAAATGAAAATTTAGATATTTTTGATATTATTTTACTATTTTATAATAACAATTGTTATAATGGAAATATAAATTTGTTTCATTTAAAAAGTTAAAATACTAAAATGAATAAATTTAAAATTAAGATATTAAAATAAAAAAATATAAAAATTCAAGTACTTATATTGATTTTATCTCCTATCCATCTCATAAATATATTAATTTTACATACTTAATTATCAGCTCCACATATATATTTTATATATTGCAGGAAAAATAAAAAAGAAAAAAGATAAGATAAGAACAAAGGCCGGGTGGACCGAATAAAATGAGAGAGTTAAAATTCAAATCAATAAAATAAAGTCAACCTGTTACGTTCGCAGATTTCGTATGCTCTTTGTGTTGTTTGTGCTGTTTCTTTATTTGTTTAAAGGAGACCCGTCTACGTGTTTGGCATTCTAGGAGGAGTTGATTCTAGAAGGTGTAGAACACAACAGTGTTGATCACTCAAAGTAGACGGTAGATTTGGATTATATCAGCCGCCGGATTTTCCATTGACATTTCTTGAAGTCCTTCCTCTTCCTTTCCAATCTAAGAAGGCCTTTTTCATTTTTTCTTATAGTTCAGGGAAACAAAAGTAGGGTTTTGAATAAAAGTCAATCATCCCATGGCGTACGTAGATCACGCCTTCTCAATCTCAGATGAGGATATTATGATCGGTACTTCCTATGCCGTCAACAATAAGCCCCCTGTCAAGGAAATCGCTCTTGCCGTCTCCCTTCTCGTCTTCGGAACCCTAGGTATCATTGTTGGCTTCATCATGGCCACTTACCGAATCGGTGGAGATCGAACTCACGGTATCATTTCATCATTGTTATATCATCGTATATGAAATTAAAGTTAGATATTGAACAAAAATCCTACCTTGATTGATAATTGGTGCTGTTGCAGGTATATTCTTCGTGATATTAGGGGCAATATTGTTTATACCGGGCTTCTATTACACGCGAGTTGCTTACTATGCCTATAAGGGTTACAAAGGTTTCTCCTTTTCCAACATCCCGCCCGTTTAGTCTGAGCAATCACACCCCCCAAACGTACAGTTGTTTCTCTTTCTTCGCCGTTGTATTTTACTATTTAGTTTCCCTGTATCTGTTTTTTGTTGCTATCATCTTTGTCTACTGGTTTTGCTGCTGCTATGTAAGTAACACTCGACTAATCCTATGTTTTCTATTCCAAGTTTGTGATATATCCAATGCTATAATGTTTTGACATCTTTTGCCATATTGCTAGCTCAGCTAAGACCATGGTCATGCTTGTTTTGTTGCGATCAGTCAGATGTTATGAGTGTGTTCATCTTTCGAAAAAGCTGCTAAATAGATTAATTTTTGAAGCAAGGGGAGAGCTAAATAAGGTTATTTATCAGTGTTGGAATTGTGGTCACGAGAGTTCTGTCATTGGATATTGAAGAATATACTTCTTTGCAAGTTGCTTTATGTAGAAAGTACAAATGATTCGAAGTTGGGGAGGATGAGCTTTTAGGGTATGTTAACTTAATCGCTTTCAATGTCTCAACAGGTATTACACAGCTCAGATGAGTGAATGGGGTTTTTGCAAATTGGGATTAATCACATATCTTGAAACCAAGGCCTTTTTAATATGGTGTAATTCGTGCAGATTTGTTCAAATGGTCACTGTATTCTTGCAACATAAGTGGCAGGGAGAACTCTTCCAGAAGCCTTATGTAATTGCAGGATTCCATTTAAGTTTAGGGGGTGACTTTTATAAGACTGACATAGTACTTCCAATGCTTTTTTTTTTTTTGGTTGGGGTGGTGGTGGGGATAAGTAATATTTCATTGAATGATCAAGGAAGAAACATTTAACCATTGATTGATGAGAAGGGCTAACACAGCTACTCCATCCAATTACAGAGGTAAACAAAACATAATGGGAAATTTGAGTAAGCTAATCATGAATTGAGTAATGTAGTTTAGCATAATCATGGATTTGACTGTCCAAAATTAGGTTAAACGGTGGGCTTCTGGCTTCCCTGGATGAAATGCATTCTGAAGCCTCCATATGCAATACACTGCAGCTGCTAGAGCTGCTCTCCAATGAAAGATTTGCAAATTTGAGGATGTGCTGTTGAAATAAGGCCTGAAGTTGCTCCTGTCCAGGTAGAGTAGGATATGGACAACCCAGCTTTTAGGTTACATTGATGCGGACTTGCAAAGAGAAGGGACATCCAAAGCAGGTGCCTATCTTCTTCTCTCCAGACAAACAAACAAAGCAGGTGGTAGAATTGGTAGCACCACAAAGGTGCAGTCTGTCCAAGGTCTCTGGGTTACCCTGCCAAGCAAGCCATAGGATAAAAGTGTGCCTAGCAATGGTGTTCTTACTCCAAGTAATGTTGGCCCAAGAAACCTCTAATGTTTTGTGAGCATGGTGTGAGCTAATCTATGTTACATTAGGAAGAAGTGGGAGTTTTGGTGTAACACAGAAATTACCAAATTAACCCCTTTCTTTTCAGAGAAAATAAGTAAATGATGAGGTGCTTATGTATAAACCATAATTTGAATTTTGAAAGTTTTATATAATTTCATAATCTTTTTTTAAAAATAAAACTATTGTTTTTTTTTTTTCCAGATAACAAGAAACTAAAAGAAATAACCTTTTTTACATGATTATGCAATATCTTTTATGCACCCCTCTACTGTGAGTATAAGTGACAAACGTGAACAAATGTAACGAGTTTCTCAAAGGACACAAAGGACTTTATGTTTGGTTTCAAATTTCACTTTAGCTGAAAGAAAAGGCATAACAAGAGGTTGCATATATAACATTTGGAGGATGCTAGATGGAGTATCTCCAGAATCTTGGCACTTTAGTTCAAAGGATGGACTAAAATGAGAATGCTCCTTTGAATGTGTGGTCATACAAGTGAAGTATGATCTTCCAGAGAATCCATAACTAGAAGGAGATATTAAGGGGAATTAGTCAAATCTTGTGACTCCCACTTGACCCAGTTCCTGTGGAAGATATCTATCTTTTGGTCTTTCAGAGTAGATCTAGAGTAGGCTTCTGCACATTATCTGTCAATTTGGAAGCTAACTTGTCATTGTATGTATTCTTGAATTGCCTCTTTTTACCTGAGTTTTCCCCAGAAGAGATCTTAACTTTAAGAAATATTATCCCTTCATATGCTGTAAAAAACTGCCAGACTTGCTTGCCCCATATTGCACATCAATAAGAGGTATGCATCTAGTTACCTAGAGTACAACTTTATAGAGAGGCTACTCCCATTGAACAAGTCCTCTATATACTTGTCGAATATCGGGAATATCAGCCTTCCGCTTGTTGCATTTAACGTGCACTGGTTGCAATGTCATTAGAGGAGGATATAATAGTTATCAAGATTTGCCTTGGCACTAGTGTCAGGATCCCAGCCAGGCTCCCTCTCCTGCATTTTCTGCTTGTGGAGAATTATTGATTGGTAACTACCACTAGAACTAGTCTACTTGGCCAAAAGAAAGGGCAATCCACTTGTCATGGAAAGTTGCTAGGTGAGACATCTGTAGTCTCTACTACTGATGTTGAAGTTACTTGTGGTGAGGTTCATTCCATTGATTTACTTAGTAATTCATTCCAGAGTTTGAAAGATGGAGTTTATTCATGGGTGATAATTTGAAACATTTGAGGATTTCCAATTTTTATTGCTGTTTGGAGGGATGACTATACTATACTGTAAGCATTTTTGGGTGGGTTCGTGAAGTAGATTTGCATGTTTAGTTGTTAGTGATGACATTTGCATGGTAGCTAACAAATGAATCTTTTTGGCTCCCTTCTTGCTCTTTATTCTCTCTCCCTCTCCCTCTCGTTTGTTTATTTACATACATTTTTTTGTGCTGACGAGACATACTTCTGTCCTAATTGGTCTGGCATTTAATGTTTTCATTCTTTGGTGTTTTTGATTAGGGAATACACTTGTGTTTTGCATCTTTCTTTATTTTTTAACAAGTGCAACACCATTGGTAGAAAATAGTTTTTCTAGATCAGTCTCCTTTTACATGAGTAAACCTGGTTTACGATATGCCTAAAAATCTGGGGGAAGAACTAAAGTTATTGCATCTATCATCCTTGGTCTCCTTGCTGGGTGTAACCTTTTTTCTTCTTCTTCTTTCTTTTTTAATATTTTTATCATTATTACTTTGGTAGAGGGCATGTCTATAGTTGGACTTGTTATGCATAGGCATACTAGCACCCTATGAGTCCATGCATTAGGTAATTTATGCTTACTTGCCAGAGATGGCGTGAGGATTGACCTTATGAGAATTAGGCATTAACCACTAACACCTAACTCCTGTAGTTAGCTGGTGGAACACAGTCTTGTGTCTACTCTGATTCTTTATATCTCAGTTGCATGATTTTAAATCTCTGATAGACATTGCCACACACATACCACAGAAGCTGAAGGCCTCAATGAATATTTATTAAAAAAAAAAAATACCACAGCCAAAGCTATGTTCTCAAAACTCTCCCCAACACTTAACACTATGTTTGGATTGATGGATAGTAAGTTAGAATTACAAGAACTTTTGCTTTGTTTGGAAAAGGAGGGGAAGGAGAGGGGGAAGGGGAATGGGATGGATTTTGAAGGGAAAACTTTCCCATGGGTCACAAGAATCATTCTCTCCAAATATGGATAAAATTGGAAGGAATTGTTTTAAATTTACAATTTTACCCTTAAAATAAAATATATTTTAATGTTTTAGGGGCTTTTATGACATTTTACTACAATAAAAATTCATGTTATTAACTTTCCTTTCATTTTTCATCTTTCCTTGTACATATAAGGGAACATATAATTTTTTCAATCTATTTTCTTTTCTTTCAAATTCATTTCTCTCACTTTCTTTTCCTCCCAAACATAGTGTAAGTGAGTGTGCACAAGAATGAAGTTACTCTTTGTATTCCTCCAAACATTTGCATGTTAGTTTATTTAGTTTGAACTTTCTGGTGAGGATAGCAGATAACGAGCTAATCCATTAAGTACCTAACAAGGACATTTTACGGTGTCTTAGTTTCAGTGATGAGGATTAATTAAGTAACTAACATGGACTTAGTGGGGAAGGTGAAAAAGAAAAACACTCTAAAGTGGCCCTTATTTCTCAGCAGCTTAGAAGGATATGCAGGAACTAGATATTGATTTGATTCAAGACTTAGGAGTGCAAGAGATTTTCAATTCTAGCAAGGAAAAGTTAGTGTTGCGAAATTTAATTATTAATTAAGAAAAAAGAAGAGCAATTTTAGCTTGAAAAATGAATTGGTGTAAGCTTCTTCTTGTGCTTTGTGATCAATCTGTTGGGTTCTGCTCACATGCATTGAGGTCCACTTTGTTCTTGACTGAATCTGATGTGGCCACACACGGAACCTTTGACTGATTATATAGCCATGGTGCTTATGGAAGCATACAATTATTTTTATTTCATATACAGCTTGGTCTGGTGATATCTACCTTTCTGGATCTAATTTTTACAATGTCCGCCATATTGATTGTGAATTGCCAACCAGGGGACCCATGATTGTCACATTTATATTTTAAAACTGAAAGCTACGCAAAAGTGTTGCATTGTTGTTCATTTTTCCCCAGAAAGTGACAATAGGTAACAGAGATTCTTCTAGTTGATAGGAAATGATAGGGCCCCTTTGATGTGTCGGTTTTTTTAATAAATGTTTTTATGTTATTCATTTATTTATTTTGGACTCTTATCTTTTCTGAAAAATTGTTGGGAAATGGGAAAACAGTAACAGATATTTCATCCAGAGATAAAGGAGAGTTTATTTGGTTTTCCATCTTTATTCTTTACCAGTACAGCAAACTTCTTTAAGGTGAAATGCATGGTATACAATCTCATTCTATATGACAAAAATCACCTAAGGAAATAGGTATGAATAAAAGGAGCTTCATGCAGATAGGTGAAACAAAGGGAAAAAAAAAAAAAAAAAGGACAAAGCCTCATGGAATCATATATATAAATATTTGTAAAAATGCTTGAGAGTTGAGGCACACAAGCATTCATATTATCAAAGGTATGTTGCGGGCAATATGTATTTATGGGTTTATAGTCTAAGGATGTTTTGGAGTAGGTGAAGGATGAGTGGTGACTCCGTGGTAATCAATCTGATACACTGGGTCCTCCAAGGGCTCTTTGCTGGGTATTCGGATTCTGTCTTTGGTTTCTTTGCCGATCCCCTGCAATTGTATCAGACATTTCTCGTAATTAAGCGCTGACAGTACTTTCAATTAATCAACAGACTAAACTTAGAGTTTGTAGGGTCTGACCATCTTTCTAGTGTTGACCAAGGGAAAGGACATTGATGCAGCTTCCATTGTTCGTTCTTCCATGGGTTGTTGTCTTCCGGCATATGAATGGGAAGGATACCGATGTCTCTTGATTGCGAGTTGGGAAAAGTTGGATTCGGCAGTAGCGAGGATGCATAAGATGATAGTGGTGGTGATTATGAGAAGCGAGGCCTTCATCATCACCCAATCCGTGTAAGCCAAGGCTGAGCAAATTGACCTTTCAGGAGAAACTTTTGAAGTATCTGAGCTTTTGTTATTGTGCTTATTACTTATATTTGTGAGATGAGGAGGAGAGCAATCAGAGCTGCAGGTAAGGGGGATTATATGCACGAAGAGAGAGAGAGAGAGAGAGAGAGTGAGCAGATGGGATTATGATTATTGGAGAGGGGGAAAGAAAACATGTAAGGAGCCCATGCAAATGATCTGTCAATATTGTCTTAGAAGTAGAACATATAGACAAAGAGCATCAGACAATGCCAAACACTGGTGAAACTCTTCAATCTTGATTTTTGATAAGGGAGGTCAAAGTAAACAAATGAATAGAGGGGTTCGTGTCACGTGCGACTTCCATGCCAAACGAAACCGCTCACGATTGAATTATTACGCCATGTTTTGTCCACACCATACTACTATTACATCATGATTTGGTTGTGCCTTTGTCAAGTTTTGCCGCGCAGCGCAGGTTATGTCCTAATATATGCAAGGCACACTACAGCAATCCTTGTTTATGATAAACTTGATATATTCAGAGATTCTAAATTAGGCGAATTCCCCCGTAGCCGATTACATCTATCGTAATTCGTAATTTCTCGAATTACACCATCGATGGTCGCATTATACGTATTTCCAGTTATGTAATGAAGCGAATGAGGACAGGCAAATTCTAATCTACGCTCTTTGAGGCCTTTATATCGTGGCAATCACCACATGTGCTCTCTATGACAAACGGGACAATTGGTAGTCTGTAGTTTACGAGGATTATATTATAGAGACGAGGACATAGGAATGGTTCTAGTAAAGGTAAGAACACACGCAAACACGACAACAGTTTTCTTTACCTCTCTTGGACGCATCGCAATCACCTTGAATTCACATGACTGGAAGTGAAATGGATCCATCCTATTCCTTGTCTGCCTTGAAATTGTCTCCCTCTTAACCAACTATATATTATAACTTTTAAGGGTGGGGAATTAGATTAGTATTTATATTATCAAATTATAATAGATTTGATTAAAATTGTTTTTTTTTATTATCTACTAAGTGCGTAATGTCGAGAGCTTGGCTAGCTCATTTCTCTACTTTACTACTCGTAAGTTGTAACAGAAAAGTATAATATAACACAAAATAGAATTAGATGCATATATCATTGGAATGAAATAGACTTTGCTAATTAGAGATGTAATTTAACTCTTGTACTTGTACACAGTGTGTAATTTCTTTTATCCATTGCAATCTCAATGCTCAAACATATTTCAGACCTTATCAAATCTTAACATAAATAGGGTCTCATATTGCAATGTGTAGCCAAGTAGAAACTCACGGTGAATACTTGTTATTTTCCTTTTTATAGGTTACAAATCAAATATTATTCAAGCAAAAATCGATAATCGTACAATCGATGCAGGACAATACGTAAGTTATCCACAAATTAATAAAAGACAAAACGTAAAGATAGTATTAATCTATTCGTTCATTTTGAAGGGTTGGCGCAATTCTTAGAAAAGAGTCTGCTCTAGTTCAAATTTTCTAAGAATAATAAAAGTAAAATAATACACGTGGTACACGTATATATATCAATTTTAATGATCATAAACCTTACAACTCGAAATTATATGAATTAGGTGTGGGCTTTAATACATTTTTTAGCATATTAAAGGAGTGATCGTACCTTATTAATTGGTATAGTTTTTGTTTAATAGTATTAAAACTCAGTAATGGTAGAAATACCCATTAAAAAAAAAAAACAGAAAAGTTCTCATGTTTGCAGTCCCAGAAGGCACGTGGTTCATGGATTGACCAACGATGTAGAATAATATTTTAAGAGCCGATCAGCTTAATATATGTATATTTTGGAAATTTCAACAATGCACCTGTATATCGGTGGATCATTAAAAAAAAAAAAAAATAATGATCCTCTAGATTTAATGCGCCACTATGAATTTGAATTGCGAAAATAAATCTTGAATTAACGCTAATCACAAGCCCAAAGGTCCAAGATATTATTGATGGTTCCATTCCATATCCCCAAAAGAGATATTCAAGAACTAAAGAAACATTCATGCTCATTACTGTCATAACTACACGATTCAATGTAATTTATTGCAATTTGCACATTATCTATGTAGTCAAAGCTTCTTCTGGTTAAAAATAATAATAATAATAATAAATTAGCATATATTAATGAATATTAAGGAGTAGTCAGTAACCTCCCAACACCTGACAGCAGTAAACATTGTGCAGCTAATTGATAAGTTGATTAATGGCCACCAAATGTCGGAATAAATACAGATGGAAAATTAATGCCAGATTATCAATAGTTTTTAGAGTTGTCAGTTTATTGCAACAAGTTAATTTCTATTAAGTACCTACATGGACAATATTTTTCTAAATTGTATATTAAGGATGAAAAGTGCTATAAAGATTTCTTGCTATTTCATAACCATCGCTAAGGAAGTAGCGGTTTAATTCTATTGAAGACTTCAGAGTAAATAAATAGCTTTTGGAATGATTTTATATATTATGAATCTTCAAAAATATTGCTAATACATAAGTTAAGCTATTGCTAAGAGGGGAAAACAAAATTTGCTAACAAATGCGGCATTTATCGGTAAGTTGCCACTAGCGTACTGTGTGTGATCGAAAGGACGAGTTTGTGTATTTTTAAAATCCAGAGTATGTAAATCACTCCCTGCTGGATTATTTCCCGAACTGGGGACCAAATAAAGATATACAGAGCATGTAAGTTGCTTTCTTTAAAGAGATTTTAAGAGTTCTATAGATAGTTTGCTAAGGCTGGTCATGGTTCATTCACAGTTTCCACACTATAATATTTACTTAAGATAAGTGGATAATCTTATTGTATATAATATTTACTCGAACCTTACTCTATCGGAGGTTTCGAGTAAATCATGAAAGTTATAGGCTAGATTCCATATATTAATTTTTCGAAATTTACTTTATATAATAGGATATAAGTATAAAGTTGAAATACCATGTATTCATACTAAAACTTATACTCTAAAATACATAAGGCATAGAGTCTGGGTTATCTTATATACATCCTATAATAATAATTGAATAATATTAATAAGTAAATAAAATTAGGACTATTGCATTTTTCAGTCTTAAAAAAAAACAACAACAACAAAAGCTTAGCCTACAATAAAACTCTAAACTACATGCTACCTATGTCTACTATCCTCTATCTCTCTCTCTGATACGTCTTCGGGGTTGGACATATGGAGAGGCATTATAACAAACCAAAACAAGAAAATAAGGTGGGGGGGGAGGGGGAAGGTGGGGGTGTGGTGGGTAGACGAGAGTTTTCTAAGAGAAAAGTCTTAAGAGTTTTTCATTAAAATATTAAGTTTGGTTAAAACTTTACACATGGGTTCTATTTATATATTAATTAAAAAGATATCCAAATGGCATTCTTGTAAATACAAAATAAACATGGGGCAATTTAAGAAAAATACAATAAAAAGGAAGTCTAAATAATATAAATAAAAATAAATAATCAAATGAAATGTTCGAATGATTAGTCGACGAGTTGGGCTTCAGAATTTGGTTAGGTCGATACTTCGAATCCTATCATCATCCTCCTCTTGAAAAAGTTTATACTCGAAACTTAACAATAGACTACTCTAACTTCTACCTGGATAAAAAACAAATTTACAAGAGTGAAATAAAAGCAAACTACAATAGTTCAGCTTAATGATCAAAGTAAACATAATCCGGCGCTCTTTCCACTCATCATGAGCGCAATCAATCATGCTCTTCATCAAACACCTTTATTTCCATTCATCATGTATTTTGTCAATTACTCCTAAGTAGTTCTAGTAACTATCAATTATAGGGAATAACATGACTTCAGGCTCAAACAGGACATGAGCTTAAAGAGTTTGAATATGTAAGAGCTTAATTTGCTCCACTCCCTTAACTATTCTTAAGGCTTCATACTCTTCTAAAGTTAGCTTCTCAACTTCATTTTTAGCAATTATCACCTCATCTGCTTCCTCACAACTCTACACTTCTCTCCTCAATCTATATAATTCAAATTCTTCCAAAGTAAGAGAATTAAGGATAAAAACAACATAACCTAACTAGGAATATCCATCACTATGACCTCGGAAAGCACCAATAAATAGTATATAATATCTTACAGGCACAACTCTACTACAACACATATTATCTCCGGATAGCCCCATCAATAAATCAAAATAAAAGAATCTAACATGTGAATGGTTAATATAGTAGTACCTATGATCATTAATATTACCAAGTGTCAATGCTAACCGAATCATGTCAGGAACATGAGTATTAAGTTGCAACTCATCTTGTCCTTCCTCATCAACGTCCTTCTCATCTTCAACTCTTCCTATTTTTCCCCTAAATTCCTTCTCTTCAATATTCTTTGGTTGAGAGTTCTCTTGGTGTCCTAATTCATCCTTGATCTCTTTAAACTCAACAAGTAGGATCTCAACTGTTCCAATAAATATGCGGAAGTAGGATTCATGGCTTGGCAAGAAGATTTTGTCCTCAAGCTTCATACATTATGATGTCTATGTTGAATTCTAAATGCCATGTCAAATAAATGCGAATTCAACAATATTGAAATAAAATTAAGAATTTTAGACAAGCTCACTCCTGTACGTCCTAAGCACAAGCAACTCGGATCACTTCTGCAACTCAGCTTGAGAATTTGAAAATTTAGCCTAAGGTCAGTTCGACATTATTTAACAGTATAGTTCGGTCCCCTTGGCATACAACAATCCACTATTCAGCACCTAGAAGTAGTTCGGACAGCAAAACTGCTTGGATAAATAATAGCAGTTCGGATGTGAACTCCTGAGAAATTCAGCTTGGGTAACTATCAAGAAAGCATAGATTCTTGCCAGCTGCACAAAGTTACAGCATGCACACAACACAGCTGGAGTTCACGGTCACCCTCGACAGTACACTTAATCACTACGCCAACCAAATACCTTACAACGCACGCTACAGTCAATAGCTCGACATGACAACAATTTCTAATCAGCTGGACAATTGTAAAGATTTTAAGTTCAGCTCATCTTCTGCTTCAATTTTCAAGACAGCACTTCAGCCTATATAGCAATACGGCAGCTTTGTGAAGTAAATGAGCTCGGCAAGAGTTTCTTTAGCATGTAGGGCACTTTACCTCAGTTCCAAACGCGTGCGCACACATTTTGAGTTCAACACCAATGCCCTTCACAGCTCGGCCTCGGATCACTACTCAATTCAGCTCAAGTAAGCTCCTTGTTAGCTCGGCAATGCAACATTACACAATTCACTTAGTTCACCTCGGAAACTTCCCCAGTCACACGTGACATTTCGGCTTTATACTTAAATCAGCTTGGCAAAGTAATGAAGACAGTGGCTTAGTAAGGCCTTTCTTCGCAGTAGCTCGCATCCTCTTCAATTCAATGACACAACAGAATAGGCACACATGACAATTCAGCACTGATCAACACCTTACAGGTGCAAATAGTTTTGATTTTTGTGACACAACTGCAGCTCGACACGGTAGTGTACAATAGCTCGGAGATTGCAACAGCTCAAAGCTCGGGTCACTACTTCAGTTCGGATCGGCAAGGTGCACTCAACTCGGATGCAGAGTTCAGTTCGACAGTTCGGACTAGACAATTCCAACTGCTTGTTCAGGTTGGCAGATATGGATTCCTCAGCAACTTGTTGACTTGGATTAACAGTTCGACAATGTCAAATATCTTAGCTCGATATTTTAAGTAGCTTGGAGACTTGGATTAAAATAGTTCCTCAATCCCCCTTCTCTGTCAAGTCCATGGCTTGACAATTATAGTTCAACTCGGCATTTCATGGAACAGCTTGGGTACGTACTTCTTTACTTCAATTCAGATACCCCAACAATTTAGCTCGGCAAGTTAATGGTCAAAACAGTACGGTAAGCACTTGGTCATAGCAGCTCGACAACAATTCAGTTCGATGCATAACTTGATAACAGTTCGGTAATCGGCCAGACACGCAGCACTTCAGCTCGGAAACAAATCAACTCGACCAACTCTAGGATAGTTCGGTACTCCACTTCCAACGCTTGTACACAGACAGGATAGCACACACTAGAGCTCGGCAATGGATGGACCGTACGAAACTTTAGCTCGGCTATTATGCAGTTCGGCCAACAAGCATCAGCACGGCTTGAGTCCACCTCTGGTCATCTTGGTTCGGCACTTTACTTGTAGTTCAGCTTGGAACGTGCTGCAATAGCTCGGGCACTTTGACTTCAGCTCAGGATAGTTCACTTCGGCTTGGATACGACAAACCAGCTCGGTAGCGATTTAATAGATCACCTCGCCTCTGTTTCAGTGGTTTGGCGCATACGCAAAATAGCTTGGATGGTGCTGCACTTATCAATTGCTGCATAAGTAGCAGTACAAAAGTTAGGAACCTGAGTCAACTCGGGTACACTCTACAGAAGCTCAGTTTATCAATTGCACTATGCTTGTACACAGCCAAGTAATGGCTTTGTTTCAAAGTAGCTTGGCAATCCTAACTTCAACTACACTTCACAACGGTTCCGTCCAACCAGGCACCACACACTATTAGCACTCCCTCCACCGACAGCACTACACTACATACTACTACAACACCATACACGACCTACCAGCGCTAACTTCAGTGACTGCCTCAACCAAACTCGTAGACCCACACGACTCTAACACTCAGTCACTACCACGTCGCCACTGCTCAAACAATAGTCACGTACCACCGCCTCCACTCCGCTGCAACTATGAAACCTAATTACGATTCATATCCACAATAGGAGAATTTCCACTAAGCACGTCTATCACCTTCACAATACTATACATAGTGTTCAGTCCACACACAAGAATAGTAGGCAATCAATTCCACCTCACGAGATTCTTAACTTAGCATTGCATTCATACATAGCTAACACCCACTACACCCATGTGCAAATTCTTATTACTCAGCACACTACATAATGTTAGTAGTATCCTCAATAAACCTATGATAAAGGAAATTTACGAATAACCCATATTGCCGTAAACCCAAATCTATTAAACTCCAGTAAACAAATTTTTGGTATCTCGATAAGTTTCAATAAATCAATACCTTTCAAATACAAACCAGTAACTCTAATATATTTACTGTAGTAGCTACAGGAGAAACACAGTAGCTACTTATAACATACGAACAAAAACTTCACAAAACCTAACACGCTCCTTTGTCGGAATTGTGCTTTGATACCAGCGAAGTTGATGTGTTTCTGGGGTTGAACACATGGAGAGACATCATAACAAACCAAAACAAGAAAATAAAATAAGGGTTTTAGCAAATCTGTGAGTTATTTAGCTGGATATGACGCACCAACAAAATCTAATACGACTTAAGATTTGTCAGATGTAATGTACCGATTTAAGTGATAAGATTACTTGTCATAATCCTTATTAAAGAGATTGCTTGCCATAATCTGAGAGCGGGCAGTTGAGAGTTTTCTAAGAAAAAAAGTCTCAATGGTTTTTCATTAAAATATCAAGTTTGGCTAAAATCTTACACATAGGTTCTATTTATACACGATAACAAACTTATAAATAATTAACTAAAAGGATGCCCTAGTGGTATTTCTATAAATACAAAATAAACACGAAGGTAATTTAGAAAAATACAACAAAAAGGAAGTCTAAATAATATAGGTACAAATAAATGATCAAATGAGATGTCCGGATGAGTAATGGATGAGCTGGGCTTCTGTATTTGGTTAGGTTGATACCCTAAATTCTATCACTCTCTCTCTCTCTCTTCTATTATAGTCTCTTTACTAACCCTACTCTAATAAGGTCTTGAAAATAATTTAGTTTTTAGCTTATTTGCATCACTAAAAAAGGTATATTTTTTAGCTAATTTATACACATGGATTATGGAATCATTTACTTGTTATATAAGATCTCACTCCTTTCCAATTATTATTAGATGGTCTAATAGTAGTGAAGTTACATATTTGATATTGATTATGCGTTCAACATAATGTTTTGAAGGAAGTTTTTTTCTTTTTTTTAAATCATATAGGTTCCATAAAGGTACTTTGTATACTGTAAAATTTACAAAGTATAAGATGATTTTAGGGTATCACAAGGTAGGATTTGGTTACATAAGGTAAGATCTGGTTACAAAAGGTTGGGAAATGGTATCTGTAGGATAGGAAAGGGAGGGCTTTATACTCTATCTTTCATGTACTTGTTTACCTATAATATTTTCTATTTACAAGGATTTCTTTTTAAATTGTTGTTATTTGTAAGATAAAATAAAAAGATAGAGAAAATGTAAAATATGCAACATAATTTTGTAGAAATAAGAATTATATATTTCATTATTTTTCAATAATTTCATGAGTTATGACTCTTCTAAAAATTATGAACATTAAACACCATTGTTTTCTATCATTTGATTAAGCTTAAATCAATTAAAAATCAATGTAAACCATCAAATATAAAAGACCATAGCTCAAAACGCCCAAGAGACAAGCAATAAGTGCAACACTTAGTAGCTAGGAAA
The DNA here is from genome assembly GCA_024138015.1 of Lumnitzera littorea. Taxonomy (NCBI): domain Eukaryota; kingdom Viridiplantae; phylum Streptophyta; class Magnoliopsida; order Myrtales; family Combretaceae; genus Lumnitzera; species Lumnitzera littorea. The sequence goes on from JAMXBB010000007.1 coordinate 101,598,800, forward strand.
CTAGAGAATGCTAGATCAATGTGGTCTAAATGATTTGTCCAGGTAGGAAAAAGTTTTGCCTTTGTAAGGATTTGTTTGGATCACTTCACAAAGTGATCCAATCGAATCAATGCCTATTATTTGTCCTTTCTGTATAGCCCAAACTCATTCCAATTAATACAAGTAGTGATCTTAACATATTCTTGTTTTTTAAGACTTTGGGATTCAATGCTTTAGTTAATTTCTAGTAGTTCTAAGCCATCTATCATACTTTTAATTAAAGTTTAATTAATATAATATAAGATCTATTTAATGTTCATCGCTTGATTGTCAATTATGTAAACTTCTTTCCAAATTGTGGGCTCATAGTGATTGGTTACTAAAGAGCAATCTAATCGGTGAGCTCTCATAAAGCAACTCGAAGTGTACATCCATATATTGAATGTATACAAGCAAGACACACATTACCTCATTGAAAAGAGGCATTTCTTGATAATGTATAAAGAATCACATACTAGATTTTGTTTTTGGTATAAGTCCTTCTTAAGGCGTTAGGTAACCCATTATTTGAACCTACATGCTTTATGTTACAATTGAAAGAACCAAACTCATTTCCACTATTCAAACAAACTAAAAAGATTTCCCATTAGCTTATTATTGCCCTACATTATCCCAACTTTATGAATATGTAATACATCAAGAAATTGTTTTTCAAAAACAAGAGTATTTTTGGGCAATCCAAAACTTCCTAAAAACCCTAACCTTCATTTTCACATGTCCATTTACTTAGCCTCTTCTCTCTTAAGCCAAAAACCCTATCAAAATCCTTTTAGCCCACTTATTTCCTCTCTATTTTCGTCACTCTCCTTCCTCTTAGTTAGAACAAGCTCCTAGAGATGCAAATGCTTAAGAAAAGCTCATTTTCAAGCTCCTCTAAGGATAAGGTAACTTATTAGTCTCCATTTCCAAGCTTTTTTTTAGTGAAAACCCTCCATTTTCATGGAATTTCTTGGGTAATTGTTTGTAATCCGAATTTGTGTGTGAGGTTACTGCTCTTTCATAGGTTTTGGTTGCTAAATGGATTACAAGAAGTTCCATTCATCCCCAAGTAAGTTTCTCATCCTTCTTCTTTTGTTCTTTCAAGTTCTTAATGGGTTTTGTTTTACCTAAGGTTGGATTATGTGTTGAAGTTGAGATAAGATTGAAATTTGGGGTTGAGTTATCTGAGTTTTGAAGTTGATTGGTGATGGATGAGTTCATATATGGAAGAACTAAGGTTAAGATGATGATTTTTGGGTTTAAATTGAAGTTGAGTGCATGTTTGCAAGAGTAAGATGCCCAAATGCTAAGTTAGGATGGTAGATAGCATCTAGATGCTAGGTTAGGATGCTAGATAGCATTTGGATGCTAGAATAGGATGCCAGATCACATTTGGATGCTATGTTTGTTTAGCCTCCCATCTTATTTTTCTTTGATTCTTCCCACTCTAAACACCCACCCAAATGTTATACATATCCAATCTTACTCAAAACTATAATCTTTTCTAGTATTTCAACCCAAATGTGTTGAGTTAAGTTTAATTGGGTACTTCACTTGGGACTTTGTTTTCAAGAATTCCTTTCAATTCGATTCCCGTCTTTATTCAAAAAATTATCTATTATTCCTTCCTTAAAAGATCCAATCTTCTCAAGTTATCTCAACCCTTAGAAGGTTAGATTGTCTAAGGTCTTAGTATGCCTCTAGTTGGTGTAAAGCCAAGAAAATGGGAAGTTTAACTTAGAAGTTGGAATCCTTTGAGTTCCTTCAATTCTTGCCCTTCACCTAAGAGTTTCAATCAACCATCCTTCTTAAAGATTTAAAACTTACTTAGTCTTCCTAAGATCTCTAAATACTTAAGGTCATGGGATTTTTAGGATGTAGAGGAGAAGTGTGAGACTAGTTGAGTTGGGCTCTCTTAAAAACCTACTTGGTATTGAATTGAGAAGTAATTTAAGATCAATTTGTTATTTTATTGATCAGCTTCTTTATACCGGTTTCTTTAGTACAGTACACTTGATTTGGGGATTTCGATTGGGTTTGGTCTGGCTTTTCAAGTATGTAGTACTTGATTATTTCTTATGCTTGTTAGGGTTTTGTAAACAAACTAAACTAACTTATATTCGGTCCAATTAAGTTTGGTTACTAGTTGTGCTTGACCAGCTCGCTCTAAGGGATTGTAGTGGTAGATCCCTATGAGAGCAATTGTTGATCATATGTGAGGTTTCCATAGTAGACTTGTATATGAGACAACGTAGCTACAATATTTAGATTTCTAGATTCTGGACCTGAATGTAAATGACTTAAAGGAAAACTTATATATATATATATCCACCTATGTATATGGAAAAAGACTAAGGTGAGGTGGAATCATGAGTACTCCTTTGATATTTGTGGACTTAAATTAAAGATAATTAATCGGTTGCTTGTCTACTCTTGTTATATTAGCATTGTGTGTATGCATATGCTTTGGTATGGCATTCGTATGTGTTTGTGCACCCGTACTAGACTTTGGCTCATTTTTTTAGTTCTATAGCTATGGGTTGATTCGATAAGTTTACGACAAGTATAGAAATTGCTAGCTTCAAGTTGAGAAAGAGAAGTGATTACTTTTGTATGTTGCAAAATATCAAGATCTAGTTATTTAGTATGTTTATAGCTAAAGTGAGTCGAGTGTGAGTAACTCGAATTGATGTATTTGGAGAATTGTTGTTTTATATTTGATAAGAAATTGTTAGAAGTGATTATAGAGATTGTAGTTAATTTTAAAACCTTAACATGTCATTAGAAAATTAGGGATATGTAACGTATTATGGCGCCTGACACACTTTGAAGCTACAGAGCCGTAACGGTTTTACTATGCAAACCATTCTAAAATAGAAGCTAACTATATAACTGTTATATTATACCTAATTTACACAAGGTACTCACTATTACCCCGCTTTCAAGTAAACAGTTCATAAATTAAATAAGTTAATTACATAAGAAAGTGTGAATATATATATATATATACACACACACACACACTAAGATTCAGATATACAAATAATGTTTGTAAAGTTTCATCATACTATACTTCCTAAGTAATATATTATTTGAAAATAGAAAATTATAAAATAAAAGTTAAGACCTTAAAACTAACTCTATGCTTTAGATATATTTCCTTACTCCCTTAAGATCCAGCAGTTATTAGTGTAAGCCCTAAAGCCAAGTCAAGTAACCGTAGGATTGAACTTAGAACCCAAGGTTTAAGGCGATCGATTAAAGGATCCGATCGGTTAAATGATTCGATCAAACCCAAATTATAAACTATTGAGAGGAATATTAGTAAAAATGACCCCGTAAACTTAAATTTAAGAAAATAAGTAGTAAAATAGGAGACTACAAAATTTTCAAATTTTAAGCGTAATAATTGCTAATTACCGAAAATGCGAAAAGTGTAATCTAATAACTAATAAATTATTAGAGATAGATTATATGTATACTAAAAATTTTAGAATGACCAAAATAATAATTAGGAATGTTCACATGTACCCCACATGTATTTATGTATAGATAAAAATACGCGAAATTACCTAAATTGGCCAAAAACTAAGTAAATAATTAAATAAAATTATAAATTAATTATGGAAAAATCAGAAAAAAATCAGAAGAGGATAAGATGATCCGAATCAGGTCGTGGCATGTTAGGATGTGCAAGAGAAAAATCAATCAATAAAAATTAGACAACATAAAAGCCAAAAATCAAGGATAATGGGCAAAGTCTTGTCAAATTAATGCTTAATAATTACAACAAACGTCTATAAATAGGGGAAAATTTTCCAGAAGTCATTTGGACAGTTTAGCATTTGGGAAAAATAGGAACACTGAAAAAATTGAGAGAAAATCCAGAAAAAAAAAAAAAAAAGAAAACTGTGCAAATTGGGCAAGTAAGCCAAACCCACCTCTCACCACCACCTGGGACCGAGCCACCACCACCACCCTATACTAGACCCACCGTTTGGGCTAGCCGACCATCGACAACCTTGGACAGGGTTTGGACGGCCAGAAAGCTTCGAACCGGTTAGTCCCTTATTTACCCCGATTTATGAATAATTTTGTAAAATTAGTTATTTTGCCCAGAAAATTATGAAACTTGTTATTATGAGGTTTTAATGTATGTAGATTTAGGGAAAAATATTTATTTAGTTTAATTACGTCTAAAAATATAGGGTCCTTAACAAATTGTTCAAAACCAAGCATTATTAAAATGGAAAATAAATATGCTTAGGAGTGTAGTTTGGAGCTCAATTTTTTTCTGTAGGATGCTCATATGATGTAGAACAGTGCTATAAAGCTATTTTTTTAAATTTAATTTTTGAAATTTTTAAGTTAATTTTTAGCCCTAAAATGATGGAAAAATTGGGTGATTTGGGGTTAATTAGGTGATTAAGATGTTAATTACTGATTTAGATATTAATTAGATGTTTAAGGATGTTAAGCTTTGAAGTGGAACCCTAATCCTAGCCTTTGGAGTATTAAGTATGGTTAATTTAGGAAATTAGGTAATTAATATAAGAAATTAGTAATATGTGAAATTGTAAATTAATAAATCTAAAAAATAGGGTTATTTAGATAATATTATAATAGAAATCAGAAAAATAATAAATCTGAAATAACATTTAATTTTAAGTAAATGTCTCAAAATGTAAGATTTTCACACATCAGGAATAAATCCGATACCTCAATTAGGGTTAGCGTGTACCGAATAGTTTAGAATACCAAATTACGACCTAATAGGATATTTGGACACTCGAGCTTAATGTGATTAATTTCACATTAGGATTCGAGCATATTTAAGGCTTAGGAATTAAAATTTAAAATCTCATTTAGGATTTGAACACCGAAATAGAGTACAACGAATTATTAGGACGTAATGGGTATACACAAAAAAAATGAGTTAAAATATAACTTAGAATATGAAACCATAAATTATAAGTACTAAAAAGACCTATTTGTATTATAGGATACATAGAGACACATCAGCTTGTAATTAAGGGATCGAGCGATCGAGCGATTCCAAGTAAGTTGAGTTATTGCTTATTGTAATAGAGTACTAGTTTTGTAGTACTCGGAGACTTAGGTTTGTATATAATTGTGATTGTAAGTAGTTTACGCATGTGTTTGATGTATCTGAATTTGTGCTGAAATTTGTATTATGAGTGACTTTGTAACTGATTAAATTGGTATGAAATTGTTTGAACACCCTAAACGGAATTTAATCTTAGTTGACCCTAATAACCAAAAATGTCATGCATTGCAACCCGTTAGGGGATCATAGGATTCTCCAACCAAATACCGACTCTTTCGAAAGGGATAGCACAGGATTGCAAAATGGTCCCTTCTTCATCCTTAGTCGAACTAAGTGATAAGAGAAGAGGTCGCGGCGAGGGTGAAGTCAATGGTTCGAAGGTAGTCGTGGGAGGAGCGAGGTCTCCATTGCACAAGCCTAGGTTTGGTTGTGAGCTGCTGCATAACATGAAACTCCTCAACCTGGATTGGAGCGGGTGAAATTTCTCTGATTTCACAACGGACCGGACTATGTTGTGCGATGATACTTAATTGTTGCATTACATGAAAATAATTGTATGATAACCCTGTTTGTGCTTGTATGCATTCATGAGTCTTCAATTCAACTTACTGAGCTGTAGTTGCTCATACCCTTATAGATCCTTTTGCAGGTTCTAATTTCTGAACACTTCAAGTACTATGCCACCCTATAATTACCTAGAGGTCAGTTATTTTGAAGCCAGGGGTGTGAGGATCAAGTTACTTAGCATAATGTGTAACTAGAGTGACCTTGTAGTTAAGGATAAAAGATTGATAGTTATTATGTACATTAGTAAACTGTTGTGTTCATGTAAAACTTCCTGGGAGGCTCTATGGACTTACTTATAATTATCTATGTTTATTAGAAATTTGTAATATTTATCATAATTGTAGTATAACTGTTAATCGGACCGTTTACTTCAAAGCGAGGAGTTGTCGACGCTTTGTGTAGATCATGTCTATGGTAGGCACTGTGAGGCCAGTTACTATCATAAAATGATTTACACGGCGGGACTGTTGTGACTCTACGACTTCGGGGCGTAACAATTAGCTTTGGGGTAGTTATATGGCCGCTTCCTAGCTAGCACCTACAGCAACGTCTATAGGGATATGAATAACCAACAGCTTAGTAAGTTGGGATGGAGGATTAAAACTATATTTTAAACACAAATAGGGTTATCATCAAATAAGTTAGATGCAATTATGTATAAATAAATGCCATCGCATGACGTTGTCCGGTCTGTCATGAGATTAGAGAAATTATACCCGCTCTAATCCGGGTTAAGAAGTTTTCATTTAATGCAACAGTTTACGATCAAACCTAAGCTTGTGCAATAGAGACACTACTCTTCTCGTGACTACTTTCGAACCATTGACTTCACTTTTTCCATGACCTCCTCACCTGTCACTTAGTTTGATTAAGGATGTAAAAGGGACCAATTATGCTATCTAGTATTATCCTTTTCGAAAGGGTTGGTATTTAGTCGGAGAACCCTAAGTTTCCAATAATGGGTTGCGATGCAAGTTTGATTTAGAATTTCAAGTCATATATTTAATTAAATCTGGTTTAAGGTGTTCAATCATTTTAAATAAATCACACAAATACAAGCCAAAACAACAAATCAGAATTATAGCATCAAACTTAGAAATAAGCACATGCTCACAACTAACTATTTAGCAAGTACAATTTCGTACAATTTCAAGTTTTTGAGTACTACAAATTAGTATTCCAAAATATGGTAACGTATTAATTCTAACTTACTTAAACTCTTCGCTTGCTCACTTAAGATGTGACTCACACAGATTATTGCCGTTAATCTCTATAATACAAACGTTGTTTCAATTTTCACATAACTACCATAAATATGATTTATTCTAAAATTTTTATTATTATCTTTAGTTTAGGGTTTTATTATACCTAATCATTCGAGTTTTGTCTTTTACAATTATTTTTAATTTAGACTAGGTTCTGATTCCGTTTTGCAAATCCGATTCTAATTAGGTTCTAATTTAGTTCCAATTACTGGTGTTATATGTAATCCTAAGATTTCGTTTCGAATCATAATGTGAAATTAATCACATTATACTCGGGTATCCTAAATATCATATTTAGGCTCTAACTAGCAATCCAATCCATACGGTACACTATAATCCTAATTTAACTACCGATTTAGTTCTCGATGTGAGAATAACCTATATTTTTTATATAATTTTGTAAATTCACCTTCCAAATCAGATTTGAATTATATTCCTAATATTATAATACCATTAATTTTTACCTAATATTTTCTACCCATTTAATTCCTATATATATATATATATATTATATTATTACATATTATACACTTATATTATCTATCTAACAATTCTAACACTACATATATCATCCCTCATCATCCAATAGCATATCAAAATGTCTAATCATCCTAAATAAAAAATTATATCTAAGTAACCCTGAATTACAAGATTAACTTAAAATATATCATTTACCTACATATTTAGTACATATTATGCATAATACATACAATTAATGCCTCAAACTCCAATATAGTTACAAAAAATATATTATACTCAATAAATTATAGTTGTTATATTATGATCACGAAAAGTACTAAGATAGTTTAATATATATTATTCTCCGGTATACTGATTTTGCTAAAAATTAACTTAAATTAAATAAATGATAGAATAAAATTATAAGATTCAAAATAAATATTTATGAAATCATAACTATGCTTTAGAAGTCATTAAAAATCATATCCATTAAAGAATTTAATTAAAAACTTATTATTTCTCTCATATGAAAAACATGACAGATTCGATAAAATAATTTTAATAAATACTAAACGTATAGTTTATCAAAAATTATTTTTATTTAAATTAAATATATCATATGAGGAATATGTACACCAAAAATTAGCTTGAAATAACATTATTTACTATTTTTGAAAATTCATACAAAATTCGTCAGAATTAGGTTTGTTCTTAAATAATCTATATAAGGACTTCTAATTTTAAAAGTATGGTTAGATATTATAATTTTACATGCAAAACTAACTAGGAAAACCAAATTTCATAATTTTCCCTTCATATTTGATATTTTTACTAAATTAAACAAATTTGAAAGAAAAATCAAAACTCACCAATCGACAAGCTTTCAGCCACTAGCGATGGCTCCACCATTGTCTATAGCTCTAGACATGAGGTCTACTATCTGTTGGTGGTGGTTGTTTCTCTCCAAGTGGTCTTCGGATATGGGTTCCCTTTATAAGCCCTATTTATACTATAATTTTCTAATTTTTTGTAAATTTAGTTTTTCCTCTTTTCTCTCCTCTCCATAAATTTTTTCTGATTCTAAACTAACCAAAATGAGTTTTGATAGTGGGTTTCTGAATTTATAGGGCTGCCTTGATTATTTGGTGAATTAATTGGTGCCATTTGTCCCTTATCTTTTCTTCTTTTTGCTTTCTAGTTGGTTATTTTTAATTGGCTAATTTTCTTCTTTAGTTTCCAACTTGCCACGACCCACTTCTAGACATTTCCATATTTTTTCTGATTTTTCCTTAGTTATTAATGAATTTTATTTAATTATTTAGTATTATTTTAACATATTTTAGGTATTTTAAGTAATTTTTCGTATTTTTACCTACATGTAAATATATATATGATATAAATACTCATAAATATTATTTATGTTATTCTATGATTTTTAGTATGTATATAGTTTATCTCTATTGATTCATTAGTTATCGGAACTCGTTTTACACATTTTCGATAAATAATAAGAATTTTACATGTAATTCAATATTATAATAATTAATTATTTTATTCTTTATTTTCCTAAATCCAAACTTATAGAATTACTTTTACTAATATTTCTAGTTTCGTTGTAAAATTTATACTGGATCGAATAATTTGCTCGATCATCCTAAATTCTATGAACCAAACCTTGAGTAGTTAATTGCAGGGCTTACAGCATCTTAAGTTTTGAGGCATTACAGAATATGCAAGAGATATACCCATCAACTCTTAACTCTTGCTTAAACAATAGTACTTCTATATTTAAATAGGTGGAGATCAATTGAAGCAAAATTAATCTCCAATACATAATCAATCTTGATATAGGGTATGGCATGGATGAACATATGTCAATCTGTATCGTACGAACCAAAGTGGTAGGTTCAGGTTGTGAGATGGTTTGAAGGATAAATGATAGTTGAAGGTAGAGTAGGGGTTCCTATACATTGACGATGAATATGATGCACCAATGTCTTATACAAGCTTAGATTACACTTGATATGACGTATAAGTATGGCGGGAGGTCATTTGTTACTAATCCATGCTCAATGGGTTAGATAAGAGTAACTCAAGACTAAGTGGAAGAACACTTAGCTCAAGAGAGTATGTTCGAAAGTTTGGTGTATTCTCGATATTTGTTGTTAGGGCCATTATAATATACAAGTATTTATAATACTTAATTAGGGTAAATCTTAGGTTATAGGAAATTACAAAAAAGGATTCCTACTTATTAAGGAAAAGGAGAATAATTTATAGGGTATCAATGTAATCATGCAAAAAGAATATATGTTGGCAAAATAGAATAGTACAAATGTTAGAAAAAGACAGCGTGCGCATAGCTTACTCATTATATGGTCCCAATGATATTGCTGGTCTAGCAGGGGTGAGTTTTCGATTAGGTTAGGTCAGCATTGGTAATTTAATAGCTTGAATAATTGGGACTGGACAAGGATTGGTTCAAGGGCAATACATTTTTGGGTTAGCCTTGTGTAAGTCCTAAAATTAAGCCAAGTGATTGTAAGATTGAACTTAGAACACAAAGTTTAGGACGATCGGAGTTAAAGGATCCGATCAAACCCAAATTATAAAGTATGGATAAAAATATTAGTAAAAATGACCCCGTAAACTTGAATTTAAGAAATAAGTAATAAAATAGGAGACTGTAAAATTTTCAAATTTTAAGTATAATAATTATTAATTATTGAAAAGGCGAAAAGTGTAATCTAATAACTAATAAATCACTAGAGATAGATTATATGTATACTAAAAATCATAAAATGACCTAAATAATAATCAGGAATGTTCACATGTATACCACATGTATTTACGTGTAGATAAAAATATGCGAAATTACTTAAATTGGCTAAAAATTTATTAAATAATTAAAGAACATTATTAATTAATTAAGGAAAAATAAAAAAAAATCAGAAGGATAGGGAATGATGTAGATTTGGTTGAGGCAAATCAGGAATTGAAGAAGAAAAATTAGCCAATTAAAATCAAGCAACACAAAAGCTAAAAATTAAGGGATTTGAGCAATGTTTTGTCCAATTTAATGCATAATAATTACTATAAAGCTCTATAAATAGGGAAAAAATTACAGAGCTCATTTGGACAGTTAGAAGTCAGAAAAAATTGGGAGCATCGAAATTAGAAGAGAAAAATTTGGGTTTGGAAAAAAAAATAAGAAAACTGTGCAATAGGGGCTAATGAGCTAAACCTACACACCACCATCACTTGGGACCAAACCACCACCACCACTCCACTCCAGACCCACCGTCTAGATTGGTCAACACACCTGGATTGGTGTTGGAAGCCCAAAAGTCGTCGAATCGGGTGAGTCCCTTATTTGCTTCGATTTTATATAATTTCTTAAAATTATTTATTTTGCCTAAAAAATTATGAAATTTATTATTCTGAGGTTTTATTGTATGTAGATTTAGGGAAAAATAGTGATTAAGTTTAATCACGCTTGAAAATATAGGATTCTTAACAAATTAAGCAAAACCGAGTATGATTAGAACTAGAAATAAATAGGCTTAGGAATATAGTCTACAGTTCAAATTTTTTTTGTAGAATGCTTAAGTGATATAGAACAGTGATATGAAGCCATTTTTTAAAATTTAATTTTTGAAAATTTTAAGTAAATTTTTAGCCCTAAAATGATGGAAAAATTAGGTAATTTTGGATTAATTAGGTGATTAAGTGATTAATTATTGATTTAGATAGTAATTAGATGTTTAGGGATATTAATCTCTAATGTGAAAACCTAATCCTAGCCTTTAGAGTATTAAGTGTAATTAATTTAGGAATTAAGTAGTAATTGTAGGAAATTAGAAATATGTGGAATTGAAAATTTAATAAATATGAAAAATTGGGGTTATTTAGATAATATAATAATAAAAATCAGAATATAATAAATTTGAAACAAAATTTAATTTTAGGTAATTATATTAAAAATGTAAGATTTTCTCATATCGAGAATAAATTCAATACTCTAATTAGGATTAGCGTGTACCGAATAATTTAGAACACTAAATTAAGACCTAATATGATATTAGAATACTTAAGCTTAATGTGATTAATTTCACATTAGGATTCGAGCATGTTTAAGATTCCATAATCAAAACTAGAATCTAATTTAGAAACTGAACCCTGAAATAGGGTAGAATGAATTATTAGTAAATAATAAGTATTTATGGAAAAATGAGTTAAATTATAACTTAAAATATGAATAATTAAAGTATAAGTACTAAAAAGATCTATTTGTATTATAGGATACCCAAAGACGAATCGGTTTGCAATTAAGTGATCGGGTGAATGAGAAATTTCAAGTAAGTTGGGTTATTACTTACTGTATTAGAGCACTATTTTATGGTACTCGGAGACTTAGGATTATATATGGTTGTGATTGTAAGTAGTTTACGCATGTGTTTGATGTATCTGAATTCATGCTAAAATTTGTAATATGATTGATTTTGTGTTATGATTAAATTGGTGTGAAATTGTTTGAACAACCTAAATGAAATTTAATCTTATTCGACTTTAATGACCTAAAATGTCATGCATTGTAACTCGTTAAGAGATCATTAGGATTCTCCAACCAAATACCGATCCCTTCGAAAGAAATAGTGCTGGATTACATAATGGTCCATTTTTCATCCTTAGTCGAACTAAGTGATAGGAGAGGAGATCACGGCAAGGGTAAAGTCAATGGTTCGAAGTTAGTCGCAGGAGGAGCGGTGTCTCCATTGCACAAGCTTGAGTTTGGTTGTAAGCTGTTGCCTAACATGAAAACTCCTTAACCCGGATTAGAGTAGGTGAAATTTCTCTGATTTCGTAATGGACTAGACTACGTTGTGTGATGACACTTGATTGTTACATTGCATGAAAATAATTGCTTGATAATCTTGTTTGTGTTTGTATACATTCATGAGTCTCCAATTCAACTTCCTGAGTTGTAGTTACTCATACCCTTATAGATCCTTTTACAGGTCCTGATTTCTAAATACTTCAAGTATTATGCCGCCTTACAATTATCCAGAGATTAGTTCTTTTGAAGCCAGGGGTGTAAGGATCAATTTGCTTAGCAGTGGATGTGTAGCTAGAGTGTTCTTTATAGTTTAAGACTGAAAGACTGATAGTTGTTATGTAAATTAGTGAATTGTTATGTTTATGTAGAGTTTCTTGGGAAGTTCTGTGGACTTTACATATAATTATGTATGTTTATTAAAAATTTGTGATAATTACTATAATTGTAGCTAAACACTTAATTGGACTGTTTACTTCAAAGCGAGAAGTCATCGATGCTTTGTGTAGATTATGTCTATGGTAGGTACTGTGAGGCTAGTTACTATCATAGAATGGTTTACACGGCGGAATTGTTGCGACTCTATGACTTCGGGGTGTAACACCTTAGGTGTTCAGTTCTCAACAATTATCAACTCGACTTCGGCACTAGTAAGGTCAGCGGTATCCTGATTCGATGCTTAGATTGGTATGTAGCGAAGGGGTCAGCTTAACATGTTGATTGGTCACCTCGATAGCTTCCTGAATGATGTAGAGAACAAAGTAACTTGGCAAGTCAAACTAAGGTATGCACTACTCCTTAGCACTTAATTCACCTTAAACAGCTTAACAAACTACCTAAGTAAGGCTACGAGTTCCAGAGCGCATGATTAGTCCGGGATCCCTATCATCCCCCTTAAGCTATTTGAGATTTGGGATCAAATCTAGGTCAGCTCTAGGTTGCTCATCCTCGGGAGTATACGGGTAGAGATCGACAATGTTGAAGGAGTTTGAGACACTGTATTCCTTTAGTAGTTCAATCCTATAAGCATTAGGATTAATCTTTTCAAGCACTTAGTAGGGTTCATTGGCTTTAAGAGATAACTTACTCTTCCTCAAGTTTGGAAATTGTTCTTTGTTGAGGTGGATCTAGACTAAATCACCTGGTTAAAACTCTCTCTTTTGACATCCTCAGCCTCACCTCTTGAGCTTAGCAGTAGCTTGGCTTAATTGCTCTACCACCTTTTGGTACATGGCCCTGATGGCCCCAACTCTTTCTACAGTTGGCAGGTCGTCCTTAGGCCTTAGTAGGGGTACTTGGTCCATCGAGAGCTCAAGGTTAAACCCATAAGCGACCTCAAAGGGAGACATGTTCATCACGTTATGGGTGGTCCTATTGTAGGCAGACTCAATGATAAGCAGACATAGATCCCAATTATCCATGTTTCGTCCAACAGCAACCCATGATAGAGTTCCCAATGTTATATCAATAACCTTAGTCTATGGATGGTAGGACGTAATGTACAATAGCTTGGTTCCCATTCTTCTCCATAGTATCCTCTAAAAGTGGCTCATGAAATGGGTCTCGGTCGGAAACAATCGTTTTGGGTACACCATGAAGCTTGATTATTTCCTACAAGAAAAGAAAAAAGATAGCCAAAGCGTCGTCAGTTTTGGAATAAGGCATAAAATGTGTCATCTTGCTAAATCGATCCATGACTAACATAATGGAGTCCTTCCCTTAAGACATCCTTGGTAATCCTAACATAAAGTCCATACTTAGCTCAAACTATGGTTTAGTTAGGATGGGCAAGGGTAGAAAGTGTCCTTGCTCAACTCTGCTCTTCGCTTTTAAGCAGGTTGCATACCTCTCCAATATGGGACATCTCTTATCATTCTCAGCCAAAAGAATTTTGAGGATAGTACCTCATAGGTTCGGCGTTGGCCAAAATGTCTTGTCAATCCACCTCCATTCACCTCATGTACTAGCAATTCTCTCATGGAATAAGTTGAGATACATAGCCTCCTTTTCTTGAATAAGTATCTATCCTCCCTGTGACAGTTATTCAATAGATCCTTAGCATACAAATTCTTTATTGTTGAGAAGCTAAGCAGCTTGGTCTGCAGTTTGGTAAGGAGAGAATGTAATCTCGATAAGGCATCAACCACTACAGTGTTCTTTCCATTCTTATATTTTATGATATAAGAAAAACCCTCCATGAACTCGACCTACTTAACTTACCTTCGGGATAACTTAGGTTGCATCTTTAGATATCTCAAGGATTTATGATCGATGTAGATCATAAATTCCTTAGGTAATAGATAATGTTGCCATACTATTAAGACTTGGATTAAGGAGTAAAACTCCTTGTCATAGACAGAATAGTTGAGTATTGCTCCTTGAAATTTCTCGCTAAAGTAAGCAATAGGTTGGCCTTCTTGCATCAATACGGTACTTATGCCTAGTTTAAACACATCACACTCTACTTCAAACACTTTGTCAAAGCTCGGCAAAGTTAAGATAGGGGCTGTAGTTAGCCTCTCCTTTACTTCCTCAAAACTTCTCTGCCTTTTCTTTACCCTTTCTCTACCCTTTTGAACTCAACGTTCTTCTTTGGTATTTCGGTGAGTAGGGCGATAATTGTATTGAAATTCCTTATAAATATATGATAAAATGATGCCAGGCCATGGAAACTCCTTATGTCGGTCGAAGTCGTTGGCACTGGCCATTCAGTGATCACTTTAATCTTCTCTTCATCAACTCGTACGCCACCCCCACTTACAATAAACCCTAAGAATATCACCTTGGGCTAGCAAAAGTTGCACTTTTCAGATTGTCGTAGAGCCATTCAGCTCGGAGACTTACAAAAACTCTTCAAAGATGCTCCTAGTGAGTCTCCAGGTTGGGACTATACACCAAGATATCATAAAAATAAATCACGACAAACTTCTCTATTAAATTTTGGAGCACATGATTCATCAATATCATGAATGTGCTCAACGCATTAGATTGTCCAAACAGCATTACAAGTCATTCATATAATTCATGGCGTGTTTTCAATGTAGTCTTCCACTTGTCACCTTTGTGCATTCGGATATGATGATACCTAAATTTGAGGTCAATCTTAGAGAACACTCTTGCTTTATTCAACTCATTTAGCATGTCATCAAGTCTTGATATTAGATATATTGTGAACCGTAACTATCACGCTCCGAAGCGGCAGAGTCGTAACGGCCCCGCCGTGTAAACCACCCTAAGATAGAAGTTGGCCTCACAACCGCTATCTTAGACCTGATCTACACAAGGCGTCCACAACTAACCCGCTTTGAAGTAGACAATTTGTAATTTAAATAAATCATTTACCTATAAAAGTGAGGAATTATATATATATGTTATCATTCAGTTATTGCAGTTAAAGTTTACAATATTTCTCTATAGTATATTCCCTAGTATTACATCATTCGGAAATGAAAAATAATTCTAAAATAAAAACTTAGACCTTAAAATATGTGTTTATTCTTCAATATTTTTCCTCACTCCCCAAGATCCAGCAGTTGCTAGCTTCAGCGTAATTGGTTGCCGCTTCTTAGCCAGCACCTGCATGACGTCTATAGGAATGTGAGCAACCACAGCTCAGTAAGTTAGGATGGAGGACTTAAAACTATACCATACACACAACAAGGTTTTCAATCACTTATTAGGTGTAATGCATGTGCAAGCAAATTCCATTACACGACGTTGTCCGGCCCGTCGTGAGATTAGAGAAATTGCGCCCGCTCTAATCCGGGTTGAGGAGTTGCCGTTAATGCAACAGCTCACGACCAAACCTAGGCTTGTGTAATGGAGACCTTGCTCCTCCCGCGACTACCTTCGAACCACTGCCTTCACCCTCGCCGCGACTTCCTCTCCTGTCACTTAGTTCGACTGAGGATGAAGAATGGACCATTTTGCAATCCTGCGTTATTCCTTTCGAAGAGGTCGGTATTTGGCCAGAGAGTCCTAAGTTCCCCTAACAGGTTGCAATGCATGTCCAATTATGATTACTGGTCAGATATTTAATTAAGTCCAGTTTAGGGTGATTAATCATTTCATACAATTCATACAATATGTGCAGAGCAACAAACAGAATCATGGCATCACCCATAATCAAGCACATGCATACATTTAACTATCTAACAAGTACAACCAAGCATAATCTTAAGCCTCCAAAATACAGCATCGTATTAATCCCAACTTACCTCGACTTCTCGCTCACTCACTCGAGGTCCGATTTGCTCAGGCCATCGCTAATCATCCCTATAACACGAACGTGATTTCAGCTTTTCATATAAATATTATAAGTTCATTTTATCCTATAACGCTTATTGTTAGGTTTTGTTTAAGGTTTAATATGCCTAATTATTTAGGTATTAAGTCTTTTACAATTATTCTAGGTTTGGGGTTGGGTTCAGGTTTGGTTTCGGTTTCCGCATCAATTTCTAAATTAGATTTTAGTTCGATTTCTAAATCTTAAACATGCTCGAATCCCAATGTGAAATTAATCACATTAAGCTCGAGTATTCAAATATTCTATTGAATCTTAATTTAGTATTCTAAACTATTCGGTACACGCTAGTCCTAATTAAGGTATCGGATTTATTCCCGATGTGTAAAAATCTTACATTTTGAGATATTTACTTAAAATTAAATGTCATTTCAGATTTATTATTTTTCTGATTTCTATTATAATATTATCTAAATAACCATATTTTTTTAGATTTATTAATTTACATTTTCACATATTACTAATTTATTATATTACTTACCTAATTTCCCTAATTAACCATACTTAGTACCCAAAGGCTAGGATTAGGGTTCCACTGCAGAGATTAACTTCCCTAAACATATAATTAATATCCCAATCAGTAATTAACATCCTAATCACCTAATTAACCCTAAATCACCCAATTTTACCATCATTTTAGGGCTAAAAATTAACTTAAAAATTTCGAAAATTAATTTTAAAAAAATGGCTTCATAGCACTGTTCTATATCACATGAGCATCCTATAGAAAAAAAATTGAGCTCCAAACTACACTCCTAAGGTCATTTATTTCTAAACCGAAATGTGCTCGGTTTTGCATGATTTCTTAAGGACCCTATATTACGGGACATGTTTTCATCTAAATAATATTTTTTCCTACAAACTACATACAAAAATATCCCAGAATAACAAAATTCATAATTTTCTAATTATATTTACCATTTTTACAAAATTTCACAAGAATCGGGCTAGAATTTGGACTCACCGGTTTGGGTGGCTCCGACCACCGCGGGCCGCCGTGGCCTTGTCACCCGGCCTGGGCGCTGCCACCACCGTGTGGTGGTGGTGGCCGTCCACTCCCAGCTCCTCGTCTGGTGTGGGTTCCCTTTAAAATCCCTAACTGCACAGTTTTTCTTATTTTTTTTTATTTTCTGGATTTTCTCTTGAATTTTCAACTCTCTCTAATTTTTTCTTATTTGTATCTGTCCAAATGAGCTTCTGAATTTTTCTTGCTATTTATAGACGTTTTTTGTAATTATTATGCATTAATTTGACAAGACTTTGTCCAATTTCCTTGATTTTTGGCTTTTAAGTTGTTCAATTTTTATTGGCCAATTTTTCTTTTTCTGACCACGACCTGATCTTGCATCAGCTTATCCTCTTCTGATTTTTTCTGATTTTTCCATAATTATTTTATATTTTTCTTTAATTATTTGCTTAGTTTTCGGCCAATTTAGGTAATTACGCATAATTTTATCTACACGTAAATACATGTGGGGTACACGTGAACATTCCTAAATATTATTTTGGTCATTCTAAAATTTTTAGTATACATATAATCTATCTCTAGTAATTTATTAGTTATTAGATTACACTTTTTGCCTTTTCAGTAATTAGCAATTATTATGCTTAAAATTTGAATATTTTATAGTCTCCTATTTTACTATTTATTTTCTTAAATTTAAGTTTACGGGGTCATTTTTACTAATATTTCTCTCAATAGTTTATAATTTGGGTGTGATCGGATCCTTTAGCCGATTGCCCTAAACCTTGGGTTCTAAGTTCAATCCTACGGTTACTTGGTTGAACTTTGGGCTTACAGTAACCAAGAACTGACAAGGCTGATCACTGGATGGGTCCAAGTTTGCAGAAAGCTCGAAAGAGTTAACGGGGGAAATGTGCAAAAGGAATGAACGATCAATAAAAAGTAAGTAAAACCTACAAATAGCTCCAGAGGACATGACACACCAATGGAACTTCCAAAGACTCATTGTACAATTCGATATGACTTACAAATTGGTCCGGTGAGATTACTCGCCACCTAACCTTGCTTAAGAGAGAGTATAAGAGTGATGCCAGGCGTAAAACAACTGAATGTTTACAATAGGAAGGAAAAATACTCAAGTATATTAATGATGATTTGTCTGCCTACAGCTTACAAATACAAAGGGTATTTATACCTCAAAATTTAGGCTAACTTGCCTAAAAGGGGAAAAGACAAAATGGGTGTTACCTTAAAGTAGTAATTTACAACAATATAAAAGGGTAAAAATAAATATTTATAGAAGCAATAATTAGTGGGGTAGATTCTACACGTGATCATGTATATGCGGTTTTGCTGCATTGGTAAGGTCATTAGACGATGCAGATAAAGCAGTATGGCTAGTTGGATTATCCGAGCAGGGACGGCTTATGTAGTCCGAGGTTTCTCTCTTTCGGCATGGCGGCAAGGTTGGTGCCAAGTAAGTAAGTAGTCAGGCATGGGGGAGGATTGGATGTTGTTTCGGCCATCCATTTCTTGACATTCTATCTATGAGAGATTGGCAGTCATTTGGTACGGCTTAAGGAGTGACTCGGCAAGGAAGTACTTAACATCAGTTAGAGTAGAAGAATTCGTCTTATCAAGCCTTCCAGTCCTTGAGCTCAACTGTGGGTCAAAGGGATAATAGCTCGATTCCCATCATTCCCTCTAGGCTAATTTGGATTTGGGATCAAATTCGGATGAATCTGGATGGTCTTCGATCAATTCTCCATCAAGGTGATATGGACTAAGGTAAGCAATATTGAAGGTGTTGAAAACCCTATAATCTTCTGGCAGCTCCAACCTATAGGTGTTGTCATTGATCTTCTGGAGGGTTCTAAAGGGTCCCTCAGCCCGTATGGATAATTTGTTCTTCCTCTTGCCTGAGAATTGTTCCTTGTTGAGGTGTAGCCGTACCAAGTCGCTTAGCTGGAATTGCTTAGCCATCCTACCCTTAGTCTTCTCTCGCATTCTTTTAGTAGCTTGGTCAATATGCCGAGTAACCTTATCGTACATGTGCTAAAGGGATTATGCTTTGGCCGAGGCATTAGGGTCTTCTTATGAGGGTACTAGTACAGGGGTACGGTTGAAGGGCAACTCGGGATCGAATCCATAGACCACCTCGAAGGGAGTCTTTTTAGTGGTGTCATGTACTATTTGGTTGTAGCTAAATTCAACCACTGGCAAGCAGACGTCCCAATCAGGCAAGTTCTTGCCTACTATAGCTTAGAGTAGTGATCCCAAAGTGCAATTAACCACCTCTATTTGGCCGTCAGTTTAAGGGTGACATGAGGTACTAAAGAGTAATTTGGTTCCTAATCGATGCCATAAGATTCTTCAGAAATGACTCAACAACTTCGGGTCTTTGTCGAAGACTACACTTCTTAGCACACGGTGTATTCTCACAATCTCCTGCAAGAAAATAGAAGTAATAATCGAAGCGTCATTAGTTTTGGTACAGGGTACGAAGTGTGCCATCTTATTGAACCTATCCATAACGACCATTACAGAATCATTGCCTTGGGCAATTCGCGACAGTCCAAGAACAAAATCTATACTCAATTTAGTCCACGACCTCATTAGAATAAGTAGGGGCATTGCTCTCTCTTACTCAGCTGGACACTTAGCCTTCTTGCATACAACACAGCTTTTGAAAACTCGGTGCACATTTCTCCTCATTCTTAAGCAAAAGAATTGGCCATTCAGTAATTCATAGGTCCTCCTTTCTCCAAAATGTCTAGAGAGTCCTTCAGTGTGAGCTTCCTTGATCAATAACTCCTTTAGGGAATAAGTCGGCACGCATGGTTTCCCACTTCGAAATAAGTAGCCAATCTCCACATGGTACTCGTTTACTATTCTTCCATCAATACATCGTATAAGTATGGATCCAAAGTGTGGATCCTCAGAGTATTTCTCTTTGATACTTACGAACCCAATTAGCTAGGTTTGTAGTTCAAATAAAAGCACATGCCTTCTCGAAAGAGCATCTGCAACTATGCTGCTCTTTCTCTACTTATATTTTATTACAAAATTGAATTCTTTAAAGAATTCAACCCATCTCACCTACCACTTCGACAACTTAGTTTGACTTCAAAAGTATCTTAGTAATTCATGGTCAATATATATGACAAATTCTCTCGGCAACAAATAGTGCTGCCATATTCACAATACTCGAATCAGTGCCAAAAGTTCTTTGTCATACACGAAATAATTCAACTAGGGTCCTTAAAGCTTCTCATTATGTAAGGTAATTGGTCGACCTTGTATTCAGACAGTGCCTACTCTAATGCATGATGCATCACATTCTAGCTCAAAAATTTTGTCGAAGTTAGGTAACACTAATATCGAGGTGGAGGTCAATTTTTCTTTTATTTCAGCAAAACTCCTCTCCTCCCTTTCTCCCCATCGGAAGTCGGTGTTTTTCTTTGTTAAATCGGTAAGTGGTGTGGCAAGGGTGCTGAACTTTCTGATGAACCGCCTATAGAATGAAGCTAGTTCGTGGAAACTTCTTACGTCGGCATAAGTAGTAGGAGTCAGCCACTCGACTATTGCTCAGATCTTCTCATCATCGACTTGCAAGCCTCCTCCACTAACTACATAGCCCAAGAATACCACTTCCTCCTAGCAAAAGTAATATTTCTTCAGATTACCGAATAGTCTCTTAGCACGGCAGATATTCATAATAGCATGCAAGTATTCATAGTGACTCGGCATGTCGATACTATAGACTAAGATATCGTCAAAGTACACCACGACACACTTTCCTATGAGATGTCTTAAGTCATGATTCATTAGTATCATGAAAGTGCTCGGGGCATTCGACAAGCCAAAGGATATAATCATCCATTCGTATAATCCATGTCAAGTCTTAAACAACGTTTTCCACTCATCGTAAAACCTCATGCAGATTTGATGGTAACCAGATTTAAGATCAATCTTGTTGAAAATCTTGGCTCCACTTAGTTCATCCAACATGTCTTCTAGCTTCAAGATAGGGTACCTGTATTTTATTGTGATCTTATTTACGGTTTAGCTGTTTACACACATTCACCAGGTTCCATCTTGCTTCGGTAGTAGAAGCACTAGCACAGTGCAAAGGCTGAGACTTTCTCTGACATAACCTCATTCCATCAACTTACTAACTTGTCTTTGCAGCTTAGAAGCCTATTCAGGATTCATTCGATAGGCAAGTTTATTCGGCAGTGCGGCATTGACTACTAAGTCAATGCAATGCTCTATACCTCGAGTTGAAGGCAATCCTTTAGGTAACTATTCCGGGAATAGGTTGGCATACTCGTTCAACAACTCTTTGATTTCTTGGGGTAGTTCACCACGCTCCTTCATTTCTAAAAGTCGCTTAACCAACATAAGGGTTGGTTTGTCTGCTTTGATGACCTCTTGGAGCTTGACTCTACTCATCACTAGAGCCTTCTTTGATTTGTGAGTAAGTTTCCTTTGCAACTTATGAACTTCTCTCGGCGACATCGGGTTTAGTATGATCTTCTAGTCATCCTTCTCGAACATGTATGTGTTCCTATAAGCATCATGGATGACTCTCCTATCAAACAACTATGATCTACCTAGCAACACGTGGGAAGCACACATAGGTAGTACGTTGCAGAGAATCTAGTGAAAGTAGTTCCCAATAATGATCGATAATAGTATTTGCCCAGTGACAAGTAATGCTTCTTTCTCACTCAATTAATGCAACTTGTATGGCTTCAGATGTATAACAGTTAGCAACTTCAATTTTGAAATGAGATCGGTTGATGCTACATTGGTGTAGCTTCCACTATCTACGATGAGGGCATACACTTGATCATTCACCTTACAGGTGATATGAAACAAATTCTCTCTTTACTCCTCCTCTCGTGAGGATTCTACGTTCATAGTACGTCAGACAACCATGAGTAACTGGTTTAAGTCCTCAGCAAACATGTCCTCTTCAATTAGTCCTTTCTCGGCATTTTCTTTCTCAATAAAGACCTCTCCTTCTTCAGGTTCCTCATCAGTACTGTCTACTTCTAGCTTTAGGATGCCTCTCTTAATGACCATTGTTCTTCGGTTCAGGTACTGAGCAGTCCTATGTTCGAACCTTTGGCACTTGAAACATTTGATCTGGCCCGTCTTCCTTCCAAACCCTTATCTCTTATCATAAGTTTGAGTCGGCACTTCATTGTTGGATTGGCCTTTCTGCTCAGCTTGAACATCAACCTTTTTGCTTAGCTCAGTACTTGGTATAGTCTAGTGACTTCCTTGTCTGGATCTACTAGTCAGCATTTTGGTCGACACTCGGCCTTTTCTCTACCTCCTCACTCGTTGGGCGATCTTAACAGCTTCATCCATTGTGGTGAATTGTTGAGGCTCCATAATGTCTCGAATATCACCTCTTAATCCAGTAATAAATCTTGATATAGTTCAAGCTAGTGGTTCCTCCACCTCGTAACAAATCATGAGTATTTGAAACTCTTGAACATACTCATCAATAGTTTGGCTTCCTTGTCTCAGCTCCTGAAGCAGAGTGAAAGTATCTTGAAGATAAGTTTCCGGTACGAATCTATTTCTGAGTATTCTCTTCATATCGGGCCAAGTATTAATCTCTCGGTAGCCCTCTCATCTCCTCATCACCTAAAAAGTCTTTCACCACATAGTGGCATATCCGGAGAACTCAACAGCAGCAGTTCTCACTTTCTTATAATCCTCAAACTGATAATAATCAAACATACGTTCTACTTTCTCTTCCCACTTCAGATATTCATTAGTATTTCTAGATCCATTGAAACTTGGAATCCGAAGTTTCACATGGTTAGATTCTCTAGGGACTTGTATGCGCTCTTCTTCGAAATACTCTTCCTCATCCTCTTCACCAAGCTCTCTCAGGTCTATTCTTTACCTTACTCATCCGCCTACTTCTCCCTCTCGAATTGGTCGAGCTAGGTTCTGACCTTTAACAGGTTAAGTAGCTTGTGAGATATTTTGCGCGACCTTAATGGGTTGGCAAGTCTCTCATCAGTACCTTTGGGAGTTCCTTAAGACTGTTGTCCATAATGGACAACTCCACTGTCATTGCTACTATTAACATTCATACTCGAGTCAGTCATTTTTCCTCACAGATTTAAAACTCAAACAAATACTTTAGGAAATTAACAATTAACAAGACAATGCTCAAATGAATACAATAACTTACTTTGTTTCATACACGTAAAACAGAGTATATTAGAACTTTGAAAACATACGTCAACTCAAACAAACATACGTTCTGATACCAAGATATTGCGAATTATGACCAAGAACTGATAAGGCCGGTCGTTAACACTTTAGGAAATTAACAGTTAACAACACAGCGCTCAAATGAACAAAGTAACTTGCTCTGTTTCACACATACAAAATAGAGTATATCAAAACTTTGAAAACATATGTCAACTCAAACAAAACCTTCGCTTTGATACCAAGATGTTACGAATCGTAACCAAGAACTAACAAGGCCAGTCATTGTCTAAGCTTATAGAAAGCTCGAAAGAGTTAATGGGGGAAATGTAAGAAAGGAATGAATGACGAATGAAAAGTAAGCAAAACCTACGAACAGCTCCAGAGGATATAACACACCAATGGAACTTTCGAAAACTTATAGTACAATTCAATATGATGTATGATGGTCCAGTAAGGCTACTCGCCACTTAACCTTGCTTAAGGGAAAGGATAAAAGTGATGTTAGATGTAAAATAGTAGAATGTTTACACTAGGAAGGAAAAATACTCAAGTATATTAATGATGATCTATTTACCTATGGCTTACAAATACAAAGGGAATTTATACCCAAGAATTTAGGGCAACTTTCCTAAAAGGGTAAAAGACAAAATTGGTGTTACCTCAAATTAGTAATGTACAACAACATAAAAGGGTAAAAATGAATACTCATAGAAGTAATAATCAGTGGAGCAAATTTTACACGTAGTCTTGTACACATGGGGATACGTCATTGGTAAGGTCATTAGAAGATGTGGACAAAGCAGTACAGCCGGTTGGCTTGTCCAAGCAGGGACAGCTTATATAGTTTAGGGTCTCTCTCTTTCGGCATGGCAACAAGGGTGGTGCTAAGTAAGTAAGTAGTCAGGCATAAGGAAGGATTGGATGTTGTCTTGGCCATCCGTTTCTTGGCATTCTATCTATGAGAAATTAGCAGTCATTTAGCACGAGTTAAGGAGTGACTTGGCAAGGAAGTACTTGGCATCGGCTGGAGTAGAAGAATTCACCTTGTCAAGCCTTCTAATCCTTAGGCTCGGCTGTAAGTCAAAGGGCCAGTAGCTCGATTATTATTAGGATATTTGTACTTGATGGTGATTCAATTGATTATTTGGCTATTTACATATATTTTCCAAGACCCATCTTTCTTTGGCACCAATAAGGCTGATGTGATACAGGGGCTATGGGACTTACATACATACCGCTTCTTCATCAGCTTATCTACTTACTTCTACAGCTCCGCAGCCTGTTCAAGATTTAGCTTGCAAGTAGGCTTGTTTAGTAGTGTAGCTCTTGGCTGCAAGTCAATTACATGTTTGACACCTCAGATGGGAGGCAGACCTTTCGATAGTTCATCTAAGAACAGATCAGTGAACTCTTCCAATAATGTTTTCACTTGGGTAGGTTATTCCCTCTCTTCGGACCTCATCTTCAATATTCTTTAGACCAATAGATAGGTTAGTCCTTTGAGCTCCATCTCTCTTTTTAGCTTGGCTTAGGTTATTATCAAAGCCACTTTCTTCATGGTTCGACTCAGTTGGGACTATATGACCTTTACTTACTCAACAATCATAGGACTCATTTTCATCGTCTTGCCTTCTTGCTCTAGGGAACATGTATTCCTCCTTCCTTCTTGTATAACTGTTTGATTGAACATCTACAGTCATCCAAGTAGAATATGGAATACACTTATGGGTAGCACATCACAAAATACTTCATCTCGATAATTGCCAATGCAAATCAGCATAGACACTTGTTTGTACACCTGTAAGGCTCTATCACTGAGCCAATGTAGCTTATAAGGTTTTGGGTGGAGCTTAGTCAGCAATTTCAATCGTTCAACTCAATACACATCATTTGTCTTTGTGTACAGTTACTTACCTCTTTTCAAAAGAATACCTTTTTTAATGATGTAGCTTCATTATATGCTATAGGACCATTATCTATATACAAAACTACAAAAATTTTCTTTAATATAGATTAGTTATTTTTTTCTACTAGAAAAGATAGAGTTTAAGAAGAATGCAATCTAAGTCAATATCCTTTTCCTTTATAACTATTTGACTTCTTCAAGGTTTCGTGTCTAAAATATCACATAGTTTTCTTAGATTTCATTTAGAAATTATCACATTATTGGATAACTCATTTTTTTCAAAATTATATGTAGGAATTTATCTTCAATAAACTTAATGTTTTTAGTTTTACAATTATATTAGATTCTAAATCTAGTAACCTATATACCTTAAATTTATGATATATCTTTGAAAAGTAACCTTAAGTCTTTCAAGTAAAAGTTTAGTTTGCTTAGGATCAATGATCCTATAGTAAGTAACATACCCCCAACCTTTAAAATAACTTAATGGTTTTTTTCCTTTCCATATTTCATAATGCAAGAAATGTAGTTTTTTGCTCTATTTAGAATTACATGCATTCATCAATGCTTCTCCTTAGAGACAAAAAGATTATTTTGTATTTAAGATTAAAGAATTCACATTATCGACTAAGTTTGGGTTCTTCCTTTAGGCTAAACTATTTTTAGGTATACAAGGTCTAGTAACTCGATGAAATATTCTATTCTCTTCACAAAAGGAACTAAACTCATTAGAAAGATATTTTTCATATCTATCACTTCTATAAGTCTTAAATTTTTGTTATGCAAAATTTTCATTTTTTTTTTTAATATAATTTGAAAATGCTAAAAGGTTCATCTATATTCCTAAGAAATATACCTATGTATATATTAAAGAATCATCAATAAAAGTAATGAAATAGAGTTTTCTACCTCTCAAACACTATATAATTCATATATATCAAAACACACTAAAGCATGTAATTCCATTTTTCTCTCTATTTTAGAAAAAAATTCTTTATAAATTTAGATTAATGACTCATTTCACATTTATTTTCTAGTTTATTTCTATTCATAGAGATTGAACAATGATTTTGTATGCACAACATTAGAAGTGCAATCAAGATGTCTTAATCTAACGTATTAAACATTGTAAATATCAATAATATAAGCAAAACTTGTAACTTTATTATTATCTATATTAGTTTCAATATATCATAGATACAATACGAATACTCGTAATTATCATAAGCTTAGGAAACTTTATAACTATTTTAAATTTTCTCTCATATAACACATTGATGGACACTAAGCTTTTATCAAAATCTAGCAAGTAAAAAAAAAAAGGAAAAAAAAATTAACTAGACAACTCTTCTTAGAGGTAAAATGAAGATCTATTAAGCCAATTATTTGAATCTATGTTGAATTTTCCATTTCCCATCAAGTTCATAACTCTTAGAATTGTTGATAGTCATCTTAGACATACGTTGTTGCTTCAGAATATAACCACTACTCAAATGGCTTGACAATCATTACCATGTAAATGTTGGTAATCATCTCTTAGTTTCCTATAAATTCACTTGACATTACAACAAAATCATTGGCTTCTACATTCATAATATGACCCAAAGACTCTTTCTTATGTTTTTTTAGAAGCAAACATATATGTGCATAGTGTCCCTTCCCGCTACATTTATGGCATCTTGGGAACTTCTTCTTAGATTTGTGGTATGGGGTAATCCCTTTATGCTTTCTTTTCCCATCATCATCAACGTGGTTAACATTGCCAAACATAACAACAAAATCATGTTTTTAAGATTCTTCTTCAATATGAAGATATATAAGAATTCTATATCGATGAAATCTTCCACGATATGTAGAAGTTTCTTACAATAGTCTTTCCATATTAATGGTAATTTAGTAATTATCATTTTCACTTAAAGAGACTTTGGAACCATTGTGGTTAAGTCATAGCGATGATTCATCAAGACTTGTAATTCACACACTTGCTCTATGATAGAGATGTTGTCATTTAATTATTAAGAATTTATTTGTTCTTATATTTCTCTTTATATTCTTTACAAATTTCAACAGTTGATTTGATGGACATTGTTATAATCTTGCATAACCCACTCATATGAATAAGAAATATGTAATCATCTTTAGTTTGAGTTAAAGATAAACTCTTAGAAATTTGAGAGAGAATTATAGAATAATAGTTCTTAAATTTGATTATAAATGGAATAACGATCTTTTGGCTTTTACAAATGCTATTTATAATATTTCCTATAATAACTAATTTCCTAACAAACTTTACTAATTATAACTATTTACTATCTTCTTTAATTAACTAATCCTAGTAGTTGCAAATATTCATTAAGTTGCTTAACTAATATCTAAAATCATAACATTTTCCCCTACCCTTAATAAAAACTTGTCCTTAAGGTTTAAAGGGAACAAGATAAGCAACAAATAAGAATTAATTAATCTTATTTAATAAAAGTAAAAATTTATCAATAATATTCAAGAATCTCGCGTAGTTTACTCATACAAACAAGAAACATGTAATTGTCTTTAGTTGAAGTCAAAGACAAACTCCTAAAAGTTTGGGAAAGAGAGAGATAACTATAGAACAATAGTTCTTAAATTTGATTTTAAATTAAATGATGATCCTTTGGCTTTTACAGTTATTATTTATAATATTTCCTATAATATCTAATTTCTTAATAAATTTTACTAATTTCAACTGTTTACTATTCCTTAAGTTGCAATTGTTCATTAAGTTGCTTAAGTAATATTTAAAATCATAACAATTTTCCCCATCCTATTTAATAAAAGTAAAAATTTATCAATAATACTCAAGAAACTCAAAGCACTCATTATCGGTTTATGATTATAGAATGATTTTCTTTATTTATAACTTAGCTCTTTAATGCCTTTAAATATTTCATTTTCGGTTTATGATTATAGAATGATTTTCTTTATTTATGACTTAGCTCTTTAATGCCTTTGAATATTGTCTTCAAGATTAAGCACAACTTTTTTCAAAAAATATATTACTTATTAGAAATGCAAGCAATGACTTTAATCACTCTTACCATTATACCAGAGTTAACATTAAAAAGATTATCATCAACTACTTTTATATTTTGATTCTTTGGAAACTCAAAGAGTTGAATTGCAATTGCCAAAATTTCTTAATCATGTTAGAAATTATTTTCAATATTAATCTTCGAAACTTATTATTTTACAATAACAACATTTTATTGATCATTGTTTTGAATTGTTTCTTGAAATTTATCTTCATTGGTAGTTTCTATAGTTGAAGTAAAATCTTCGTCATAACATTTCATCAATTTCTCTTCTTGAATATATTCAACAATTATATCTTTTAGATGCTTATTACTTAATGCGAGTTTACTTAAATCTTCTTTCACTTTATCGAATGATACCATTATTTTCTATCTTAATGCTTCTATTTGTACCATTATTTGCTCCAAACGAATTTTGAATTTACATTAATGCAATAGGATTTTATGAATAGATCATAACTATAAGTGAAGAATGAAATTGAATAACAAACAAAAATATCATGATAGCAAAAGAAAAGAAGAGAAACATATGGGATCCGAATCAATAAGAATGAATCAATGAGAATAGATCAATGAATGGGTATGAGCAATGAGAGTACCATTAATAGAATCTTGTGTAGCCTATATATATGAATAAGAAAAATATAATTTTCTTTAATTCAATTCAAAGACAAATACCTAAAAATTTGAGATAGAAGGAGAGAATTTGATAACAATAATTCTCGAATTTGGTTATAAATGGAATAATGATCCTTTGGTTTTTACAAATGTTGCTTATAATATTTTCTATAGTAATTAATTTCCTAACAAACTTTACTAATTATAACTATTTACTATTTTGCTTAATTAACTAAGCTAATAAGATTAATTAGTTAAGCAACTATTCATTAACTTGTTAAACTAATATGTAAAATTATAACAGACATATATAAGTCCTACAAATTGTTGGACAATATATTCAGTATATATTTCTCACATGCAAATTCATTCTCTTGTCTCTTCTTCTTTATAGCTTTAATCTTAAACTTTTCTTCTACACTTACTTTCTCCTTTACATCTTCAATTAGTTGAGTGTTCAAATCAAGTATATAAACTATTGAGAATGGGTACCATCTTGTCCCTTCATCTATTGAAATTAGTTTCATTAGACCTATCAAATTTGATGAACTTTTAGTTCTTGAGTTTTGATACGTTTTTTTTTTTTTTCCAACTTGCCATATTATAAATTTTGAAGATTGTTGGATTATTTCCATAATTAGGTGAAAAATATAAATACTTAGATGCAAGTAAAATGCTTTCTTTAAGAGTTTTGTAAGTCTTATATGTAATTTGCTAAGGATGATTGTAACTTTGCTAGGATATAACTAAGTACTTTAAAAATAAGAGTAACAATCTTTGCTTATTAATTGCTACAATAAAGTTTGTAGAATGATTAAAAAGGTTTTTCTTGAATTGTTATTCTTTGTGAGAGAGAAACAAAATGTTAGAAAAGATGTGAAATTCATGCTATGCAAAAAAATGAACTATACAATTTTTTTTTTCACTAATTTCATAAGTTACGACTCTTTTAAAGATAATGACCATTAAACACCCTTGTTTTCTTATCATTGAATTAAGCTTAAATTAGTTATAAATTAATCTAAACTACCCATCACAATAGAATACAACTCAAAATACCAAATAACACAATTATTCAGGCAATAAGTGTAAAACTTTAGTAAGTACAAAATTATAAAATTCTGTAGAAATAATGAGATGTCTAAATCACTTTCAAAGTGGTTAGAATGATCCGACTAAGTCTCAGCAAGGATTCATTTGGATCACTAATTTGCTTAAATGAATTAATCCAAGGTATTTCTCTCTCCTATTCAGCTTGAACTTGTTCGATTACTACACATAGTGATCCAAACAAATTTTTATTTTCCATAACTTCGAGAAATTAAAATGTTAATTAGTTTTTAATAATTCTAAGCCATTATTGATACTTTCATTTTAAATCCAATTTACATAATTGGAAATATATTCAATACTTCTTACTTTTTTTTAGATAACCTACTTTTTCATTAATTGCCATTACATGTGGTAATAAATGAATTTTATATTATAGCTACATGGTTGATTTATGCTCTTCTTTTCTCTGCATTTAGTGTAAGCTACCAATTCGTGATCTAATACTAAAGTCCCAAACACCATTTTTTCTATCCTACATAATTTAGAAAGAAGATATTTTTAGAACGTACTATCATCTCCTTTAATTTTCAAATGTATAGGGTTATTATAAGAAAATGATTTTTGTAGGTGTAGGGATTTGAATGCAATGATCATATGCATGTTATGTGTGTCTTACACTATATATGGCTTGAGAAGAATAACGTAGATGGCATGTAAGTGATGAGCAAGAGAGAATGAAGCAAGGAGGAAGAGCAAGTCACACTAGGCTCTAATGCACAACGTGGCAAGTGGTAAAGCTTAATAGCATCAAACTCCATAACCAATGGTGAAGATTATAGTGTTCTTTAAATGTTCAATTTTTTTTTAAGGAGGAAATTTGGTGGCATAACAACATTTGTGTAGGATTCTTAATGTCCAAATGAGAAAGGGGCCTAATTATTTACAAAAGTTGGTCGATGATGTCATTCGTTAAATTACGTTGATGATTAATGACTGATATCTCTCATTTTAGATCCATCTAGTAAAGGCATCCTTTATTACATGAGTTAAATTGTGATGGATCCATCTAGTAAAGGCATCCTTTATTACATGAGTTAAATTGTGAAAGGATGGTATCAGAGGGTTGATCCAACGAATCTTACCTTAGCTCATCATGTCATATCTCCCTTAATCATTCCAAATATATAAGTTTGACTTTCTAGATTCTATCACCTTAACCCAAAGCGTTGAAGCTAATTTATCACTTAGTTTCGAGCCAATGATTAGATTTAGCCCTCTATAATTTCAAAAATAAATATAACTTTGCTTTCTATACCTTACTACTTTCTCATAATTATAATTTCAAAAAACCAACTCCAACTTCTCCATGAATCAAATATATGAAAATATTTTGCAAATACTAATTGTTAGTCGATCAAAATTAAAGTTATTTTTTCTAATAATTTTATATTCAATATGAAATGATTAAGACATATTTTGTATAAATTGAGCGTACCACCCTTAGAAACTTTTAAAATTACATGGATCCTACTTTTTTCAAAAGTCAACACTTAACACTCTTGAAACAAGCATTGGCTTTATTTCCTTTGCTGACTAGATTACTGCATATAGAATGAGCTGACATGGGATGATGACTTGGCGATTTATTTATATATATTACAAATTAAATTAATTAAAATGAAAAAAATAACTAAAAGAAAATAAAAAAAAAAAAAGAAATGGTAGAAAATATTACAAAAAAGAAAAGCCATAACATTAAAAAGATATATAAATTGAAAAAACAAGTAAAGTACTTTAAGGTTGTTGCTAGCCATCCCCCACCCATGGATGGTAAGCAATAGCAATGTACTAATTAGTAGGTTGTGACTACTCTTAAAAGTAGGTTTTGCGACCCATCTATAGTGGTAGGTAGTCACCTACTCCTCTTAAAACCATAAAGAAAAAGGAAAAATGGTTTAAATGTTCATTGAGTCGAACAAATCAATTTTGAATTGATGGGCATTTAAGCCTTTTTTTCCATTTTCTTTTTAGTTTTAGGGTAGTAGATAGTTGCCTTCCATGGATGTACTGAATCACAAGATTTACTTTCAAAAATGAGTTGTAACCTACCAATAAGAAGATGGCCTTAAAGTACTTTCCCTTTTTTATTTTCTATTTTTTTTTAATTTTCTACCTTTTCTTTTTTTTTTTATATATTTTCTACCTTTTATTTTTATGATCTTTTAATTTTTGTTAATTTAATTAATAATATATGTGAATAAAAACTCAATCACATGTGGAAGTCTAGTCAGCAAAGGAAATGGGGTCCATACATGTTTAAGGGATTATTGTCGACTTTTGAAAAAAGCAAGCATCAAAGCTGTTTTAAAAGTTTTTAGAGATGATTCGTACAATTTACCCCTTTTCTTTTTTAAAAAACAATAATGGGTGCATATAAACTTAGGATAGGGATTGGCCTACCAATTCACTAAATTAGGCTAAGTCTAAACTGCCTAACAACCTACTAGGCTTGACGAGTCAAGGTGATTTAGCTTTGTGAACCTATCAAACTAGTGGGCTAACTCATTGATTCTACTTGCCCTATTTTTTTTTCTTTTCAAAAAAGGTGATGAAAAAAATATGTGTATATATGCAAGATACATATCGTAAATTGGCAAGCTTAGCCCAATTCTTGGCTAGTTCAACTCACATCTTAGGTCTAGGTGCATATTCTTCTTATTTGTGGTAAGAGGAGAGTATATCTAACTATTTGGATGCCCTAATTTTTTTTTCCTAGTTTATTTATAACTAGATATTATAAAGTTAACTAATGGAATTTCACCTTTTGCTCTTCTAGTCTATATCCTTGAGGAAAGTTGCATAGAAAAGTTGTTTATTTACTTAAATTGTTTATCTTTATTTTCTCTTTAGTACTCGTAGTATGAGTGGGGCATCTACTATTTGTATATATTGAGTCTTAATCCTAAGAGGCTAGCTAAAATCAAGCAACAACTTCTCACTCTTGAAATAGGAGGATTTGTGCTTTCATGCTTAATATCTTCAATTCAATCAGATTTAGTCCTATGAAATGAGAAAGTTTGGATTGCTAATCAAATGAGACAAAAGATGTGTCCTCTTGATTGGGACTATAATTCCCTATTTCCTTTTATTTACATTTTGTTCTCTAATTTCTATAATGCTCAATTATACTCATCTATGAATTATTCTCTTTTGGAAAAAAAAAAGTAAAAAAAAAATAATAACAACGGTAACTACATTTTCATATTTATACATTGAAATTAAAATCTTATAATGCTATCAATTTATTTATCGTCACTAGTCTTAATGGAATTAAAAATTAAATAACTATAACTAAGGAAATGCTTTGAACAAAAGGGCCAAATTGCATCCCAACCTAGTAACGGTAAGAAAACGCTCTTCGACCAATTGAATACCCTTAAAAGCCATGCTTGAGGATCTACAAGCTAAGTGACATGGCTCTAAAGAAACAACAAAGATTGTATTGCATTAATTGGGAAATGAACCCTGTGTAGCCGAAGGTTACTTAAACCATCATCACCTAACTATGCTAGAAAATCATGATGATCCGTACCTTAGGACCTAGTAGCCCATATCTAAGATGAGAGGTTATCAACGAATGGAAGCCTAGAAAGTTTGTTTATAAATACCAATTTCATTTGATTACACCAGGTTTAACTTCTCATAAATCTTTGTAACTTATATTCACCATCTCTATCTATGATTAACTTAACCATTGGAGTGACTACACTTAAGCAAACTTAGATGCTACTTTAGTCATGTTTTCTAGTTATAGGCCTATTGAGATCAGAGATAAGCCTACAAGGGTTTAAAGCCCAGCTAAATGAACAATCCCCATCAACAAGTGTATAATAGAATATGTCACATCAGTGTCATAAAAAATCATGGTTAATGGTAAATTTGCTGGTCAAATTACACCTACAAGAGGACTTAGATAGAGTGATCCCCTTTTACCCTACTATTCATTTTGTTAGTTAATGTTTTGTCCCAAAATATAAGAGAGCAGCTTTGGATAGACAACTCTTTAAGATGCAAATTAGGAACTATTCTCTTGTATCGTCAAATTTGTTGTTTACTGATAATTCATTATTTTTTATGCAAGCAAATGTGCGTAATGTGCAAGTTTTGGGATGTTTAATTTAGGAATATTGCCTTGCTTCAAGTCAAAAGGTAAACTTTCAAAAGTCAAGCCTTTTATTTTGTAAAAATGCATCAAAAGAGTGTGTTGAAGAGATTTACAATAATTTGCAAGTTCAAAAAATCTAGGTAAGTACCTTGGCTTGCCTACTATTTAGGGGAGGAATAAATAAGAAGCGTTACATTTTGTGAAAGACGAGATTAAGTCAAGGCTAAAAAATTGGAAGTTGTCGGTGGTTGATTTAATTAGAGATTGCAAAATCATTGATTTCATCCTTTACTTTATTATGCAATCACTTGCAAAATAGAAAACAATTATTGGGAGGCACTAGAGAGTACTCCAGCATAACTACTTTGATGCTTAAGTTAACAAAAGTGATGAAGAGTGAAAACTATATTGGAAAGGAGAGAGGGGGAGAGATAGTCTTTATGGGTGATGAGGTTGAGATATTTTAGAAAAGATATGGGTGACCATCTTCTCAAATAAAAAAGTTTATTTAGTTGAACAGATACACATCTTTTAGAAACCAAAGTGTATTTAAGTTATTGGAGCTTATCCCCATTCTCAAGCTAGTCAGTTTTGGGTTTGGGGCCAATGTATTGAAAGTCCCTATTAGGAAAAGCGAAGCTTGCCTCAAGTGCTAGTAAGGAGGTTCTCATAAAGTCTAAGGCTAATGCTATACCAACTTTCTTTAAGAGTTGTTTCAAATTTCCTTTAAAATGGTATCTTAAAGTAAGCTTTATGGTAGCTTAATATTGGTAGAGGTAGAAGAATGGTGAAAGAAAGATCTATTAGATAAGGTGAGAGCAAATTACCCTCCCAAAATCAAAGGTAGGCTTAGGTTTCAATGATTGACATGATTTTATTTTGATGCTCCTAACTAAACTTGCTTGAAGGATTCATTACAACTCAAATGCTTTTTGGGTATGTGCATTGAAAGGCATCTATTTTCCACATTTGTCCTTTCTGTAAGCATTTAGAGGTTTATGAGACTTGTGAAGATGGCATGTATCCTACAAGGGAAACACTATTTATTGAAAGGTGCATTATGGCAAATTGGATTCTTCAATTCAAGTTGCATTAAACTGATGGATACCAGGCCTTTTAAATTACAAGCTAGAGTTTAAATCCCACTATTATTATCCTAATTTGCTAGTAATGGATTTGATTGATTAAATAAAAAAAAAATATGGCAAATATGAGAGCTCCATAAGAAGTTTGACTAGCGATATGAGATAACAAAATGTTACAACACCAAGCCAATGTATGATTTTATTAGATGCACATCTTACTAAACAAATATTTTGACATCCTCTTCCCATCAAACAGAGAAATTAGTTCGGAGTATCGTTTAACATAGTCCATGTTTGCCTAAAGTAGGACATTTGATTTAAGAGCTTTGATTAATGGAATAACCATGTAGAGTAATTTATTTCAAAGATGCATTATTGGATCACCAATTTGTAAATCATGTAAGGATGTTGAAACCATTAAACATATTTCACTTTGTTGTCTTTGGACAGAAACTGTTTAGTTTGCAACTTTAGGAATGTGAATAGAGGTTAGAGATGTGACTACCTTAAATGGTAGGACGAAGGCTTGCATATGGAAGACAAGGTATAAAAATGATTTTAGAAGCACATCTCCATAAGTAAGACTGATCGTTTCTATGTGTAAAAGAGTAGTAGATGAGCTTGATCTGTTGAATATTCAGGAAAGAGCATCAAAACTTATTAAAGATAATCTAGAGCAAAACATTTCTAGAATGTGCAACTAAGAAGCACTCCTTTGTTAGTAATGACATTTCATTTTTGTGGGTTTGACATGATAGTGTGATGATACATTGCAACTTTAAGGCAAAGATGTGCAGCAATTGGTCCAATATAGTAGTTTTCCATAGCAATAGTAGAAGCATTTTGTTTCCTACCTTCTCTTGTTCTTATCATGGTTGTCAAAATCATGATTTTATTATTTGATAAAATCGTACAAAATCGGTAAAATCGTAAGCTTGCAGAATTATACATCAAAATTCATAATTTTACAAAAAGTTTTCATATAAATGATTTTATATTCATTTTAACTAAGAAAAACATTATAAAATTATAAATTTATAGAATTATATTTTTTACTCACAATTTTAACAACCATAATTCTAACAAAAATAGTCACTCTTTGACGTTGAGGATTTTATCTTTTTTTTTTGTTGAATAAATTTATCCTGTTAGCAAGTACTAAGAGGATTGACTACCAAACTCAACATCAATGGATCCTAAGATGCATCATTGAGAGTGGTTGCGTTTGCCTTCACTATTAAGCCTTCTCTTGTTCTGACTAAAATGGTCACTCTTTGACACTGGGGTCTTATCTGTTTTTTTATTAAACAAATTTATCTTGTTAGTAAGTACTAGGAGGATTGACTATGAAGCTCAGCATAAATGGATCCTACAATGCATCATTGAGAGAGGTTACACTTTCCTTCATTGCTAGGATTGACTATGAAGGTGTGCCAATACTTGGTACACTGGTTTGATTGATGAGGTAGGCATAATAGCCATCCTATAGGCATGTAAATTCAGTAAGATGTTATCTTTGATATGGATATTTTTGTGCTTGCTTAGGGATGCCCCTTGAACTCTTCATGTGATCATGCTTGACCTTAAAACTTTATTACCATGGTTTAGATCAAAGACTATCAATTTGGTCCAAACATAAGTGAATGAAACAATAGATTAGCTTGCTTCTCGTGCTAGAAAGAAGATAGAAAGAAGATGTGTTCTTTAGATTGGATGTCACAACACCTATATCTTGAATCTATTCCTATTGATGATTTGTCCTTTTTTATGGATCTATCAAATGTTGAAGAGATAATTATTGTATTAGATTATTTCATTTTTCCTTCACTGAAAAATAACTATTGTATTAGACTCTTTGTCAATCTAATATAAGTTGTCTTCCCCCCACTACCCTAACCTTATTTTCTTCTTTTCTTTTCCAACAAAAAAGAAAGCCTATAATCTATAAATTTAAGTGAAAATAAGGGGATTTCAATGTCTTTTTAATTTGCCCAAATTTTCCTTTGAGGATATTAAGATTTTATATGATTAATTACCTTCTTTGATCATACGATACATATCATCCATATTATTTCACTAGGGCTACAAATGTCAATTACCTTAATTCATCTTCAATAATGAAAATGACTATATCTATATATAGTATTTTTATATTTGTTATATTATTATGTTTGCTATATATTGATATTATAGTAAATACACATTAACGTATAGTCAAATTATAATAAATATACATTATGTATAACTTCAAAAATATTTGGCAAACCAATCAAAGCACATATCATAATTCTACTCTATCCATAATTTCACTATTCTCTCTCTTTTTCTCTCTCCCACTTACTATATATACATAATTTAGAGAGGAAGTTGCTAATTTAAAAACTAGAAATTTAAAACTTACCAATTATAAACTGCGCAATTCTGGAAAGAATAAAAATTGAAATTTGACAGTAATTTTCATATGGATAATCATCAATTAAATTTTGTATACATGATGTTATTGGTGTACAGTATATCTCAATTTTGATATATGTAACAACGCTATACACACTATAATGTGTTTTCTATACATTGCATGTACCGCATTATGAAATCATGCATAAATATGATATTGTTTATTACAATATATTATATAATAGATATATATATATATATATATATATCATATGTGCTATTTTACATTCTTCACATATAATTCGTTATCACCATATATTGCACATCATATGCACACATATCCACTCATAAATAAACACTTGAATTTTTATATACATGTAATATCTTTTAAAGTATTATATTATTAATTTATATGAAATATTTTATAAAGCACATATAATATCATGTATGATACACTATTTATGATATATTATAACATTCGTCATATTAAATGCTGAGATATATATAATAATAATATATACATTATATTTCATTTATTTATCTTAAAACACCAAGGGCATTATTTATAAATGCAATTATATTCACTACATATCATTCTAAACATGTTCAAACTAGATAAATCAATAGAATGAAATTATGATTTTGTTGCTATTACCAAATGAAAGGATTGGAATTTTCAATTCATATACTCTTGATTTCATTTTATTACAATTTAAAATACATTAAAAAATTTTCATTTCATGTATTCTTATATTTTCCGTCCAACATGTGAATTAGTTCTTAAAATATTATCGCCAAGTTTATGTTTAATTCTTTTGCCATTTCTCATTGTAAATATTAATAAATAGTCTATTTTTTTCACAAGAATTATAAGTGTATTGTCTACTAATAATTTTTAATGGTAATGATACATCAATCAATTTTCCCTCTAATCACTTGATATCACAAATGAGGAATCTTCAATGTGTATTCCATTTTTTACTATTTTCCTCATATATCGACATCATATAATTAAAGGAAATACAAATAAAGAACTAGGAAAACTTTGTCACTTAGAGCATACTTCAACATTTATGGACAGATTATATATGTGAAATAGTGTTCAAATAAAAGATTATTCGTATGAAATAGATTGTAATTAATTAGTTGAGATACATATACTAAAAAAGTTTATTGTCATTTTCTACGAAATTTTGCAATATAATCGTTAAAAGATGACTACATAATATAGTTATTTTTAAGTTACGGTAAATTTTCACTTTTTGGTTGTTCTTTAATAAAATTCTCAACATTTAGTTAAATTAAGGATAAATTTAGCTGGTTATCAATACCATTAGAAAGTAATTTGAATAATGTGGAAAATTTTTTATATATGATGAATAAAAACTATTATTTGCTCAATAGCAGTTCAATCTTGTAAATTACATAATCAAGAGTCATTCCATTCTTTTTTGTCCTAAAAATTGTAATTCTTGAATTTGTTTGCTAAAGTAAGATAACACAAGGATCAAACTATAAATAGATATATATTACTCTTATAAAATTACCTACATCATAAATATATATATGATTGATTTTATCTATCCTTACTTTATTCTTAAAGGAACTAATAAATTTTTTTTTTTTATAGTGAATAAAATATGTATGTGAGCTTTCACCTCTTAATGCTTATTTCCAATTAATATCTTCACTATACATATTATAATATAGAAAAATAATCATCATTTTTAAAATCATAAGATATTGTGGATGGTCGGCCTTCAGTTTAGGACTCAAGAGGCCGAAGCCCACCAAAGAGCTCAATGAATATGGTACCAAAGCCTCTTCAGCTCGGATAAAGAATAGCTCAACTCAACTTAACTCACACCTAAGTCTTACTTACCTTGCTTGGGCGTTGCCTTAAGCATCCCAGGAGTCCTCTCTCATAGATCCTTTGTCTCTACTCTCAGATTACAAGAGAAGTGCTCACTTCCCTTTTTGAGCGTGGTCTCCAGGAGCTCACTAACCAATGCAATTGGGCTTGCCCTCCTCTCCTTGCCTTGTCCCTCTCTCTCATCATTAAATGTCGAATGACCATTTGATACACAGCCTACGATCTAACCGTTGATTAGGGCAGCCACCCTCTATCAATGTGATAAGCCCATCTCCTAAGCCTCTATCAACCAATAGAAAGAGTGGAAGTCCTTTTTTGTGCTAACAGTGCCATCTCCTTAGATTTCGCACCAACTAATCCCCTTTTACCATATGTTCGAGTAGGTTAGATCCCTTAACCTATAAATAGGGATAAAGCCACTAGGTAAGGGATCATTTTGATACTCTTGGGAACTCTCTCAACTTATTTACCCCTTCATTCACTAGAATCCTAATACTCTCCCTACTAACTTAAGCGTTGGAGGGCCTTTATTGGCTACACCATATAGAGCCTTTTGCAAGTCCGCTACCGTGTACTACTAACAAACCACCAAGAGTTCACCCAAGAGTCATATTGGTGGTACACATCATCATCATTTGGTGCCTACTACCTTTGGCAAACTCAACATCAATAGTTAAGAGTAAGAAACACAACCTCATTCGACACTCCTAGGTAGTGTTGACTAATCCATAACAGACTTACCAAAACTATAGACAAAGTAACAACCATTGGAAATGGAACAGATTAAGGAAATATTTTGCAAATTGATGGAGACCATCCTCCAAGATAGTTCCAATCAAATATAATAACTAGCAGTAACCT
Organism: Lumnitzera littorea; assembly: GCA_024138015.1. Taxonomy (NCBI): domain Eukaryota; kingdom Viridiplantae; phylum Streptophyta; class Magnoliopsida; order Myrtales; family Combretaceae; genus Lumnitzera; species Lumnitzera littorea. The sequence continues at coordinate 101,639,547 of JAMXBB010000007.1, forward strand.
AGAAACTTAAGGAAAAGGCTTACCCCAAAGATAGGGTAAATCTAAAGAATAAGGCACCTTAAGTACTCACCAACACCTCCAACAGCATAATGCGATAAAGTTTAGCTCGAGCATTATCTAGTAGAGGACTTACGTGATCAATTGGACACTAATCATGGTAAGGTGTAATACTAAGGCACATAGTCTAGTGTAAGTAGGATATAGAGGGACATCTCCCCCGAACACTTACAAAAGCACTTAGATGACATGAATATTCAAGAACTCGATGAGCACATCTAATGTACCTCCAGGCTTCAAGATCAGAAACATCTCAAGTCCCTTACCTAATAGTCAAGTATAGTGACAAGCAAGAGCTTATTCATCCTAATTATATTGGAAGAAACCTTATCACAAGGTGTATGACTTCCCCACCTAAACTCATATGATAGAACGGGTGATTCAAATGACTAACTAACACATTTTTGCACAATAATGGGCCTGCACAACTTCTCTGACACCATCATATGTAAGGCATTTCAAAGCACACTGACTAAAGTAGCTCTTGTATGGTTTAACCAAATTCTAAGTGGTTCTATTCTCTCTTTTGACAACCTTATCGTTAGGTTCCCACAACACTTCCTTAGCAGTAAGGTATCATATCAAGACTCGTCCATGCTATACAACGTGTAACAATGCTTGAACGAGACCCTACGAGCTTACCTTGAGCGTTTTAATCAAGCCAAGATACTCATCCCCAAAATTGAAACCAAAACATCCTTCTAAGCCATCATTTATGGCCTAAACCCTAATAGTTAACTCTTAGAGGCCATAGTACTGTGCTAATCAGGTAGTTTAGAAGAATTCATGACTGTTACAAAGCAATATGTCGTACAAGAAGATGCCATTTGGGCATGCATTGACAATGACTCACATTGTAGCACTTTTGTGAAAGATCGCCTTGGTTTTTGCAAGGATCACCCTTCATCCTTAAAGGAACGATGAGACAAACAAAAACAAAAGTTCGTCAACTGCCCTACCTGGACCTCATTAAACTACCCCTTAGGACAAGTCTTCTATGAAGTTTGCAAGCGACTACCTAACACCTAAAGCTCTTGCTTTAGGCAAAATTTGTGACTACCATAGTACCCGTGGCTATGATATTGATGAGTGTGGGCACCTTAAGAATGTGGTCGAAGGCTTTGTTTGCAAAGGTCACATTGACCACCTCATCGTTGATGAATGAAACCACCTTCGTTTGGCTTAGCTTAGTGATGTTACACTTAGGATCTACAACAGTAACTACAGCTACAACAATACTAGTCTCCCAATGACATAGAGCGCAGGGCGAATGAGGGTAAGTATAAATAATAATAGGTGGACCAAGATTATCAGACAAGGATTACTATACCTAACCTCAGCATGAGGTACTCTCAGTTCGACCTAAGAAGCCAAGAATAGACACAACCATCTCCTTCACCGAAAACAATAAGGAAGGCATTAAGTACCCTCATATTGACCCTCTTGTCATCAATGCCGAGATTGGGTACTTTGATGTCCCTCGAACATTTGTTAATAATGCTAGCTTTGTAGATATCCTCTTCTACTCTGCTNCGGCCTTAAGAATGCTGAGGCAACATATTAACAGTTGGTGATAGCAGTCTTAAAGCCACAGCTTGGCAAAAACATCAAGGTCTATGTTGACGATATAATCATCAAGAGTAGGAACAAAGCCAACAACGTTATAGATCTATGCAAACCTTTAAGATGCAGTAAAAGTACTAAATGAAGTTAAATCCTTGGAAGTGTGTCTTTACCATAAGATCTGGCAAGTTCCATGGGTACATGGTCATAAAGTGCGGCCTTGATGCCAACCTTGATAAAATCCAAGCAATTCAAGACATATAAGCCCACAAAAGGTTAAATTCGTCCAATGTCTCACGGGTATGATAGCTATGCTTAATCAGTTTCTCTCACAAAGCACCAACAAGTATTTTGAGCTCTTCAAGTTTTTGAAGAGCCCATCAAAATGTTAATGGACAAACGAGTGCAAAGCTACCTTTGACAAGCTGAAGAAATTCCTTAACAACCCACCTATGCTTTCTAAGCCAGTCCCTGGTGAAGTGCTATACCTATACTTAATCGTTAGTGACCAAGCCCTTCCCTCGGTACTTGTTCGAGTAGATAGACATGAATACAAGCCAATCTACTATGACAACCACATCTTACAGGGCCCGAAGGTTAGGTATACGTAGATTGAGAAGTTCGCCTTAGCAATAGTCATTACTACTCGAAAACTCAGACCTTACTTCTAGGCACACCCGATCATCGTCCTTACCGACCAACCACTTTGCACACTTTTGCAGAAGCCAGAAACATTAGGATGAATGGTTAAGTATTCTATAGAGATTAATGCTCACGGTGTCCAGTTTTGCCCACAACAAGCTATCAAGGCATAAGTTCTCGCGGACTTTGTTGTCAAGTACACTGGAAACAAGGAAACACCTAACAACATTGACATATCGGTATAGACTCTTTATGTTGACGAATTGTTTACTAGGGGGGAAGATGGAGAGGGGGCAAGAATAGTCTTGTAAGGACCTTATGGCACCAAGGTTGTATAAGTGCTTAAGTTTAGCTTTCTCACCAGCAATAATGAGGCTAGATACGAAGCCCTCATTGCGGGGTTGAAGAGCAACGAATGTTGATACCAAAAAGATTAACATCTACCCAAACTCTATGCTAGAGGTGTAGTTAGTAAAGGGGCAATATGAGGCGAAAGGAGAGACAATGGTGAGGTACCTCTAAACAGTTTGAGACCTTGTTTCTAGCTTTACCTCCTAGAACATCAACAAACCCCCACAAGCAAAGAACTCTAAAGTAGATCATCTCTCTAAGCTCACATTGACAATTATATTGCCAAAGAGAAAGGCAGACAAGTAGGCTCTCCTCCAATTCATGCCATAGTGAACTGTTGACAAGCTCCCCTAATAGACCTTCGAGATTGACCTTATGCCTATGGCACTATCATGGATGGACCCTCTCCTTAACTATCTTAGGACCAATGCCCCACTTGAAGATAGGATCGAAGTTAAAAGGCTCGCCTGTAATGTGGCTAACCATACTATCATAGATAACGGCCTCTATTGGCATGGCTACAGCTTACCCCACCTTTACTGTCTAAACAAAGAAGAGGGCCTCTATGCCTTGGAAAAACTACATAAGGCCATATGTAGTAACTACATCTAACCCGGGCCTTATATGTCTAAGCTCTTCACCTCAGGTACTACTAATTGACCATGAAAGAATACGAATAGACCCTAGTGCGATGATGTCATAATTGCTAGAAGCATGCACTCATCAATTGTGTGCCTAACTCAGAGCTCCACCCCACGATTAGCCTTTAACCCTTTACATAATGGGGGCTTGATGTTCTTAACCTTCCCAAAGGTATCTAGAGGGCGTCAATTCATTTTAGTAGCTATAGACTACTATACCAAGTAGGTAGAAGTGCAATCAGTTGCCAACATCACTGCATAAGCAATAGAAGGTTTCGTCTCGATAAGTATCCTCACTAAATTTAAGGTCCCCTTTGCCTTCATCACAGGCAAAGGCAAATAGTTTGATAGTGCGTGGTTCCGAGATTTCTGTAACAATTACATCTAGCTCCACTACACCTTTGTTGCTGACCCCCAAACTAATGGGCAAGTCGAGGCCATTAATAAGATAGTCCCCAAAAGCTTGAAGAAGAGGGTGGAATGAGTAGTTTGCTAGTGGGTAGACAATCTCCCTATAATTCTTTGGGGGTATCGGACTATGTACAAGACGATTATGGGTGAAACTCCCTTTCGCATTACACTTGAATAAGAAACTATGTTCCCCATTGACTTAGAGCTCTCAAGGAGTAGAATTCAAAACTTTGACACTAGTGTCAATAAGGTAGCCATCCAAGCAAGCTTAGATACGATTCATGAAGTTAGAGATGCTGCATGGGCCCAAGTGGCCATGTATTAACAACAGGTGGCTAGGTACTACAATAAGAAGGTTAAATACAAGGTCTTTCAACCCGAAGACCTATTATACTGAAAGCTTAAAGCTACCAAATCCTTGGAAGGACAAGGTAAGTTGTTACCCAATTGGAAAGACCCCATGCAAGTTAAAGAAGACATGGGCAATGGTGTTTATAGGTTAAAGACCTTGGATAAGCAGCCCATTCCCAGGACGCAAAACACGGACAGTCTCAATCCCTATTTCATGTAACATGTACAAGCACCTATATGTACTTTGTATAATTCTGAAAAAGAAATGGAAAGAAACTCTTATGTTCATCCTATCTAGTTGTTCATTGTAATATCCTAATTTAATTACCATTAAACCCTACCCTTCATCTATCGATGAGCATAAATGCACTAGACTAAGTCGAGTCAATTCTCATCCTCAACGTCTAGACATTCTCGTCGGTTCTTACTCCCAAGAACATTTAAAACTTGAGCCTTACCTTAGACACCTAATAGGTATCTACACCTAAAGGGCTGTACAAGATAAACTTAGAGACTAACTCCATAACGGTTGACCTTCTAAAAGCATTCTTAATCGAATGCTATTTGGACTAGGGTTCCCAAGCCCATGCCTATTATCATATGGCTAAGGTAAAGGTTGAGAACTAGTTAACACTTCAAATAACAATCAAGAACAAAAACTCGAAGCATGAAAAGAAGGAGAGAACAAACATAGCATAACTATGGAAACTAAACAATGAGGAGTGAGCAATACTTCAAAATTATCCATTCATAACATTTTCGGTTCTACAAGTTAAGAGGTTTGCATCTTGACCTAGACATATCGAAAACAAAAGAAAAGCACTGCAAAACATGATTATGAGCCTATCACAATGGTTTATCAAAAGAAAGAAAAAAATTCCCTAAGCATCCCCTAGATCATCTCCGCCTGCAGCACTACTGCCTTCCCTGAAGTCATTGGTAGCACCGTCATCATCACCGTGAGGCTTACCCTCTTCATTCCCTCTCCCTCCACTTGCTAAGTCCTCTTCAGCCAGCTAGTCAAGACATCGAAGATCCAAATACAGATATTCCATCTCAATCTTTTGTTTTGCTAGCCTCACCCCATCTCGTTGGCCTCATTAAGAGTAGCTTTGAAGTTATTGCATGAACGAAACTCATTGAGCAGCCTCTTTATCACTACCTCTGTCAAGTCTTCCCTATCCCTTAGCTCCTCCTCCCTTCGCCAAAAACTAGCTTGAGCTTCCTCTAGCTCTATCCTCAAAGTATCGGCCTCCCCTCGGTCGCATCTACTCTTCTCTTCATAGACTTGGCCTCCTCCCTTATGACTACGACCTCTTGCTTGGTAGACTTGACTACTTGGTTGGCCGCCTCTACCTCTCCCTTGGTTGTTATTAGCTCTCTACTGTGAGTAATAAGCTTTGCCTCTAAGTCTTTAGCCCGCTTCTTAGCAACATTTGCCTAGACTTGACTTTGATAACCTCTTACTCCAGCTTCATCTTCTTAACTCTACATTAGTTGGCCTCTCTTACAACACTGTGTTATGTACCCTTAGCTCAACCAACTCCTTCTTTAGTTGTTCATTCTCCTTCCTTAGTTCCTATTAATGCTCCTACATAAGCTGAAACAAAACAATTGGTACAAATAAGCACTCAAGAAGAGTTGAACAAATGGAAAAAGGGTACAGAGGGATCAAAGACATACCTCATCAAGGATGCTCCCCCTACGAGAGAACACATACTTACCTACATAGGTTCATAGCATCTCCTAGTCCATTCAAAGCAACTAGAGCACACTTGTGATAAGGCTTATCCTACATGAACATGCCATGTGCCTCCTTCAAAGGCTACTCTTTGACATCACGCTTGTCAGTAGGTGTTCGGATGCCCTCGCCCATCTTAGCCTCAAGGTCAATTATAGGGACGAATTGCACCTGCATTATACCATTAGTTTGAGCAGCACTCAACCCATCTCGGTTTCCAGGTACCTCTGCCACCCTTACGTTTAGCTTCCCCTCAACAATCCTCCTCTCCAAGGACACTCTCGTACTATTTGGCTGGAGACAAGTCCTTCTAATGCCCCTTCAGCAAATATCCTCTGCTTGTGTGGCTCTTGCTTACGTACCTCTCACTCATGCACCACCTGTTGGCACACATGGCATACCCCATGCTTACCCGCTTCTTAGTCGCATAACTCCTGCTTGTGTGCCTCTTGCTCGCCACCATGTTACCTACACTCGTCTTGCTTAGGCTCCTTGACCACCTTAATAGTAACAAGAACCGCCTACTGCTTAGCAACCACGTTTAAAGGCACCACTGTCAAGACATCTCATAATCCTTCATCCATAAGCCTTATCCCATTTTTCTTGCTCAATGTAGCCTTCTTACTCTTCTTTACAGTGAAAGTTGCATCTTGCCCCTCCATAAGCCCCTTCCCCTTCTCCTAGCTCCTCAGCTCCCTAATTTTCATCATCTGCTCTTTGAAGGTGTTGTTGCACATATCATATGCTATGAGCAAAACAACAAAGTTACTCATTAAAAGAACTATAAAGACTAAACAAAAATACTTTCTAATGAGAGCAGCTCTAAGCTCCTCCCTGCTAACAACCGACAGTATCAAACTCCTGGCTACTCTCTACAACCACAACACTACCCCTACCTCTCTCTTAGGGGTGCAACATCTTCCCTTACAAGTACAACTCCACGGTCTTCACTACACCAAACCCGTTCTTCTTCCACTAAGCCACATTAAGTATCTAGTCCTTAGTCTCATCATTCTCCTCTTGAAGTAAGTAATGGGTTTCATTCAAATGGGCATGGTCCACTTAGTGTGAAAGTATAGCTCATAAGTTGACCTTACAAGGAAGAACTAGTACTTCTAATCCTCAATCTTGGACTTTTGACACTAGAACAGTTTCACGTGCGTCCTTCATCTCGAGCAGTATACTTAGTCCCTCGGCTTACCCTTTAAATGGAAGAAGTATCAAAAGAACCAAGTTGTTAGCCTCCTCATTTGGAATATAAAGACAATCTCAAGGGCCACTAGCACCTGCCAGGTGTTTAAATGGAGAGAACCTAGGCATACGTACAAGTAGTTGAATACCTCTAGCTAAAACTCAATCAACAGCAGGTGTAACCCCATATCTACTACCCTTTAGTACAAATAGAACAAGCACTTGTCATCACTATAGTCACATGCTCGACCCTTCTTGAGTTGCTCTAGCTCCCATACATCGATGTTCTAGCTAACCTCCTGACAAATCCTATGCCATCAATCTTTGTTGTGCATATACTTAACCTAAGTAACAACTCCATTACCTTCTTTCATCGGCAACAGCGACACAATATCATCCTCCTTCTCCTCACTAGCATACTTACATCGAGGCCTCTCTTCTACAGTTACTCTCCTTACCGCCTATGTATAGCACTCATCCACATTATGGGTTCCAACTATTGTCGTCTTTCCAAGAGAGTAGGGAAGGGCTCGTTCCTGCAATCTTGTTAGGAGAGGCCTCACCTGAGAACCTATTCCTTTGTGATGTTTGCCATTGATTGACCATCTTAGAAAGCTTTGCAAAAGAAAGGAAAGGAAAAGAAACTTGAAGAAGTGCTATGAAAATGCTTTGGCAGACTTTTGACAAAATAACAAGAGCAAGTGAGGAATGAACTAATCGTCAAGCCCTTTATAGAGGTTACTAGGGCCATACGAAGCGTCACTTCATTAATGGCCATTGTAGGAGACCATGTGTCGCAATCAAAGGATCAATGGTTAGGGTTCATTTGATGGGTAGATTGCCAATAAGGCATCCACACCCTTTAAAGGCCTCGAGCACCCAAGCAATAACATCGGTCACACCATCTGTCACATTTAGTTAAAAGTAACCAGTAGCACAAGTCTTCAAGCACACCTAAAGTGCTTGAGAGTTCGGAGTTATTAAAGCTTAGGCTTATGCCCCACGAGCTAAAGAAAGATTTGTTAGTGTTCGGCCGTAGCCTCAAGCACTTTTCGATTAACTACAAGTGCACAAGCAATACAACATGGCTTTATGAGTAGTGATTACAAGACCAGGAAATCAAGAGGTAAGAAACAAAAGAAAATGGACGAACACCTGTTAAAACTTCGCTTTATTAATGATTCAAGAATGTTTACAAGGCTTAAGGACTGACATACCAACCTTAAAAACAAGTTGATAGGAAAAAGAAAAATACAAAGTATATCAAGATGGCTTAAAGCCTTCTTAGTCTACAGCTTGTTGTCAAAGTTCATCTCCAACTCACAACTTTAACTTAGCTTTATGAGAGGGGTCTTACCTAACTCAGTTTGCTCACGCCTTCAACTCTTCTACCTAGTTTGCCTAAGTAGGGCGTGACCGACTTAAGCACCTAAACAGATGGCTACGAAATCCAAGAAACTCATAAGTGGCGCCCCTCTATTGCCGTAGTCACCACTAGACTCAAACTCCTTCTCATCCAACACAACATGGCATTGGACCCTTCTTATGTCGGCCCCAACTACCATATTGATATCGGCAACTTCGAAAAGATCCTCTCTAACTCATTAGAATAGCCAGGAGACACTTGACATATTTAGAAGACTTAACCAAGATCCTTTGGGGAAGACTTGAGTCCAATGGAAGCTATTTGAGCACTCAAAGGTACGTATAAAAAATACCATTGAACAGGTACAAGATAACACGCAGACTTGCATAAATTACTATGTTCTCGAGACTTAAGAGGTCCTTAGGAATTGTAGAGTCAATTTAGGCTAAGCAACCTTATGCCATTGTAGAGTCCCCTCTTGGTGCAAAAAACACCATAAACGGCAGGTAACATTCGATTATCTGCTGTAGGAACCTGAGTATCTTTGGTGTTGGTACCGTAACAACCGAAGGAAGTACACCTAAGCACCTCATGAAGAGCTGATGGGTCTGCATAGCCCCCTTGATTGATACTTAAGGGCTACCCTTAGTCGTCGAGACACCTATTACATCCCTTAATCAGTACTCAAAGGGTCTGCCATGAAGGCATAGCCTAAGTTTGTGTGACCTCTCCTATAAGATAATCTTCTTAGACTTGCTCATTTGTCATAAGCCTCACAAATGTAAAGGAAGCCTCATTACACTCAAAATCTCAAAGGAATTAAGAAGCAAATGTGGTTATGAAATGGGAATGAAGAAGATGGTCCCCCCATCAAGCCTTTATATAGCCAATGGGAAAGAAATCTAGTTCGTCTGCATGCCCTTATCAAACCATCTAATAGTCAAGGGAAGATGTTAGTGAAAGGTCATCATAAATGCCCTCATAACTTATAATTATGACGATTCCTAAGGCGCATTAATGATCATGCATGCGGTGTGTTCCTCCAAGCATTGCCATTATGCTTAGAAATGATAACATTAGAAAAGACCACTTGCGGCAGTTATGTCAACGGTTGAATCTAGAAGGTCATCCACAATACTTTTCTAAACACCTTAGGTAATGCATATTTGGAATCGTACACACGAAGGAGCACCACAACAAAAAGGGAATGAAAGAAAACAAAAGGGAAATTAACAAATCCGAGTAGCTACCAATCAAATATAACACACCAATTGATCCTGCTTAGCCTAATGCAAGCACTTGATATGACATACGAATGTCGAACTAAGGTCATTCGCCACTATTCCTTGCTAAAGGAATATGTAAGAGCTAAGGGGGTAAGTGAGAACACTAGGGTTGCTCAAGAAAGGAGACTTGTAATAATCAATAATGCAATAATGTGTTAATGGGGTTTATATACTAGCCTTACTAGGGTTACAAGGCATACATGGAAAAGACAAAAGGGTAATTTACAAATGGAATATATGAAACATGCTAAAAAGAGCAAAAGAGACAAAGGATATTCTGTACAAGAAAAATAAGGGATCCTCTAAAATATTGTGTTAGAAGACACATGTTAAGAGGCTATTGGAAGTTTGTAGTATGGTTGGCTAATTTGTTACGAATTCTGAGACCATTTGACAGTTGCTGAATCCTACTTGGACAAGATGAGAAGAGAGTCAACAGTCAAAGCTGACCTGGTCTGGTTCAGGTTAGAACTGGGGTACTGAAGGATGTTCTAATTCTCTCCAGGTCGGGTGTCTCAATAGCTCAGCTTGGTTTGACATTTGAAGTCGGTAAGTTCAGACACTGTCTAGATTGTAGTAAGAGTTGATAATAGGCATGGCTGTTAGGTAGGTCAACATGATTACTTAAAGGCTCAAAAACCGTATTGGCACTTACAAGAGCTCGACACTCAGGTCGGAAATAGCATAAAAGATGGAGATTAGAATAAGAATTCTCATCCTAAATAGAATTTTCAAGCTAATATTCTCCGTATGAGTCTTTGTAGTTCTCTAGCTTAGCTATGTATGACTGGTTCGAGGAGTTAATTCCTATCATTAGGTCACTTATGCTCACCCTCCACTACACATTTGACAAAAGTTTTGGCCTCCCGAGCCTTGGTCTCCTGTACCCTCCTTATCACTCCGATGACAAGGTAAGTAAAAGGGCAAGTGTTGATGGTCGACCTTTGGTCCGGGGCTCAAGAGATCTAAGCCCACCAAAGAGCTCAATTGGTGTGGTACCAAAGCCTTTCCAGCTCGGATAAAGAACTGCTCAGCTCATGTATAAGCCTTGCTTGCCTTGGTTTGAGTACCCCAAGAGTCCTCTCTTAAAGATCCTTCATCTCCACTCTCCAACCATAGGAGAAGCACCCACCTCCCTTTCTTAGCACAGTCTTGGGGGAGCTCACCAACCAATGCAACTGAGTTCGCCTTCCTCGCCCCATCTCTTTCTTTCTTGTTATTAAATGCCAAATGACCACATGATACACAACTTACGGCTTAACAGCTAGGCTAGGGTAGCCACCCTCTACCAATGTTACTAGCCTATCCCCCAAGCCTCTACCAATCGGTAGAAAATGTGGAAGTCCTTTCTTATACTAACAATGCCACCTTTTTGGATTTCGTGCCAACTAATTCCATGTTGCCATGTGTTTGAGTAGGTTAGCTCCTTAACCTATATATAGGGATAAAGCTACTAAGTGAGTGATCCTTTTGACAGTCTTGGAAAGTCTCTCAACTTATTTATCTCTTCATTTACTAGTTCCTACTAACTTAAGTATTAGAGAGTTCTCACTAGTTCACTATATAGGACTTTTTGTGGCTCTACAACTGTGCACAACTGATGAACTACCAAAAATTCACTCAAGAGTCATATTCGTGATAAACACCATCACTTGATATCAATTAAATAGTTCTTTAAGTGAAAAACTTAAAAAAAAAAAAAAACAATCTTAAAGACTAAATATGGCTTTTAGCTAATTGGAGATATATTTATGATTTAGTAGGAAAAGGTAAGAGAACATTTTCTCCACAGATAATTATTGATTATTGGGTGTGCTTGCAGAGAAAGATGCACATATAGGTGTCACTGCGATGACAAGGGCAGTAAAAGTTAGAAACACGCCATCTACAGTAATAAAGTGGAACACTTTGGTGTAAAGTTTTATGTTGCTAAAATAACTTTTCGGAAAAAAAAAAAGCATTCTTTCTTTATATTTATTATTCCCTTTCTTCTTTTTCCTATGGGTTTGTTTCTTTTATTATATGTATTGGTTTTTTACATAATTATTTTCTAATAATTTTTATAGACACTCATATTACGGGTCTATTAGATTATTAGATACGACGACGCTAGAGAAAAAAATTAAGAATAGAAAAGGAAAACAATTGAGAGAAAGAGAGCAACAATGAAAAGCCGTCAAATCAAGTCGAGAGCAGCACATGGAAAAGTAAAAAAGAAATAGGATTTTCTTTCTTTTTTTTTATTTTTTATTATGAGTGTTATCTTGTTAAAGTAGCGGGAAAGAATCATTTATGTAGATATTTAGGGTTTTGGTTTCCCCAAATGAGTCAGGTGAATGAGTCAGTCAAATTTTATATACATACATACATATATATTATATTATATTCTATTATATTGTATTATATACATATATATATGAGATAGAGTTCAGACAAAAGATTCTTAGTCTATAATAGCACATAGATGGATTAGCTAAGATATATATATTAAAAAATTTGTATCGATATTTTGTATTTGCATTTTTCCATAAATTCTACATTATAATAACTCAAAAATGATTATATGGTTCAATCATTTTTTAATTACAGTAAATCTCCTCATTTAGTTATTCTTTAATAAAATTATTGACATTTAACTAAAGCAAAGATTGACAAAGTTATCCGATTATCGGTCCCATCTGCGTAGAAAGTGATTCGAATAATATGGAAAACGTTTTATATATGACAAATAAAAACTCTATTATTTGCTCAATAGCAGTCCAATCTTGTAAATTGCATTAGCTGGTCATTCCATTCCTTTTTGTTTTATGGAACTATAATTCTTAAATTTGTTTGCTAAAGTAAGATATTGAAAAGATGAAACTATAGGTAGATATATATAATTCTTACTAAATTAAATATCTAACCGATACATATAAAGCTCAACTTATTTATCCTTACTTTATTAGAAAATAAATAAAGTTTTCTTTTTGCAATGAATATAGCAAATATGTAAACTTCACCTCTTAATGCTTACTCCCTGTTGTCATCTTCACAATAATTATAGAAAAAAATTATTTAAATATTGTTTTTAAAATCAAAACCGATAAGATGTTAATCAATTAATTTTCTAAACGCTAGACTTATAGATGCAACGAGGAAAGGGTAAAAAAGGGACAATGTTGAGTCTCTAAATATGGCTTTTAGACAATTGTAGATATATTAATGATTTAGCAGGAAGATAAGAGAACAACTTTCTCCTTATTTAAATATTGATCGGATGTGCTTAATATTGGTGTTAGTGCGGTGACAAGGATAGTAAAAAATAGATACACAACATCTATAGTAATACAGTAGATCACTTTGGTGTAAAATTTAATCTTTACTAAAATACTTTCATGAGAAAGTATTATTCTCTATATACATCATTCCCTTTCTTCTTTTACCTATGGGTTTGTTTCTTTTGTCAAGTGTATTGGTTTTTCACATAAATGATTTTTAAAATTTTTTATGAACACTCATATTTGGGGTCTATTGTGGAGTAAAGTTAGATTATTAGATATAGCGACACTAGAAAAAACTTAAAATAATAAAAAAAGAGAAAAGAAAGGAAAGGAAAAAATTGGGAGAAAAAGAGAGCAATAATGAAAAGCCACATTCCCATGTAAACAAGTCAAAAAGAGAACACTGGAAAAGGGACAATGGAAATAGGTTTTCTTTTTCTTTTTCTTTTTTTTTTTTTTAATAATAAGTGTATCTTGTTAAAGTAATGGGAAAGAAAGCATTTATTTATATATTTTTGTGTTTTGGTTTCCGCAGAGGAGTCAGGTCAATGAGTCAGTCAAAGGTAACCCCATATTTTTTCCAAACGCATCCCTTATTAACTCTTTCATATAATTACCCCAATTACCAACCATATCACTATTTATTTATTTTACCATTGGAATCCACACATACCCCTCCTTCCCTTTTTATGGTCACTACATTATATTATATCACTTCCTTATATATTCAAAAACCACAACCTTGAATATCTGATTCTCTCTCTCTCTCTCTCTCTTTCTCTAGTATCATACTTTCTTACCAATCATATATAAGAAAAAAAAATTACACCTCTTTTGTGTCATCCAAAAAGGTATAGAATCATCGGTACAAAAAGTATTGTACGGATTCTCTATCATTACGATGGCGGACGAAGAAGCATCTTCATCCAACACCCATGCCGGACTCTATCTGGGTCTGGGGATTGGGTTACTGGGTGGTGACCACCATGGACAACAACATCAAAATCAACGTAAGAAAGCATGTTCTTCTTCCACGTGTTTGGTAAGTCTTGGTCTGTCTTTTTCTCCTCCGAACGATGAAGACATGCAGACGATGAACGGTGTCCATCAGCAACATTATAATAAATCCGACGGCTTGAATGAAGACGATGAGAACAACAACAACAACAACAATGGTGCTGTCAAGAGCGGGAAGAAGAAACTTCGGTTGACGAAAGACCAATTCTCCTTGCTCGAAGAAACCTTCAAACTCCATCCTACTCTCAATCCGGTACCTATTTTGTAATTTTATTTTTGAGTAAATTTCAACATCACCTAATCGCTTATATTTATTAGCAAGACCCAAAAGGACCCCAAAATAAAAGAGCTTAAAATCACTCGATATGCTGCGTTTTGATATTGTTAGTAGACTAAAAGAAACACTATATATCTATTTAAATTCATAATTTTTGGGTTAATAATGCATAGAGAGGTACAAGCGCTTTTGGGTTAATGAAAATAGATATGTCAAATCTCCACATAATTAACACTCATTTAGGAGTGAGATTCGTGCGATACTTTAATGGTAAATAAAATCTAATAAAATTTGATATTTTGTTCATTGGTTTTATGAATATTTCCATATCTCAAATTTTTGTTTATTCTTATATACAACGTCATAATCTATGGGGTATATGCCTTCCGATGGTGAGAGGTGTTGAATTGTAAAAAGACAACTTCTCTTATGCTTCTTGCCATTTCTTATTAGTGATGAATGTGTTGATTACATACTATTCTTAAATTAGGATAAGAGACATCATGTGCAATATTTAATTGTGGATAAACTAATGATATTTGATATTTCATTCACTCTGGTTTTATCAATATTTTCATACCTCAAATGTTATATATTATTATACACAACCTCATATTTTATGGGAGTAGGGGAGATGTTGAATTGTAAAGTTTTTTTTTTTCCGTTTCTTGTCATTTGATATTAGTGATGAATGTGTTAACTGCCTTCTCAAGTATGTATACGCTATTCAATTTCGATTGTAGGCCCAGAAACAATCGCTCGCCGAGCAGCTCAATTTGAAGCCCCGGCAAGTGGAAGTTTGGTTTCAAAATAGAAGAGCAAGGTAAGATGATTTACCATTTGCGTTACTAGCAGCCACCGTTACACTCAAGATGTTCAATTCTTAAAATGAAAATTTAATAAGGGTGCGATTATTATTGTTGCAATGAAAACGTTTTTCAAAAACTTCTTTTGTATTTATTATAATAAAAAATTATTTATAATTATTGAATATTATTATTGTAATATCAAATGTTCTATAGCCGCAAGTGATTATGGAATGCAACAATAGTAGCTAGCTATTACTGGTGATCGGTAACAACTAGGGGTAATGCTAATGGAA
Organism: Lumnitzera littorea; assembly: GCA_024138015.1. Lineage (NCBI taxonomy): Eukaryota > Viridiplantae > Streptophyta > Magnoliopsida > Myrtales > Combretaceae > Lumnitzera > Lumnitzera littorea. The sequence goes on from JAMXBB010000007.1 coordinate 101,654,806, forward strand.
AATGAATAAAAGATTTACTTTTCTAAAAAATGGAAATTAGGTATCATCCCCAATTTTCTCCCCAATCATTGGTTGCCGCTAAAAACCACTAATAATCGTAAATTCTTGAGATTACTATGATAATGATTTGCAATTATAAGTTTTCAATTATGAAAAATCTCTAAAAAAAAAAGGGTATGTATATGAATAAGTACATACAAGGGGGACAGGACATGCGACTAATGAATATGATGCACGTGTGCAGGAGCAAATTGAAGCAGACAGAAATAGATTGTGAATTCTTGAAGAAATGTTGCGAAAGTTTAAGCAACGAGAACCGGAGACTGAAGAAAGAGATACAAGAACTAAGAAGTTTGAATCAGAAGACACCCGAAGTTGTCTCCCTATGTCCCTCTTGTGAGAAAAACTTAAATTATTACGGGTGAAAGTTAAATAATAGGAAATTCCAACATTGATATTATGTCAGCTACTGTTGTTAATTTTCTCGACTTTAGGAGGGGTTGGTTAGGTTGGACCGCTATTTGAAGAAAACTAGGCAAATTAATAAATTGCTGGGCGGCTTGAAAGGGAAAATAGTCATGGAGGATGTAATAACTAGAGATGGGTAGGGGTTAGTATAGGGTATGCCAAACTCTAGCAAATAAAAAGGGAATCGGTGATAACAGAGACATCTCCTCCTCATTGGGACATGAATGGTGATCGTTGCACATAAAATCTTTATATGTTCTTACTTTTTTTTTTTTTTCTTTTTAATGCCTTAATTTAGGCAAATAAGTTGTAAATTGGATGAATAATTATTTTTCTATTAACTTTTTAATATAGAAAATACGGTATTTTGAATTTTAAATTATTCTATTTTGAAGACACTTATCAGTGCTAAATATTATATTAGTTTATAGCTTTAAGCGTGGTCCAATTTTAATTAGCAGTTAAGCTTTGAATTTTGGGATGTTGTTCGAGTCATCCACTATGATTAAAGGAGGAAAAAAGAAAACGTTATGGACATGGAAAAATTGATTTTCGTCTTCGAGAATGATTGCCTTCGATTTCATTTATAGTTTGAATCCATGCCTTTGACCTGACATCGCTCTTATTATTGTATCCCTGGTTGACGATGATTCTCGTTTTATGGTCTACGTCCACTTAACACTACGTTGGAAGTAAATTGGAAGGAAAAAATTGTTCCTCGTTGGAAAAGAGTAGGACAACAATGACGGATTTTAGAAGTAGCTCTGCTTACGGTTTACGACTCCGACCCTGTATAAGACAAATATGTGAAATTTCAAGTTTTGCTGAAGAGGGCAAATGTGTCATACGAATATCACACCCTTTTTACTCGTTCAAAATTTAGATGCCATTCAAATGACGTCTGAGTGGGGTAATTCTCCGTTAAAGAGTATGTCACGTTTTGACGATAGTGAAAAGCTAATCATTATCAATCTACGCACACGGTGCGGTTGAATTGAAGCGGCAAGCGGAATAGCTTTTCTAAGCTGTCCTTCCCTTTGGTTTACAAAATAAATATTCTATTATTATAAAATAAATAATTGCAATTCTTTTATCAATGCAAAGATATAGCTATTGTTGATCTTCTTCAACATAATTTTAAATTTATTCGTAAAATCCTAATTCAGCAATCGAATAATAAATTTAGATAAGGGCTTATTGGTGTGTGTATATATATGTGTATATATATATATATATGAATACAAATAGAGAAAGTATACTACTAGGTTAACACTAACACGGAAAAATTACAGTTAGGTGAATGAATGAGATTAGATACACTAATAGTCTTGGACATAAACGATGGATACTAAGTATTGTGTATATTGATCCGTATAATGATGTAGTTTAATTAAATTCTTAGCAAAGAACCTTACTAGGGGTTGGCATGTTGCAAATCCTCCTAAAAGAGGGGTGTGTCTTTGGGAACATAAACACGTGATGCATCATTGTCATTAGTTTATGCTTTAAAGTATTGGGTTCAGTCTTGAGAGTGAGCGCAATCCTTATGTTTAGCTGCCATCATTGAGTTTGGAATCTTAAGTAGACTACTATTGATAAGCCAAAGGAAAGTGAGGATGATGTTAAGTTATCATGCCCCTTATGCCAAGCTAAGATATGTTTACAATGGTCGAGACATAGGGTTGTGATCTAGTAAGAGTGAGTTAACTTCAAAAATTCATCCTTCATTTGGATCGAAGGCTACAACTCCCTTGTATGAAGCTAGAATCTCTAGTAATGAATTAATACCCATTACTTCTCTATCCTATTCATTAGGAAGTAGAATTTTATTCTTACATTATTTTATCCTGCAAATCAAATATGCCATTAGAGTTTAATCTTCTCGTGAATCTATGAGTATCTAATCAAATAATTTATTATTTTGTTTTATTTTAAGTTAAGACATCATAATGAAACTTTTAAAAGTTCAATGAAACGCATTTAATTGAAAGAAAATTAAAGTTGAAATAACATTTTGACAATAGCATTGAGGGTTTATTTGTGTTCTCATCGAGGAAACGAGAAAAATACAATATGTTGATGTCCGGACATGCACATTTTGTATTTTGTAATTATATGCAAAGAAGACTATTTACAGTTCATGTTTGATGGATCTTGTTTTTGTTTCTTCGTTACGCTAGAAAATTAAATCAATCCATTTAATGAAACGGGTTTCATAACTTGAATCCACTTATTAATCATGTTAAGCGTGTTGTAATTTGGCTCGCTTATCGAACCATCTACTAATCCATAGACTAATTTATATACTCTTCCATACTAATTCCAACAAAACAAACCAAAAAATAATATTAATTGACATCATCACCAAAATAATTCAGCTTGTTGATTTATTTATTTATTTTTGTAATGAATTCGATGAGAACGCGATGAAGAATGATCAAAAGATATGTATATATAGTTTCAATTGTGTGGTAATAAATAATAATAAGCGGAAGAGAGGAGCTGAATTGCAAGTAACTGAGCGCTATTTATTAATTTTTTTGGTTATTCTAAGTGTTGTTATCAAGCCCCATAATTAATCAAACTACAAAGAAATAATTTTTTCCTCCAATCACCTTACATGTTATAATTTGAGGAAGAGAAGTTCTAATCTAGTTCATTATGTTACGAGACCAAAATTTATACTAGTAGTTATAGTAGTCATAGCCAACCCTACAAATGAATTATAAAAAAAAATAGAAAAATAAAATATAAGTGTTAAAATAAATTAATAAAATGTAAATGGTTTCCATTATTTATACCTTAATGCCACCTAGCATTATCTAGAAGCCAATTTATTCCTTTATGCCACCCAGAATTATCTAGAAGCCAAGTTTATTAAATGAATTGCTATTCTCGTCTGAAATCATCATAATCTGTGATGTGAAGTATGAAAGAGCAGCTATATTTGTAGAAGAGAATTTGGTCCCAGTTACAGGTTGACATTTGGTTCGGCTCGATTGGAATTCTCAAAATATAAATGTACAATATGGTCCTCGAGTAAAAGAAGAACCCGTTTAAACGCTGTGTTTACTTGGGTAGAAAGCAACAGTAACAAACAGAAAAGAAGGGATGCTTTGTGTATGCAAAGTTTTTTAAAATCAATATGAACAGCAAGTGATGGAAATATATAGAAAACACTTTAAAGCTACAAAAATATCCCTAAAAACTAAATTTGCTAAATAAAAAGAAATGTGATATTGTTTTTTAAATAAAATAATCCTTTGTTTTCCTTTATATGGTGTAAACCAAATAACGGAAATAGAAAACTTTCACTCATTTTCCTTCCTTTCTTAAATATCCAAACGTAAAATGGAAATCACCTTTCTTTTCTTTTGATTTCTATCTATTTTCTATTGTTTCTTTTCTTTAAAAATTTACCACAATCTTCAACTAGTAAGGTAATAAATTAATAATAGGAAAAAATACCAAAAAAAAAAAATCCTTAATGTTTACTTTTTTTTTATTTTAGTTTTTAATGTTTCAAAATTTACATTTCAGTCCTCAATATTTGCAAAATTTTTTAAATGAACCATTCTGTTTTTTGGTTAGTCTTGACACAAAGTGTAATTTGATTCAATCATATAATTAATTTAATTAAATAAAATTTACATATTATTTAAGTAACGTAAATAAAAAAAAAATTCAAAAACCAAAAAATTATTAAAAATCATAAAAATAAAATATGGAAAATAACATATATGCACATATTTATAAATTAATAAATTATGTAACAAATTCTAAAAATTCGTAACAAAAAAAATGAAAAAAAAAAGTAAAACCTATAATTGGGTGACTGGATTTCAACAAAAGAGGAGAAGTGGGTCTCTACCTACTTCAAAAAATAGATAGTGTGATCTGCTGCCGACTTAAACGAGATCACACAACCTCCCCTACATGTTGGGTGACAACCACAATCTCCCTTATATGTTGGGTGACTATCCTTAGCCACTCTAAATTAAAAAATAGAATAATACAAAAAACTTAAATAGAGTTTTCCTTTTAAAATCTTTTTTTTTTTTTTCTCTAAAGCGACCAATCATCCAATGCTTAGGGTTGGGTGGGTGGATTCGAAACCCTAAGCCACCCTAAATTTAAAAAAAAAAAAATAGAATAACATAGAAAGTCCAATCGAGTTTTCCTCTTTAAATCTTTTTTTTTTTTTTTCCTCTTAGGCGATACGGGTCAAAATCAGATCACCCCTAACCATTGGCTGGTCAGGCTTCTTAAATTTTACCTTTTTTTTTAATTTAAATTTTTTTTATATAATTCACTAATATATAAATATGTATATAAGTATATATATTATACATTACATATATGATTTCTTCAGTTCGTAGTTTTTTTTCTCAATTTTTCTATTTTTTATATATTTTTTAAAGTATTCCATCACTTTGTATTTAAAAATCGCACGTACACTAATCATGTGCTATCGTATGTTTTTATTAACAGAAAATCAAATAGAACCTAATTGAATAATTTATTTGATAAAAGTTTAAAACATTGAAAATTGCCATCAAACTTTCGAAACTTTAATGATTAAAATAAAATAAATAAATGTTTATACTTTTCCCTTGTGACTTGGAATAAGTTGCAGAGGAGATACAGACCAAAATTAATAATAAAAAGACGATAGTGTGCGAACACGACCAATGATAAAAAAAGGAACTATAATGACAAGATAAGATTAGACAGAATATTAAACGTTGAACGATGACCGGACTGGACCAACAATAGCCACACAGTAATCAGTCAACAGACTTTTATGGTCAATTCCCTTTTTAACTCCTATAGAAGCAACAACATCAGCACCAGCACCGTGTCTCCTATCAATTTGCAATGGATTGCCAATCAAGCTTGTAGAGCACAGAAACTTTCAAACTTCTATAGTTTGGTCCTCCTCAGCTAATGAAAAACAAAGAATATATATCGGCATTTATCCATTTCCAGCTATAAATTATTTTCCACGTAGAAGATGTACATAAATGAGCTCATTCCAAGCATCAGGCACCCCGGGAAGACACCAATGGCTGCAATCTTGACGACTTCTTCTCCTATCGGTAGTGTTTTTTCCATAAATTGATGGGTGGCCATCTTTTCGAAAGTTGGTCAACCTTGTTACATTGAGGAGGATAACGGGAACCCGCATTTCGCTGATGACCTCTTCCACTATCTTCATTTTCAAAGGATAATCGCTGATGATTGGCCCACTAAAGACAGGGTCTTTTTCTCCTTTGCATGTCCCTCCCGAGTCCCAATCTCCACCTCTGTTCACCGTACACAAAAGAATCAGCCATAGGCTTCTCTCAACTGTTCTCAACCAGTAATGCAAAGCAGGGCATCAACTACCTTAAATTTTCAAGGGGAAATAAAAATCGCTAACCTATCCACACTTTAACTTTTAAGCACGCATATGAGTGCACCCACAAGTGCACACATGCTAAATTACAGACCAATTTACCAACTAGTAGCCTTCTCTATTCATTTGCCTCTTGTATTCTCAGCCCCTTGAATGACTGCCTTCTGAATGGCCCATGATAATCCTACAGATCCAGTATTACTAAAAGATGCTTAATCCAACCAACATTAATGCAACTGCTGGCTCCCAGAACCAAACACTTCACACTAAGTCATCATTGAATTATATCATATGCGTGACTCAAAGCATTGATACAGAAAAGAGGAGATCTAACACATTATCAAATTAGTGGCAATTTCTTAATCAAAAGATGCAGTTAGTTAGACCCACAGGAGCAAAGCTAAAGAACATTGGCATCTAATCTAATGCAGCCTTTTCCAAGAACGTCTCTAGAAATTTCTCTCATTGCTACTGATAAAATGTTTCATAGAAAGATGACATTATGTGGCTATTATGATTTGATAAGAGAGGAAGGATTGGTAAAATATTTATTCGAATTTGTCATGCAATGTCATATAGAATATGGATGCTTGAAAAAGAGACTACCACAAGAATTAACCTAATATGAGGAAGCTTAGAGAAAATTTGTCTTCTTAGTGCATTTAATAAATTTATAAATCTAAGCAATGTGTGCGCATAGATAGTAAAATACCAAAAAGGCACATATTTGCTTATACACATAATTCCTCCTTGGTTTATCAATATTCGTTCACTGGATTACCAAAATTTCTCTCTATAGCTTTTTTTTTCCCCCCACTAAAGCTGTCTTATTGTACTAGATCCTATAGCTGTGGATTATATGCTAGAAAGAGTTAATATAATCTAATATAATAATGTTAAATAAATCTTGTCTAAGGCTAATATATTACTATTTCCATCAGCCAAACATTTATTTTCCTCCTCAAAGGCTCCTGTACACAAGGTTTATCAATTTATTAGGACATTATTTTGTATTAATGGCTTGCAATTAGAGTAGAAAGTAGAGCCTATAAAATAATTAGTTCATCAGGACTGGTTCAACATTCAGCTCTTAGAAGTCAGCTACTTAGTCACAATTGTGTTCATCTCTCTTATCCCAAAGAAAACAATACACGTGGTATAGCTGATAAAGCAAACAAAGATTTGTAAGGGTAGAATTTGCATTCAAGAACTTCAAAGCTACTTTAATTGATAATTTCATTGCTTATGTGAAATATCTTTTGGGCTTTCATGTTTTTCCTCCATAGTCGAAAAGTTTGAGACTCCTCTATTTGCATTAGGTTCTGCTGGAAGTATGCTATCTGGAATCTACAGAATTAAAGCACAGAAATATTTCATTTTAACTCATTTTCATTGTGTCTCAAGTATCATTGGCGGATTCCTAAGTGCCTATGATTTTTCAACAGAGCTTTTGTTGAGAAGGTTACAGAAATAGCAGATAGGTTACTGACTGCATGGCTTCACCCTGGAGAGTTTAACTATAACATAATTATTAAATGACTGCCAAGGCACATAAGTATGACTTTGCACAAGTAGGTTATTGGTTATTTCTGCATTACTGCTTGTATCTGGTCTTTATCCATAAACCTGTTTTAGTGTTTTGTATTACCACAGTTTACTCAATAATGTTACCCCGATATCAGATGATGATGAGTACAAAAAAACTTGGACACCTTTAATCATGATGGTCAACGATTAGTTGAGACAACCACCCATAAAGAAATGTTCTTGAGATGCCCTTATTTATTATATGGTCCTTGCTGCTAAAAAATTGGTTTGATGCCTGTACTATGAAATTACTTACAGGCCATAGCCAGTCAAGTTCTTAATGTGTACTAAAAATATAAGTTGGCAAGAAAGGGGATGTTGAATAAGTAACTAACTTGTCCTGATGAACTGAATCTTAGAGTTGAGCGAAAGTGATGCACACCTTTCCTTCTCTGTTTATGCCATAAGCGACAAATTTTCAAGCTTATTGATAATAGACATAGCCAAGGTATTGACACTTGTTCCACACCTAAATCTTGAAGCACTTGCCTCAACCTGTATTGAGCTTTTGAGATGTTGAATTTTCATTTGCAGCAAAATATTGACACACATATGTTCAATAAGTTAGCCTTTACTTTGCTCGACTTCCTTTATGTCTACTTACATCTCCTAATGTATGCAAATTTAGCTCTCCTTTTTATCCTGCAACTAACCATGAAAAATGTGTTTGTATGTTGACTGTAGTAAATGTACATTACCTAAAATTCCACAAGAACTCTGTTTATCGGTCTGAAGAAAGGATTTTGACACAACATATGAAATCCAGCAAGCTCAAAGCTTTCCTGTTTTCCAACTAATGTGCAAATTTTACATTGAATCTACTGTTCCTTTTATTTACCTTTTATCCTATGTCTATATCACTTAGTTTTCCAGTTGTCAGCTCCTATCTCTTTGCAGTAATAGGCACAATACCTATGTCTCAACAATGCATATGGATATTTGAAAAAATCTTATAACTAATCCTTGTATTTCTCTTTTTTTGCCCCCTTTGAGTTTGTTGGATGTCAAGAAATGAGCATAATCAAAATTCATCTGCATAATCAGAATAATAGAATGTACCCACTGCATGAGAGTTCTACAATAGGTAAATAACATGATAATGCACCAACCTGAAATGAGCAGATGAGTATCCCCGATAAAAAACCATCTGCTTAGCTGGATTGATGTTGTTGTCTATCCAGTTGCCCCATGTTTTGAGAGCCCTTCTGTAAGCTTCAACCGCATCAAAGGTTGGATATATATAATCCCCTTCCTTGTAGTAGTTTTTCCTGTCCAATACATCATGCTCTTAAAAGTCATCCTTCTGCTAAACCACAAACAACTTGGAGTAGGAACTTGGATACACACACACACACGCACACCATTAGGCACATGAAGGAGCTTATAGGATGAAAGGGAAATTCTATGGTCCAGTTGATTCAACTGTCCAATCACTAATCTGGCCATCAAAAATATGCTCATTAAATCTGGACTATACAGAAGTATCAGTCCAAATTTAATCAACATCATTTGAATGTTGGATTGGTAGCTAGACAGTCGAATCACTAAGAATTTCCTAAAACAGAAATACATGGTAGGAATGTTTAAATAAGTACCCACCCACCCTCTAGCAGTCTTCCCATGAGTCCACCAGTGGCCTGTATTAAATACAAGGATGTCAGCCTTCTTCCACCGAGAAGCCGTCTTGTCAATCCGATCAATGGATAGAGTGGGATTAGAGTGTCCCTGCGCATTGATACGAATTCCTTCCTTGACAAGAAAATGAGACCTTACAAACGCAATGGTGCAATTGTAATCAAGAAACTTGAAGATGTAGTATCCTCTTCCTTTGGTGATCTTGTAGCCATGGACTTCAAACATCTGGGACTTATCGGAGAGGGCTTGATGGAGAAGGCATAGGAAGGACTCAAACTGGTTGCGGTTCATGGAATCACCTACAAGCATCAGCTTTTTACCTCTAAGCCTCACCAAGAAGTCTGTTGCATTAAACCTATGGATGAATGTGATTGGTTTTTGCTAGAGAATAAATTTATAATAAATAAAAGATGACAGGCAGATAAAATTGATTGTGGTATCAAAATTAGCAGAAGATGGAATGGAATGATAGAGCCACGATGTAATGTTATTTTCAAAGAAATTGTTTTTCAAACTTGTCTTCACAAATGTTATTTCAAAATTCTACTATTCCCAAACATTATCCAAGTAATCTTAAGAGTTCATAAATGCCAGTGACTTTTAGCATAAGTAATGGTAGACAACAACAATAGTGGCAGGCTTTTAGTGGTTAACAAGCCATCGGTTTCCTTAATTTCCATAATGATTAGCCACCAAGATCACTTTTAGCTGCTACCTATACCTATCATCATTAATTGCTACTAAACATCCAGAGTAACCACCTCCTCTTGAAATTACGAAGGCAATGTTCGGCAATTTTAAAGCTTCCTAAATCTATAAAAAGTTTTGACTGCTAACTGATTATAGAAATGTTGAAAAAAGTCTAGAAGATGTTTTCTGCAAAACACATACATCAACGTTGATTGCTGCTCCATGAGGTAACGAGCGTTTTTCATCAATTAACATGTATAATGTACCTGATACTTCTATTTTGACGTATCTAGCTTTGTTTTAGGGCAAATCAATTTGGGAAAAGAGAGAAAAGGGTACCTGGGAAGATTGCAAGCGTGGGGCTTCCAACGCCAGCCCAGATAGAAGGAATCGGGGCGTCCATTGGGTTGGCAGTCGAAGGCTTCGTCTACATAAGGGCAAGATCCCGGTTGGTAAACGGGATAGGACTCGTCTCTCACCCATGTCCCCACGTACAAATCACAATCCCTAAGCTCTCTTTCGATCTCTGCATTCACGTTGTTGTCGTTGTCCTTTGATGATGGTGGTGGTGAATCCGCTCGTTCATTCGTATGAAAAGTGTTGGAAGTGGGAGAAGGTACTGGTGTTGCTCCTGGGCGTGTAACGCTAACACTATCAACATTGCCATCGTCCTGGACTAGTGGTGTTGTTGCTGCTTCAACAGAAGGAGATGGCGACGAAGAAGATGATGATGTGTTGAATTTCAACAACTTGAAGGTGTCAGTGACGGGATCGGCGTCGGTGCCGGGATCGGAGTCAGTGTCCATGCGGGTACGAGTGATGGTGCTGTAGATGGAAATGAAAGATGGTTCGAGAGCGCGTTTGTAATTATGGAGCAGGAAGATGCTGAACAGCAAACCTAGCAGGAACAGGATAGTTATGCCACTGTAACTGCAACTCCTCTTCAATCCCTCATAAACACAATTATTACTTGTCTTCTTCTTCTCCGATGAAACCGCCATCTGTAGGATGGCATTTCAATTCTATTGGTGAAGCTTCTCTCCTCACCACTCTCCACCTTCCGTTCCTCCAAACACCGACTGCACAAGGAAGGTATTGCTCTTTCTTTCTCGTAGGATTTGGGCCAGCCGCTTTGGCCCGCCCTGGCATATATTATTTATTCAAAAACTTCACCTCAGACAATTATATATATATATATATACTCACACGCCCCGACACATATTATTTTTTGAACTCCACCCGCGATATTTCTCTCTCACACACACCCAGCCGCGCACGCGTATTGAAGCGTAAGATTTGTAAGAGCGACATTAAATAAAAAATGCATACACGGTTTGGAAATATATAAAAATAAAAATAAAAAAACAACATTAATATATTAAAAATCCACGAAAATTAAAAGGGAAAATATAATTACAATATTAATAGTGTCTTTGTTGAGATACATAAAATTATGCTATTTGAAATTAAGTTGATTTATCCAATATGTTTCCATTCCCATTTCCCTACACAATAATGAAAAAAAAAAAAAAAACAAAAAGACATTAATCAAGCGACTAACTACACTACATAGCACAAAGCATTACAATAAACTAATATTATTCAATTGTTATGTTATCAATCTCCTTACACAACTGTTAAAACTTCTTTTATATATATATATATGTAGCAAAGAAAAGTAAAAATTTAGAAAAATAACAATAATAATTTGAAACCTTAATAAGATGAAAATGGATGGAAGTATAAACCTTAAATATGTAAGAGTAAATAAAAATTATTTTGAGAACGAGATAAATTGTGAAAGAAAAACAAAAAAAAAAAAAAGTTCGAAATATGATCTTACTTCAATAACAATTATGCTTCATAATTGTAATTAGACTCATCTTACTTATGAGATTTGATATGTTGTATGGCTTTGCAATCTCTCATGTAATGATCTTAGTGGAGGTTAGTTTATAAACTCTAATAGAGCATTTGCAATCAAAACTATGATTACTTAGGTAATTTTTTTATAAGAGAAAAAGAAATAAATCATGGGTTATACTATGTTATTGGTATAAAATAATACAAAATGTAAATTAAATGCACTCGATGGAAATTGAGATGTCTCTTCTTAAACTCTTTTGTCAATAAATTCTAAGTAATCTAGCAATTTGGCATGACAATAATCATGAATAAAACTGTTATTTAGGTATTAACAAAAAATTAAAACAGATAAGTATTTATGTAAAGTTCAAAAGTATAAATGTATAATCCCTGAAGTAATAGTATTTTTTATGACAATGATACATTTTATAGACTACATTCCACGTATATACAAATTTTACTCCATATATTTTATCATTCTTTACTAACACTTTTGTTGATTCATTTGAAACCCATCTTGTTTATGGCTAACATATTCAGAATGATAGATACCTACATTATGTATCATTGAACCTTATACTTTACTGATTGTTGGAGTAAAACTCAAACGTACTAGAAACTATTCTTGTCATCTCCAACGAAAAGTGTAAGTTGTAAGAGTTTCTTCAAAGAGATTATCAAAATAAAAACTCTTAAACACCAAATCTCGTTGTAGATAACATTCCTCAAAAAGTTAACATAAATAAACTCAATACCATCACATAGACCTACCTTTAAGTCCAAGTTTTGTAGAAACATGATTGGGGCTCCCTTTTTAAAGAGATAGAATTTAAATATTTTTATTGGTATAAATGTCCCATATCATCGTAAGCAAAATCAAATTAGAAGTAGATATAAGCTTCACTAGGAAATGATTAGAAAATTCTATTATTTAACTTGTAAACCTATATTTATAAGAGATAAAATTGCATAATTGATAAAATAGTTACTATCTTGTACATATGCTAAAACCTTCGAAGGTTATAACAATTAGATTTTGGATTTGATTCTTCATCCTCTTATGGTATGCTTATTGATGGTGGTATATGTATGAAGTGATCATTTAAATTGCACTCAACTCTACCCCTAACTCTCAATATGAAGTCTAAGAAATTGTTACCATTGAGAGATCTCATATTTTAAGTATGCACATGTATCTATAGTGGTGATTTGTTTAAGCATTCATTTATCATTTGGCTTTCTCCATTTTAAGACTATACGAAGAATTTGTCTAAAATCTCCTTTTAGTATCATAACCTTTCCAACAAATGGTAAATCAACTTCCATGATGTCTTATAGTATTTTCAAAGCATACCTATTAGTGATAAAAGCTTCATCCCTCAAAATGGCTTTGCAAATCTTTAACGAATTAGTTAATTTGGATTCCTTGCTTACTAAATAGATTAAAGTGTCAAATCATGATTTATTTGCATTGCATAAGTTACTTAACTAGGATTTATATATATCAAATGCACCTGATTCTTTTTCCTGATCTACTTTTATATATACCTTCAATTTTTTCAATTTCCACAGGTTTGTGGCTTCAATAACTATAGTGCTAAAATGACTAAATGTTTCAACTTCTTTTCCCATTGTGTACATCTATGATGCCTTTAAATTTTCCAAATCATTTGTATCTTTTTTGGAATATAAATTGATTATCATCCTCTTTGACAACTTATTGCCTTGTTTAGGGAAAGAAACCATAGGATTCGAAAGTCGATGTCTTTCAATGTTATGCCCCAATTTCCTACAATGTACATAATAGAAGCAATAGAATTTCAAATATCACTTTTTAGCTTGAAACTGTTTTAACTTCCAACCTAATTGAATCATTAATCCGAATGTAATCTTTTTCATTCTTCAAATCAATCAAATTTTGTTCTTTATAAGTGAAACCCATTTGAAAAACCCCTTATAAACCAAGAGTATTGGGGGAGGGCCCGAACGTATACCAATCAATAAATGTTTCAACAATTTAAGCAAACCAATCAATAAATACCTCAACATTTTATGGAAAGTGATATTTTCATCTTTTAAATACAAATTCAATAGTAAGACTATCACGAACTGAGGATGGTATAGTTGTGATAGACACCGTATACTGTATGAAGAATCCTGATTGGTTACTCTTCTAATCAAGAACTCTTCACACAACATATAAGGCTCTACAACATATTAGCTTCCTAGAAACATACAGATTTAAAGGATATCATCACATAACACATTTATATAACATTTAAACTACAAAGTTTACTGTAAGAAATAATTTAATACATCTATGTCAATATTACTGACAAAATGAAAGTATATAAGTAAAAGTCTATATAATCATTTCTCTCAATACATTGAATGGCCTACTCTTGCCCAGGTTCCCAATCTAACCTCTGGCGTTCCTTAGTTAGCCTTAATGAATAAGCTATCTTGCAGCAAAAGTCTAAAGGGGTGTAAACCTAAGCTTTGTGAGCAAAATCTTCAGTCACACCACAAGCAAGTTATAATTACATTATATTCATGCATATGAATGAATGAATGAACAAATAGAATGTCGAACAAATAAAATGCCAAACAATACATATAGTTAACTAGTCAATATACACAACTCAAATTTAATTCCCTTCGAAGTCAGGGTTGGACTATATATGACACCAGTCAGATCCGGGTATTATACTAGAACTTACTTTACTACGAAACTCTACATTCTGTATTTAAATCAAACAAGTCCTTTATTTTCATAAAAACCAAGTTCTAGAATAATCGTAAGTAAGGCTCCGCAATCCACACTCACCCCTAAATGAAGACCTCTAGATTCGACCTTTAGCTAAGTGGTTAGCACCTCCAATACTTAGTATTCCCACCGGCCAAGGTAAGGTCATTTTGTACAAATAGACTGTACAAAACCAATAAATATATAATAACAACCTCCGAATAGCCTCTCTTTACCTTCGTGTGATGTGACGGTCGGAATTATTTCTATACAATGCATGTTGATGCATATATCAGTTTCTTATTATGAGCCGAGTATAGTTAAGTTTAATTATGATGTGACTATCCAATAGCACACACAATCATTATCTATACTACCATGCAACAAATAAATTGTTATTCGTACTTAAGGTAAATTCACAATTCAGCATATAATGACATATACAAGTATTTCTCGACCCTACATAACAATCAATTAACAATATCATTTAAGTCAACTATTTACAATCACATACAAGCATAGAATTATAAGGTAAATACTTATCACGACCCAACAGTATCGTTGTCGTGGTAAGTCGCTGTCTACTGTATAAAGGTCTATTATCAACCCCCTTGTTGATCATAGGCTTTCCATACGATACACAAGACTCTTTCCACTCTTCATTACCACTAGGCCCATAAACAAGTAATATACAGTAATTTAACTAAAATTACTTCTATGTTATAAATTAGCTAATTGTATGGGCTCGTGAGACCCATACCAAAACAATATTACAAACAAATGCAGTTCATAATGGAACTGCATTAAATCTGTGTTATGAGTAAAAACATAAAAATATCTAAATATCTATAAATCTATTACAAAATGTCCTCTTCGCTCTCTGATCGCTCCAACCCATCCCTACACGAGACTTACCATGAGCATGCTTCGGCCCGGATTAGTGAAGAGGTTCTCCTGCATCAACAAAAATCTATAGAGGTGTAAGCTTAAGCTTAGTGAGATAAATACTCTCATTAGTACCACATGATAGAAATTTATTAGATGCACAATCATATGAATGCATGAACAATCAGTATGCCAAACAACGCATGCAGTGACCTAGGAATTACATACGACTCAGAATTATGCCCTCTGAAGTCGAGGTTTGGAGATAATTAACCGACCCAAACCAAAATCTGAGTTCTAGACCTTGGGTTTTATTTCATTTGCACTATCATGCTCATGTTAAAACAAAACTCTCTCTATATATATATATATGTATACTTCCTTTACCAAAATCAAATCATATCTTTTAAAATCCCAAGTCTAGCGGTGTGGTGGCCTCCGCAGTCCGCAAACATACAACCTAAGCAGAAGCTACAAGACTCAGCCCCTTACCAATGGTTAGCGTCTCCCAGCACCTAGTAAGCCCATTAGCTTAGGATAGAGACTCAATATATGTGATGACATAGCTAGTGCCCAATCTTGCAAAAAACTCATATTCCTGTGAGTCCCTTCTCACCTTCTACGTGAAGCTGCAGTCGGTGTTATCCGTATACTATATGGGGTATGCATGATTCATTTTGATTTCTTAATTGTATAAGTGATTATCTTGATTTTCAGAGTGATCAAACAATTTCATTCCATACAATTCACATGTATATATAATGCAAACAATTCCCCTTATTAAATATAATTAACAAGTCATCACATTCATCCATAAATTCATACACATGCATCTCCCATATCCCACAAGCATCCAAATTTATATATATAAGTTTAGGTGCATCTATTCTACAAGCACAATCAAGGAAAGAGTCATTGGGAATTTACTCACTCTACCATGTGGGTCAGTCAAAGTAATCCGGAGGCAAATCGTCTCCGTATACAGTGCCCCCTGGTCATTGAAATAATTTTTTATAAGGAATTGAAACAAACTTAAGAAACTAAGTAAATTTTCCTTAAGTTATATTCTTGACTAGTTTTCGTAATTTTTCCTGGTTTTTACCTAAAGTTCAATCACGTATAATTTTTTCGTTTTAAATCCAATTTTTATGATCTTATAGTCAATCTTCATCGTTTTCGAGTGTACTTTAACGTAGTAAGGTTATATTTTTGAAATGAGGTATACAATTCTATCCATGGGTCAGAATAGTAGCGTTCCTCATGTATTGGACTGTTTTTGGGCCTTGTTTGGTAAATGGGCTTTTTAATAATTTAAAAAATTCTTTGGGCTTGGTCTTAAGATTTTATCCTAAGCTTAAAATACTCCTTGAGATCAGATTTACAACTTTGATTTATATTCCCAAGGCTAACAACCACTTCTTGGGCCTTTAGTGGGCTTAAGTTGTCAAATAGGCTTGTTTTTTATCCAAACTAAAGTTAGTGACTTTGGTGGGCTTATGGGGCCTTAGGTGGATTTCTTATGAGCTTCAAAACAACCTCTCTTGGTACTTAAAGGTGCTGGTCAGAATTTCATTGAAGGCCCAACTTAGAGTTTTATGGGCTTGTTTTAAGAGTTTTAGGCTCGTTTTAAGAGTTTTAGGCTCGATTTTGAGTTTTAGGCTTTGTATGTTTACCATACTTGCTTTAGTTAATATTTTCACTTTGTTCATTTACTTTTATCATATTTTTAGGCTTCTTTCTCCCATGTTCCAAATCTGTTCATGATGGTTCCAAGGGGTCCTTACTTGGTTTTTCAATTTGTTTCATCATTTCCTTAAGTTTAGGTGGTAGATTATGCACTTAGACTACTTGTGTCCAAATCTTAACTTAACTTTTCTTCCACAAGATGATTCTTTAACTTATGTTCTACACAAAGAAATAGAAGATCTTATATTTAATACAACTCCCATATCATAGCTTATGTCATACAAAGTTGGTTTCTTCATAAAACCTCATGTGATGGATTTTTCCTTAACTTAAGTCTAGATTTGAGCATGTTTAACTTAATGGAAACAAAATCAACATCCAAATGACTATGGAACCCTCACGTCTAGCATGCTCATCCTCCATTAAAGTTCTTATTTCAAGATTTTCTTAGCTTAAAATCTTCCATTCAAAGCATTAAACAAATGTTTTTACAAAACACCAACTTTACATGCTCATGTTTCAACTTCATGTAAGAGTTTCGTGGTTTGTTTCTTAAAACGATTTTTGGTGTTATAAAAACTTAAACCTTACTCATATCTTCAAGAAATCAAAGTCTCCTAACATAAATACTAATCCACATATCACAAGAAACACTTACTCGTCCTTAAAGTAAAGTTTGGTGGTTGTGCACTAAGGTTCCACTTAAGCTCTTAACCTTGCCTCCTCCTTTTTGCCATCTTTTGGAACCCGAATCTTTTGGTCTTTTGGAATGGGGTTTGTGGAAGGTTCCAATGGTCTTAAAAGGTCTTAGATGGTGGCAGAAAATGACACAAGAACAAAAGAAAAAGTTGCCGTGAGTGAAGCTTCAAAAATGGAAGAAAAGTTGATTTTGTGGGGTAAGGTTGTTTTTCCTTTTTATGTTTGTTTCAAAGGAGAGAAAGAAGATGTGAAAGTGAAATTGAAAGTGAGGGAAATGATGGAGAGAGTGGCCAGTTGGATTTGGGAGAAAATGAGTGTTTAAATGTCTTGAAAGTATTGTCTTGTAGCTTACATAAAGTCAACAATTGCAACTATTGATGGTGTAAGCATTAAGGGGTAAATAGTGATGTGTAAAAGGAAGTGATTGATGGTTAAATGACAAGAGCATGGCCCCCCTTTCTTCCTTATTTAGATCTGCTATTTAAAGTCTTTTTAGGCCATGGAGTGGTCTTGTCTCTTTTATTAAAGTTAAGCTTATGAAATCTTGTGAAAAATTGTCCATATGTAGTATAAGTGAAGAGGTGATAAGGAGATTGTCTTATCACTAGATTTTGATAAATTATCAATTGATAAATGATTCCAACTCTCAATTGATAAGTTATCTAAGGTGATTGGTTGGTTTACTTATTTATGTGTAAGGCTTATACATGAAGATAAGGGTATAGCCTTATAGGAAATTGTTTTTACGTTTTCATCTTACATTGTTTTGTAATTTATGATTTGATTTTTATAAAATTGTGAAATTTTCTAAAGTTGAATGAAATTATTCAAATTAAATTATCGATTAATTATTTAGGGTTAAAATTCCTTAATGGTTTTAAGGTTTAGGGTTTTAAGTAACTTTAGAGCTTACAGTTCTTTAAGCTCGGGTTTTAAGCTCGGGTTTTATCAACAATTGGCTTTTGAATTGTAAAAATTTAATTTGTTTCTAAATATAAACTTAAGTTTTTGGTTTAGTTGATCTTTAGGAACGTTCGGAAGGTACTCTTAATCAATTCTTAGGCCCACTAAAAGTAGGGTTTACATCCTTTCCCCCTTAAAATAAGTTTTGTCCTCAAAACTTAAAGACATACTTGGGACTTCAAACAATTGGGGGTACTTTCGCTTTACTTCCTCCTCAGCTTCCCAAGTGGCCTCTTCCTTTTCATGGTTTCTCCAAAGTAGCTTAACATATCTTATTTCCTTGTTCCTCAACTTTTGAACTTTGCTATCAGTGATTTGAACTGGGTATTCTTCATAAGTCAGATTTCCTTTAAGTTATATCGGCTCCAGTTCAATTACATTATCAGGGTCAGGTACATGTCTCCTTAGCACTGACACGTGAAACACATTATGTATTCCAACCAAGTTTGGTGGTAATGCCAAGCGGTACGCGAGGTTTCCTACTTGCTCAAGGATCTCAAAGGGTCCAATGTACCTGGGGCTTAATTTCCCTTGAGTTCTCACTCGATGAATGCTCTTAATTGGACTTATCTTCAAGAACACATGATCTCCTACACCGAACTCTAATTCTCTTCTCTTTAAGTCCACTCAACTCTTTTGTCTGTCTTGGACTTCTTTCATTCGCTTTTTAATGATAGCCACCTTTTCAGCTACTTCTTGCACCAGATCCGGTCCTAAAGTTGCCTTTTCCACATCATCCCAGAATAATGGGGATCAGCATCTCCTTCCATACAACGCTTCATATGATGGCATTTGGATGGATGAATGATAACTATTGTTATATGCAAACTCCACTAGCGGTAAGTGAGAATCCCAATTTCCTTTAAACTCCATAACACAGGCTCAAAGCATGTCTTCTAAAGTTTGAATTGTTCTCTCAGACTGTCCGTTTGTTTGGGGGTGATAAGCCGTATTGAACTTTAAGTTTGTCCCCAACACTTTTTATAAACTTCCTCAAAATTTAGACACAAACCTTGGATCTCTATTGGAAACTATTCCAGCAGGCACTCCATGCAAACATACTATCTCCCTTAGATATATTCGAGCCAACTTTTCTAAGGGATAAGTCATGTTGATGGGTAGAAAGTGTGCTGACTTTGTGAGTTGATCCACTATCACCCATACAGCATCATGGCTTGCTGCCGTTCTGGGTAATCCACACACGAAGTCCATAGTGATTTAGTCCCATTTCCATTCAGGAATGGACAATGGTTGCAACAATCCTCCTGGTCTTTGATGCTCGGCCTTAACTCTTTGACAAGTGTCACATTTGAGCACGAAATTTGCTACATCCTATTTCATCCCACTCCACCAAATATTCTTCTTGAGATCTCGGTACATCTTGGTTCCTCCAGGGTGTACAGTATATCCGGAATGGTGAACTTCTCTTAAAATCTCCTTTCTTAGCTCAAGATTATCAGGTACACACAAACGTCCCTTTATTCGAATCATTCGGTCCTCATCTTGACTAAAGTATGTATACCTTCCCATTATCATTTGCTCCCTTACATGCTATAGAGTAGGATCCTCTTGCTGTGCTTCTCGAACTCTTTCTTGAAGTGTTGGCTCAATGATTAAACTTGATAACTCAGTATCTGCCTCATGCCATGCAAATTCCAAGTTCATTTTCTCAAACTCTCTAATCAATTCTCTTTGTTCAGTAAGCAGAGATGCAACTTTAGCATAATTCTTTCGGCTTAAAGCATCTGCTACTGCATTTACTCTCCTAGGGTAGTAGTTGATGTTGAGATCATAGTCCTTTATCAACTCTAACTAGAGTTGTTGTCTCATGTTCAACTCCTTTTGAGTGAACAAATATTTTAGGCTCTTGTAGTCGGTGTAAATTTCACACTTAACACCATACAAGTAATGCCTCTATAGCTTTAGTGCAAACATTATAGTTGCTAATTCCAGGTCGTAAGTAGGGTAATTCTGCTTATGTGGTCGCAATTGCTGTGAAGCATAAGCAATCACTTTTCCGTTTTGCATTAGCACGTACCCTAAACCATTCTTAGAAGCATCACTATACACCAAAAAAGGTTCCTCATTGATGGATAAGACCAAAACCGGTGCTAAAATTAAACGGTTCTTCAGCTCTTAGAAACTTTCTTCTCTTTTCTCATTCCATGTAAATTTCTCGTTCTTTTGAGTTAGTTGAGTAAGTGGTTTAGCAATCTTTGAAAAATCCTTCACAAATTTTCGATAATATCCAGCCAAACCAAGAAAACTTCGCACTTCTGTAACAGTTTCAGGTCTTTTCCAATCAGTGATAGCTCTTATCTTTTCTGAGTCCACTTTTATTCCTTCTTTGGAAATAACATGTCCTAAAAAGGATATCTCCCTCAACCAAAAATCACACTTGGATAACTTGGTGTATAGCTTGTATTCTCTTAAGGTTTGCAACACTAACCTCAAGTGTTCTTGATGTTGTTCTAGTGTTGACGAATATACCAAGATGTCGTCAATGAACACAATTACGCATTTATCCAAATATGCTCTAAACACTCTATTCATCAAATCTATGAATACTGCTGGCACATTAGTCAATCCAAATGGCATCACTAAAAACTCATAGTGTTCATATCTCATTCTGAATGCTGTCTTAGGCACATCCTCTGGTTTGATCCTCAATTGGTGATAACTCGATCTTAGATCAATACGGGAAAACACACTTGCACCTTGTAATTGATCGAATAGATCGTCGATATAGGGTAAAGGATACTTGTTCTTTACAGTGACTCGGTTCAACTCCCTGTAGTCGATACAGAGTTTAAGAGAACTATCCTTCTTTTTGACAAACAAGATAGGTGCTCCCCAAGGTGAGACACTTAGTTTAATGAACCCTTGGTCCAATAACTCCTGAAGTTGCCTCTTTAGTTCTTTTAACTCTATTGGAGCCATCTTATATGGAGCCTTAGAAATTGGTTTTGTCCCGGCAATTAAATCAATGGCGAAATCAATCTCTCTCTTAGGTGGTAATCCTGGTAGCTCTTTCGGAAACACATCAGGGAACTCGTTCACTACTTGGATATCTTCTATCCTTAACTTTTTTGATTCAACCTTAATTTGGTTTATCCAACTCGTTTCCATCATTAACTCGAAAGAGCTTAGCTCATGTTTTCCCACTACTGTCGACTCTACTTGAAATTCCACCTTAGATCCTTTTAAGTCCCTAAAGTATACTTTCTTCTTCTTGCAATCAACTGTAGCTCCACATGACGTCATCCAGTTCATACCCATAATCATTTCATACTTGCCCAGATCGAGAACGATAAGATCTGTCATACTCTCGTGGCCTTGTATGTTGAATGAGCATTTCTTCACCATTTCCTTTGTAGTAACCACACTTCCTGTAGGAGTCCGTACACTGAAACTTGATTCAGTGATGGTCACCGGCAGTTTAATTCTTTGTACCACTTTGGAGGAAATGAATGAATGAGTCGCTCCGGTGTCAAACAAGGTGTATACTGAATGTCCCTTTATATCAACGTTCCCTGAATTGAATTTAAGGTTGAGTTTTCGCATGGTATAATTATTGGGTTCTAAAATTTTTGTTACTAAGTTAAACATTTTTAGTCTTTTCATACTAAAAGGTACTTCTATCATACGACTCAACTTAAAAAGAAAGTTTCAATAACATACTTGTAATCAACTCTGTATCTACAACATCTTCATAGTAAATGACCTCCTCCTCAGGGCATTCCTCATACTCCCATCCTCCTTCCAAGTTGTAGACTCTTGCAGCATTCACAGCTCCAGGTCTCTGCCCATTTCCTCCAATAGCTCTCCTTATCCCGGGGCGTCTTGCAATTTGCATAATGGCATTCTGGCACTGAGGACAGTTGTTAGCAAAATGTCCTGGTTGTTTACAGATTAAACAAGCGGTGGTAGTCTTCTTTAGACAATTTGCTACTACATAGTTTCCATCTCCACAAAAATAACACTTGTTTTGAAGTTGAGCACATTCCCGTAGATAGTGGTTCCCTCTGCACTTCCAACATATCACCTTTCCATTCCCGTTCTTCTTCTAGATCATCTTATGGGGTCTTAAAATTTTCCTCACCTTGGAGCTCGAGCTTCCTGGTCCTTCAAATGGTCTTTTGCCAAAAACAATAACTTTTGGCTTTAACATTTCTTCTCCTTGTCTTTTTGCAATTTCTAATACTTTAGCCTTTTCAACTGCTTCATTGAAGGTCCTCAGTTGAAACTCCAAAACCTTCCTTTTCAACTCAAGGTCCAATCCCCTCACAAAAATTTGTTTCTTCATCCAATCACTGTCATGGTATTCAAGTGGAGCAAACTGGAGTAAGCGAGTGAAGTCTGCTTCATATTGCTCAAGAGTGCGGTTTCCTCTTCTGATTCCAAACAACTCATCACTATACTTTACCCGCAAACTCTTAGGAAAGTAGTGCCTCAAAAATTCCTCTCGGAAATCCCCTCATGTAATGGGTTATGGTAGATTCGCTCTCTTGGTTTCCCACCAAGTCCTCGCTCTCAGTCGGAGCAGATAAGTATCATAAGTCATTCTCAAGTAGTGCGGCACTTCAAAAGCCTCAAAAGATCTCTCAACTTGCATCAGTTAATCCTCAGTCTCATCGCGCCGGCTTGCATTCCCATCAAAATATCTATTGCACTTCGGAAATTCTGGCAATAGGTTCCTCAGTGGTCGAGGCTCATGGTAAACTGGGTAAGGGTCTCTTGCCAACCCTACTGCCGGTGGTGGTGCTGCTGCAAATTGGCCTTCCATATCCATAAGTGATGGCACAGGTATCTGAAGGACTCGCTCCTATGGTGCTGGTGGTGGAGGTGCTTGGTTCCTCTCCAGAAAGGTCCTTAACAAAGCATTGTTTGCTTGTATAGCCATTAAGATCTCTTCCGTCCTATCAACCGGTACGTCTTGTCTCGGGTGTTGCTCTAGTGGCGCTCTCTCTCTAGGAGGTCGTCTCCCGCGCTTATGTTCGCTGAAAATATGCTTTTTAGAGTTCGGTTTAAATTAATTCGACCTACAATTCATTCAATAAATCAATTTTTATCACTTGAAATCACATCATCTTGATTCAATTCATCCTTTATAAGACACTTCTCCTTAATTGTATCATCCAAAACAAGATCAAGTAAAATAAACACACATAAGAAGTCTTTGCATTAATTCTCCATACATACATAGGGTTTAGATATAGTTCCTTCCGAAGTTACACGTGTTTCCTATAATTACTGGAATCTGAAATTCAATACAACCATAATTTGAAAAGTACACACAATACGATACAGACAACTTCACTACACAATAACATCAACACCATAATAATAACACTGGAAACACTTCGGAAGTTCAAGTTATCCTTGACTAATCATGCCTCGTAGAAGGTTCGGCTTCATCATCATCCAATCGACCTGCTTGTCGAAGCCTCCTTCTAGAAAACAAAGTTGAGGTTCCTTCATTTGGACTGGGTGGTAACCTTGGGCAGTAAGCCACCTGGTACAACTCATGGGGCAACAGAAGTTCACATGGTTCTGGCCTGAGTGGCACTTCTACTCGGTACTCTCTTGGGAAAAGAGGTAAAATGTCTATGTCCTCTTCAAACTCAGGGACATCAGGGTGGATATCAATGGTGTCTTGCTCTACATAAGGAAAGTAAACATTGGCAGGGCTATTAGCGGAGGTATTCCATTTTGTTCATCCATCTGGACCACTCGAGGGTGGTCAGCTCTTAGGTTACAGGCTAAGGCATAACCATGACCTAGTTGACGCTAGTGCTGGAAGCTAGGGGCAACCATCCTTGGGCCATCTTGTATCAAAAACATTATCTCAGCTTCACTACCAGCCCCTTCTTCCCTCTCCATAATGTAGGTTCACTCCACATTGAACAAAACAGGTCCACGCGTTTGGATTAGTATGTCCCTGTAATGCGCTCTCCAATAAAGACTTAATCCTGCCTTCCAGGATATCCATACATCTCTTAGCTTATATGGCATTCTTACTAGGGCCATATCTTCGTATAGCACCCAAAGTCTTCATTAATATTCGACAAGGGTTTCTCCTTCATGCACCCAAACCCTACTTGCGTTATCATGATTAACCATACAAATTTGTTAAAGATTATACATTCTTTTAGAAAAGTTTTATCTCTTGTTTGGTATGTTAAACATCCTAACCTGGTTCCACCCCACTCTTACTCACTTAGTAGGGGATTCCTAGCGTCTAAGGTCCAGTTTTACTTACTTTATCGTTAGTTTAAACCTAACGCTCTGATACCACTTAAACCTATCACGACCCAACAGTATCATTGTCGTGGTAGGTCGCCGTATACCGTATAAAAGTCTATTATCAACCCCCTTGTTGATCATAGGCCTTCCATACGACACACAAAGCTCCTTCTACTCTTCGTTACCACTAGGCCCATAGACAAGTAATATAGAGCAATTTAACTAAAATTACTTCTATATTATAAATTAGCTAATTGTGTGGGCTCGTGAGACCCATACCAAAACAATATTACAAACAAATGCAATTCATAATGGAACTGCATTAAATCTGTGTTATGAGCAAAAACATAAAAGTATCTAAATGTCTATAAATCTATTACAAAATGTCTTCTTCGCTCTCTGATTGCTTTAACCCGTCCCTACACGAGACTTACCATGGGCATGCCTTGGCTCGGATTAGTGAAGAGGTTCTCTTGCATCAACAAAAATCTATAGGGGTGTAAGCTTAAGCTTAGTGAGATAAATACTCTTGTCAGTATCACATGACAGAAATTTATTAGATACACAATCATATGAATGCATGAACTTACATGCTTTCTTCTTCCAATTGGGGGTACTTTTGCTTTTCTCAAGTATAAAAACTTAACTCCCATTCATTATTATGTAGCCCTCTTTCCAAAATCTCTTTCAATAGATCTCATTTTTTACTTGATTTCAAAATCAGATTAACTTACATGCTTTCTTCTTCCATTGCCCAAAATCAAGAGAGCATTCTTCATTTCTTAATTATTAAAACAACTCACACATATATACTAATCATATAATTGCCATAGATATTTACATTTGTTTTGATTTTTCAATTTTTTTTATTGCCAACTAAAGATTCTTCAATGATCAATGATTTTGTGAAACTTGTTTTTCATTCTCTTCAACCTTTATTGTGTTTGAAGATTACGAGTCTCCTTATTGGGAAAATTGTAATCTATGATTGACACCCTTAATAATCTTAATTATAGTTTGATTAGACTTGTTATGTATTTTGATTTTTTGTTGTCTTATTAAAATTCTTTTAAGAGTTTGTAAAAATCTGAAATATCAGTTGTTAGCATAATATATATCATTTTCAAAAAAATTTTTTTGTAAAGTTAATTAAGAGTGATACTGTTCACTTACACATTTTCTAACTTTAAGCTTACAAGATTAGTTTTCACCTCAACAGTAGTACGTGCAATGTTGTTTAAAATTGCATCAGGACTATTTTGAATTTTATCTAACATTTTAAATTCATCATTAGTAGCTAACAAATCCACAACATGAAAGCTTTTCAAGAGTTATTAATTTATTTATTATATGTACCGTTGAGGCTGTCCTTATATCATCTTTCATCTTTCCTACATTGTTATGTGATTTTCTTAAATTCAAAGTCTAATTAGGAAGTATCTAAAATATTGATAAAATAATTTCTACTAGAACTATTAATTTACAAGTAAATATCTATGTAAAGTTTTTCTCAACATAATCTATAGCTTCAATAATTGTAACCTAAGATGATTAGATTTTCCTAATTCTTTTTCTTGATCTACTTTTACATATACTTTCAAAATTTTCAATTTCTATAGCATCATCAATGGCTAGATGATTTAATTTTTTTCTCCTATTGTGCATATCCATGATACTCTAAATTTTTCAAATCATTTGTAGCTTTTTTTGAATATAAATTGATTATCATCCTTTTTGACAAATTATTGCCGTATTTGGGGAAAGAAACCTTAGGATCCAAAATTCAATGTTTTTTTATGCTATGCCCCAATTTCTCACAACGTAAATAATAAAACTAATGGAATTTCAAATGTCCTTTTTCACTTAAAACCATTTTAACTCCTAACTGATTGAATCATCAATCTGAATGTAATCTTCTTTATTCTTCAAATCAATTACAACTTTTTTTATAAAAAAAGAAATCAATGAAACTTGTTGGAAACTCCCTTTTTAAACTAAGTGTATTAGGCAAGGGCCTGTAGGTATACTAATTAATAAATATTTCAACAAATCAACTAAACCAATCAATAAATGCCTAAACAATTATCTAAAGTGATAGTTTCATCTTTTTAATACAAATTCAACTTAAATCTATAAGAATTATAATTCCATGGATCTTAATTAAAGGATGCCTGTGGGGTCAAAGATAGTCAAACATATAAGGATAAGGTTTCTATAAAAAGCAATAAAATATGCAACAATATACGTTTAATTAATATCATATAATTCTATTTATAGCTATATTTCTCATGTTATTGATGCTAATAGTTATTATGGTGCGCTTGTTTTAAAATAATTTATTTAAAATAGGTGGATATCTAGCTTAACCGTAAGGGACAAATGAGAGATGATAAAAGTGATAATTTGAGTAATTTCCATAAAGCAGCTCGTGATAGTAATGTGTGCAACGTACAAGATATATAACATTTAGACCTTAACATATCAAGGAAAATGAGCTTTGAAGGTCAAAAACCTTCTATATTGCAATTAAAGTCGGTAATTCGTATTTTCGTAAGATACTTTTAGAAGATTATTGCAACCTTGTTCATGAGTTAAATGATTGTGAATGCACTCTACTTTACTTGGTAGAATTTAATAATTGATCAAATATCGCGAAACTTCTACTTTCCTATGAATGTCATAAAGATTGTTTTACACGAGATAAAAAGAAAAGAATGTTCATCTACTTGGCTACAATACGTAGGCGATGTTAGGTACTTTCTGAATTATTACATCATGTTTATGGTGAAATTGATAGTGATGAACATTGCATACAGCTTTTACGAGAAAAAGTAAATGGCAATGGCGATGGTGATGGCGATAATCTAATTTATTTATACATCAAGTCTAAGCTTTAAAACTCTTAGTTAAATATTCTTTAAGCATAAATGGTACTGCAGCATTAAATTGCGAATATCAAGAAATAAATATATCTATGTATACAATGGAAATTCATAAATAGGATAAGGTAGATATATTTCAAACTCCTTATATTTACTATATTTTTAATATGTCCAAGACCCAAGAAGATGAGTATATCAAAACAAAAAAAGAAAAAAGAAATATTCTAGATATGGTTCAAAAGATGGCGTGATTTTTAATTTCCGTTTGGATGATTAAAGTGTTAAATCATGATTTATTTGCATTCCGTGTGTTACTTATGACCTTAACTAGTATTTGTATATGTTAAATATATCATTTATTATTCGAAAAAAAAAGAGCTCAAAAAAGAATATTTCCTCTCTTTTAACTTTTCTTTATCATGTTCTCTCTCACCCACTCAAGTATGAAAACTGAACTCCTATTTATTATTACACGACTTTCTATTTAATATTTCCTCTCGAAATCTCTTTCAACAGATCTTATGCCTTCTTGCTTACTTTTAAGATTAGATTAAGTTACATACTTCCCTTTTTCATTGCTTAAAATCAAGAGAGCATTCTTCATTTCCTAATTATTACAACAACTGATACATATATACTAATCATATAATTGTCATAGATATTTACATTGATTTCTCAATTTTTTTCTTACCAACTAAAAATTCTTCTATGATGAAGGATTTTGTGAAACTTATTTTTTATTCTCTTCAACCTTTATTATGTTTGAAGATTATGAGTCATTTTGTTAGGAAAAGTGTAATCTATGATTCACACCCTTAATAATCTTTGTTATAGTTTGACCAGACTTGTTATGTATTTTGATTTTTTATTGTCTTGCCAAAATTTATTTTAAGAGTTTCTAAAAATTTGATATGTGAGTTGTTAGCATAATATATATCATTTTCAAAAGATTTTCTTTGCGAAAGCAATTAAGAGTGACACTATTTACTCACTCATTTTCTAGCTTTGAGCTTAACAGGTTAGATTTCACCTCAGCAATAGTATGCACAATGTTGTTTGAAATCACACCGAGGCTATTTTAAGCTTTGTCTAAGATTTAAAATTCATCATTAGTAGCTTTTAAATCTAGAACATTAAAACTTTTCAAGAGTTACTGATTTATATATTATAAGAACCTATCCATTATTATCTTTCATATATTGTTATATGATTTTCTTGAATTTGAAGTCTAATTAAAAAGGATTCAAAATATTGATGAAATTATTTCCATTAGAGCTGTTAATTTATAAGCAAATATCTATGTAGAGTTTTTCTCAATATCATTTGTAACTTCAATAAGTGTAATCCAAGATAATCGAATTTTCCTAATTCTTTTTCTTAATCTATTTTCACATATACCTTCAAAATTTTCAATTTCTACAGCATCATATGCGGATTTAATAGTTGGAGTGCTAAAATAACAAGATGTTTCAACTTTTTCTCTTATTGTACACATTTATGATGCCTTTAAATTTTCCAAATCATTTGTAACTTTTTTGGAATATAAATTGATTGTTATCTTTTTGACAAATTATTGCCGTATTTTGGAAAAGAAACCTTAAGATCTGAAATTCAACTTTTTTTGACGCTACACCCCAATTTCTCACAACGTACATAATGAAAACGATGGAATTTCAAATATTGCTTTTCGCTTAAAACCATTTCAACTCCTAACCTTATTTAATCATCAATTTGAATGTAATCCTCTTTATTCTTTTATAATCTTCATATTTTCCTTAAATTATCAAAGAAAAGGACATAAAAGATGTTATTTAGAGTTAATTAAGAATTAGAATTTCTTGGATCTCAATTAAAGGATGCTTATAGGGTCTGAGGTGATCAAGCATATAAGAATAGGATTTTCATAAAGAGCAATAAAATATACAACAATATATGTTTAATTAACATCATATGGTTCTATCTATAATTATATTTTCTCTTGTTATTGATGTTAATAGTTATTATGGTGAGCTTGTTTTAAAGTAGTTTGTTTAAAACATGTAGATATTTAACTCACTATGGGACAAAGGAGACATGATAGAAGTGATAATTTTAAGAATTTGTATAAAGCAGCTCGTGATTGTAATGTACGCTACTTACAGGATATATTAAATTTAGACCCTAACATATTGAGTGAAATAAGTTTCAAGGTTAAAAGCTTGTATATCGCAATTAAAGCTGGTCATTTGTATTTATGCAAGATGCTTTTAGAAGATTATTGCAAATTTATTCGTAAGTTAGATGATTATGAATGTACTCCATTTTACTTGTTAGTATCTAATAACTGATTATATATCGTGAAGCTTTTGCTCTCCTATTGACCTAATGGATATTGTTTTTATACAAGATAAAAAAGGGAAAGATGTTAATCTACTTGGTTGTAGTATATAGATGATATTAGGCACTTTTTGAATTATTACATCATGTTCAATGTTCATGGTGAAATTAATAGCGATGATCATTGCATATTGTTGAATAAATGATGTTGAATATTCAATCCATTTATGCATCAAGTCTAACAAATTGCAAGCTTTAAAACCCTTAGTTGAATATTCTTTAAGCATAAATGATATTGTAGCATTAAAGTGTGAAGATCAAGAAGAAAATACTCCTATGCATATAGCAGTAATTCGTAAATAGGACAAGATAAATATTTTTCGAACTCTTGATATTTTCTATATTTTTAATCTATGCAAGACTCACAAAGATGAGTATATATATATATATATAAAGAAATGTTCTAAATATGGCTCAAAAAATGGCATAATTTTTAATTTATATTTGAATGATTAAAGTGTTAAATTATGATTCATTTGCATTATGCGTGTTCCTTAACTAGTATTTGTACATGTCAAATACATCATTTACTACCTAAAAAGAAAAGAAAAAAAAAATAAAGAAAGAAAGGAAAAATAAAAAACATTTTGTGTTTGAGTCTGCCTTTCTCATTTTCTCTGGTTATACCTTCTCTCTTTTAACTTTTCTTAGCCATGTTCTCTCTCTTTTTCTCAAGTATGAAAACTCAACTCTATTCATTATTACATTACTAATATTTTCTCCTAAAATCTCTTTTAATGGATTAAGTGAGCATTCTTTATTTTCTAATTATTACAACAACTCACATACATATACTAGTCATATAATTGCTGTAGATATTTACACTTGTTTTGATTTTTCAATTTTTTTCTTGTCAACTAAAGATTCTTCTATGATAAAGGATTTTGTGAAATTTGTTTTCAATTCTCTTCAACCTTCATTGTGTTTGAAGATTAGGAGTCCCTCCAAAATCTTTTTAAGAGTTTCTAAAAATCTGATATATGAGTCCTTAGCACAATATGTATCATTTTGAAAATATTTTCTATGTTAAGGCAACTAAGAGTGACATTATTTACTCACCCATTTTCCATCTTTGCGCTTACAATGTTAGATTTTACCACACTAGTAGTATGTGCAATGTTGTTTGAAATCACACTGTGACTATTTTGAACTTCATCTCAGACTTAAAATTTATCATTAGTAGCTGATAAATCTACAACCTAGAAGCTCTTCAAGGGTTACTGATTTATACACTATAAGAACTATTGAAGCTGTCTTTACATCATTTTTCATACATTGTTATGTGATTTTCTTGAATTTGAAGTCTAACTAAGAAGGATCCAAAATATTGATGAAATTATTTCCTTTGGAGTTGTTAATTTGCGAGCATATATCTATGTAGAGTTTTTTTTAATGTCATTTATAGCTTTAATGAATGTAATATAAGATGATCGGATTTTCCCAATTCTTTTTCTTGATCTACTTTCATAGATACCTTCAAAATTTTCAATTTCCACAACATCATCTGCAACTTCAATAGTTGTAGTGCTAAAATAATTAAATGCTTCAACTTTCTTTTCCTATTGTGCACATTTACTGATAGGGATTTGTTTACTGGACTCTTAACCTGAACCTAAGCTTAAAGGCTAAAGAGCATGGCCAAGCGAATTCTTTTCTTACAACCCATCATTGAGGAGTCCAAGTTGTTGCATTTGGCCAACATGATTCCCTGGCCAAGCCGAACCCTCTTGTGCTAATCATT
The DNA here is from genome assembly GCA_024138015.1 of Lumnitzera littorea. Classification (NCBI taxonomy): domain Eukaryota; kingdom Viridiplantae; phylum Streptophyta; class Magnoliopsida; order Myrtales; family Combretaceae; genus Lumnitzera; species Lumnitzera littorea. The sequence continues at coordinate 101,686,674 of JAMXBB010000007.1, forward strand.
CATCTCCAGCTGTCAACTTAAACTACATCCTACCACTAACTCAGTTGACCTAAATCTGAACTGAACTAAATATGCTCGAGACAAGTTCACCTTAGAAGAATTATTTGCTTAGCTCAATGCGGTTGACCTACCACCAACCTAACTTTTGTTTTTGAAATTTATAATCTTGATCATATAGAATTGTCTTTTTTACCAAAAAGCCATCAATCTACAAGGAGTCACGTATTCAAGCAACCATGTGACGGAATCCCCTATACAAGATACTCATTTTTGTTGTATTTTTAATTTTTCCCTTATTATTCCTTGTATATTACTTTTTTAGATAATACTCTTTTAGTCTTTTTCATTTTAGGCAAGTTGCCCTAGTTTTTAGGTATAAATACCTACTATACATATAGCCATAATCATCTTATAATCTTATCTCAAAATATTTTGAACATATACTATTTGTGAATATTGCTCTCATTAGCTTATTTGCTTACTTTACTCTTATCCTAATCCTTAAACAAGAATAGGTGGCAATTTTAGGCCAAGCCAAATGAAATTATGTTTCAATTTTGTTTTTCCCGTTGTGTACATCCATTGTTCCTTTGGATTTTCCAAATCATTTGTAGCTTTTTTTGAATATAAATTGATTGTTATCCTTTTTGATAAATTATTGCTGTATTTGGGCCAAGAAACCTCTTTAAGAGGCAATTTTAAGCCAAGCTAAATTCAAGACGATTTTGTCAGCAATCTTTAATGGAAGTTTTATTTTCCTAGAATGTATCCTAATTTTTCTCCTAATTCTTCTTGTAATGCACACTGAACCCCCAACCAACACAACGAAATCACCCTAAATTACAACAACATATCTAAACAAATCAACTACATCAAAATCTCCAAACATCCCATCTACAACAAAGTGTCTAAGAAACCAAACTTCACAGTTACGACTGACCCCTCACAATATGGTCTAAACACGCTGTACTATTATTTAAACTTAATGGTAACTGTAATATGAAATATCATACTAATTATATATTTTGTAATTATGAACATTAGTAAGAGTCACTGTAGAGCAAATAGTGAATGAATAGTTGAAAAATGACACTTAAGCAATAAAAAAGCTCCATTTCTTCTTTCAAGTATATATAAAGTATTCACAAAGTATGCATCAATTATAATAAAAAATGTTAAATAGCTAAAACTAGTGATGAGCTAGTATCGTCAGTATTGTCGGCATGTATATGCATGCGCATCTTGAGTGTTTGGGTTAGGCTAGATGTTGAATGTGATGGAGAAGGGTTAGGGTTCGTATCTCATCATGATAAAAGGATGAAAGAGAATGATCTCGAACATGTTTCTAGAACTGTAGAGTTTAGTATTAGATGAGTTGAGAGAAGAATTGGGTTGAGCCAAGGGCTTAGTATTATTTTAATTGCATTGTAATAAGCTTAAGATAATTAGGTTAGTAGTATAGCCCACCTGCATTTTATTTAGTTCATTCTAAATATTTTATTTAGTTCATTATTATGACAAAATATCGGGGAATATTTTTTTTTTAACTAAATCCATATATCATTACATAAATATACATAGCGTAGTGACTAAAAAAATCAATGAGAAAACAAAATACAATGTTGCTCCCCAAATTATTGCTCATATCTAAGTAATTGAACTTTGCATTCAAAGCTTGTAAATGAGTTGTCTTCTTTATCGACTTTTATGGTGTCACCTACACCATTTGGTATTAGAACCTCATTGGTAGATGGTTAGAACCCGTGCATCTAAGAAGATGGAAGAATCTGTTAAGTTTATATTAAAGGAACAAGATGAGAAATACAACAAGTTGATTAGTACCTTTATTGAATTATTGCAAAAACAACAAGAATCCTTCCTACTGCCCCTAGTTGACCTATGAAAACAAGTTTAGGTTATTGCTAGTACACTAAACAATGGGAAAACCATGGTTAATGATAATGATGCATCAATTGGAACTTTCAGTCTAATCAGCCTAGATGTGTACATTGAATCATCATATCAGGTACCTATTAGGTTCGCTAAACTTGATTTCCTTGTGTTCAATAGGGATGACCTGAAGAATTGGCTCATTAAGGTAGAAAATTATTTCACGCTTGATGATAATCTTGCACATTTATGAGTTAGGGTTGCTTTTATGCATTTTGAAGAGAAAGCACTGCATTAGTACAACTCATTGATTCAAAATAGAAATGTGACTACGCCCATGACTTAAGAAGAATTAGTGATTGAAATGCAAATTTGATTTGGTGATAAGGCGTATGAGGATCCTATGTTAGATTTTAAAGATTTGAACTAACATGGTATTATGCAAGAGTGCTTGGAAGAGTTTGAAGTGCTTGGAAGAGTTTGAATATTTATCTACCTTGGTTCATCTTCTAGAACACCACCTTATCAGTTGTTTCCTTATTGGGTTAAGAATAGAAATACAATACCTAATAAGGATGTTCTGACCATAGACATTAACTCAGGTTATCTCCTTGGCCAACATACAAGAAGCCATTAGCCATGCCCTTTAATCTAAAACCAAAACTACTCACCATACTAATTCCTATATACTTAACCTGTATACATATTATATTGCTTCAACCGATTGCAATTACCCATACCTAAAGCTCTTACCACCAACTACTACTACTCCTTTAACTAGACCTAACAACCAAAATTTACCCCAAAATACAAACAGAACTTATTCCAATAGACTCAATACCCAACTAGCCAACCTAAATTGAAACCCTAGACGTATGATAACTAATGAATTAGAAGAGAAACTTATTTAAACATCAATGTTTTAAGGATGATGATAGTTGAGAATAGTGATGATCATTATTTAGAAGAGGTAGCTCTTGATGCTAATACAAAGAACATAGAAGTTCCCATCGAAGAATAGTTATCAAAATTGACTTTAAATTCCTTAAGTCCATAACAAGATGTCAGTGTTATGAGAATGACTAGTTTCTCAAAAAAAAAAAAAAAGGAAGCTTAGTGTTTTGATTAACAATGGAAGTTCCTTCAACTTCTTAGACGTGAGTCTTGCTAAGGATTTGGGTTGCAATGCTGAATCAATATCACCCTTTAAGGTAATGTTGACTAATGGAACACCTTTGGTTTCGAACAGCAAGATTTCACTCTTTTGCTTGACTATACAAAACTATAATTTCAAGGTAAAGGTTTTTCTGTTGCCCTTGAATGGTTATAATGCTGTGTTAGGCATTCCATGGTTAGTTAATCCTAGAGATATTACTTGGAACTTCTAACAACATATGATGGCTTTTGTACTAAGTGGAATCAATTGTTTGTTACAAGGAGAAGGTGATATTGTTCAAGCCATTGAAAGGAATGTATTGGCTAAAATTGTGGAAGGAGCAATGTTATGGTGTGATTTACAGTATTAAGTACTAGATGAGGAAGGTGGTGAAGATGTTGCTGAATAGCCATTATCTCCACTTTTGGTTGAATTATTGGAGGAGTATTGTGATCTTTTTAAGAGCCACGCTTACTACTGCCTCATAGAAGCCATGATCACAAAATCCACTTATGTGATAATGCTTTAGCAGTTAATTTAAGGCCTTATCTATACTCTTTGATGCAAAAGAATGTATTAGAGGAAATAATTCTTGAAATGTTGAGACAAGGCATGATCTGACCTAGCCATAGTCCTTTTTCTTCGCCCATAGTATTGGTGAAGAAAAAGGATAACGCTTGAATAATGTGTGTTGATTATGGGGAATTAAACAAGCTTACCATTAGGGATAGATATCCTATTCCCTTGGTCGAAGATTTGTTTGATGAGTTACGTGGGCCTTGCTACTTTAGTAAATTGGATTTAAGATCCAGATATCATCAAATTTATATGAACCCAAGTGACACATATAAAATTGCCTTTAAAACTCATGAAGGACAATATGAATTTATGGTAATGCTTTTTAGGCTTACTAATGCACCTTCAACTTTTCAAGGGTTGATGAATGATCTATTTAGATGTTATTTGTGGAAGTTTATATTGTTATCTTTTTTTTTTTTTTAATGATATCCTCATTTATAATGGTGGCATTGATAAGCATATTACTCACCTTCAAGTAGTGTTTAATATCTTAAGGAAGGAAGTTCTTTATCTTAAGAGAAGTAAATGTGTATTGGGTGTTACTCATATTGAGTATTTGGGTCATGTTATCTCTAGGCATGGTGTTACAATAGATTACAAGAAGGTGGCAACCATTTCTCATTGGCCTAAGCCTTCTAACATTAAGTAGCTTAGGGGATTTCTTAGAATGGCTGGCTACTACCGACGCTTTATCTAAGGCTATGGAGCACTTACTAGGCTGTTGACCACATAACTCAAGAAGAACGGTTTTAATTGCAATAAGGAGGCTGAAAAGGCTTTCACAAGGGTTAAAGAAGCTCTCACCTAGGCACCTATCCTTAAGCTATTGGATTATTCCAAATGCTTTATGACAGGGATCGATGGAGTTAAGACTGTCTAAATGCAAGAGTCACATCTAATAACTTACTTAAGTAAGTCACTTGGACCTAAGCAAATGAGGTTATCCATTTATGAAAAATAGATGTTGGCACTTATGCATGTATTGCATAAATGGTACTACTATTTGATTGGATGACATTTCATTATCAAAATAGACTGTTAAAGTCTAAAATATCTATTGGAATAGCAAGTTATTGCTTCTTGCCAACAAAAAGGGTTAACAAAGTTCCTATGACTTTACTACGAGATCCAATTCAAGAGTGGTAGTTACAACAAGGCTGCTAATGCCTTGTCATGAGTTACTACAATAGATCTTAGGGCTCTAACTTACGCAACAACTACATCTCCTAACATACTGGAAGTAGTGCAAAATAGCCAACATTATCAAGCCTTGATTGGTAAGCTTAGCAGGGGGAAGATGCGCACAATTATACTTGTATTGATGGGTTGTTGAGGTGTAGAGGAAGGTTGGTTATAGGACCTAACGAAGAGCTAAGAAGTAAGCTATTATCATTGTTTCATGATGGTGTCTTAGGGGATTACTCAGGTTCACAAGTTACTTTCAATCATTTACACGCAATATATTATTGGCCGAGTAAGGAAAAGGGCATATGACAATAGGTTAGAGAATGTAAAGTTTTCCAAAGACATAAATTTGAGAATGTGGCTACTCCTGGTCTTCCATAGCCATTGTTGATACCAAAAGGCTATTAGATTGATATTTTAATGGACTTTATTGAAGGTCTACCTGAGTCACATGGAAAGGAGGTGATAATGGTAACTATTGATCGGCTTAGTAAGTATAGTCACTTTATGAGCTTAGTTCATCCTTATAATGTAGAATAGATGGCTAAGACTTATCTAGAAAACGTATACAAATTGCATGGACAGCATAATTCAATCATCAATGATTGAGGCTTAATTTTTATTAGCAATTTTTAAAGTGAGTTTTTCAAACTACAAGGAGTAGAATTAAGATTGTTGACGGCTTACCATCCTTAAATGGATGATCAAACAAAATTAGTCAACAAATGTTCAGAAACCTATTTCAAGTGTGTTTCAAGAGAAAAACCTAAGAAGTAAAGCGAATATCTTGCATGAGCCGACTAGTGGTATAACACCAATTACAATTCTAAGGCTAATGCTACACCATTTGAATTACTCTATAGATACTCCCCATTGCTTCATCTACACTATGTACTAGGGGACTTATGGAATGATGAAGTGGACAAATTGTTATGTGATTAAGAACATACTATCAAGTTACTCAAATTTCATTTGAAATGGGCACAGGATAGGATGAGATAGATAGTTAATAGATCTCGAAGTGGAAGAGTATTTTAGATTGGTGATATGGTTTTGGTGAAGTTGCAACCATATAAATAATACAATATACGATACTCTAAGATGCATAAATTATCTCTTAAGTATTTTAGACCTTACAAAGTACTTAATAAGATAGGAGAAGTAGCAAATAAGCTCAATTTACCTACACAATTGAACATCTATGCTACCTTTCATGTTTCCCAATTGAAGCGATTCATCGTTGGTAAACACCGGCCATCTACCTCTCTTCATCCAAAGATAGTTGATGAACCTTTAGTACCTAAGGCAATTTTGAGTAGACATATGATAAAAAGGGGTTCATCCACTGATACACTTGTGTTGGTTAAGTAAAAGGATCATCTAGATAGTAACACAACATAGGAGTTCTTCTATGATCTCTCACTATGATTTAAAGAATTATCCTTAGGGATAGGGGTTTTTAAAGGGGAGGTCACTGTTGTATGTGATGGAGAAGGTTTATGGTTTGTGTCTCATTGTAACAAAGGGATGAAAGGGAAGAGTGATGGGAATTATCTCAAATATGTTTCTAAAATTGTGAAGTTAGTGTCGTATGAGTTGAGAAAAGGATTAGATTGGGCCAAGGGCTAAGTACAGTAATACTATTCTTGATAGGAATCAACTCCTCAAACCAGTCATACACTGCTAAGCTAGAGGACTTCACGGAGAATACTAGCTCTAAACCTAATTCAAGATGAGAACTCTTATTCCAATCTCCATCTTTCACACTATTGCCAACTCGAGTGCCAAGCTTTCATTAATACCAACATAATTTCCAAGTTGCTAAGCAATTATGCCAACCTACCAAGCATGCATGCCGACTAGCCAAGTAGCCATACCTATTACAGAGCTCATATCATGATTGAGGCAACTCTCAAGCCGACCGACATTAGACCTATTTCCTTGTTGGGCTGTCAAGACACTCAACTTAGAGAGAATCATAATGTCTTTCAATACCTAAGCTCTAACCTGAATAGGTCAACTTTAACTGTTGACTTTCTTTTGACCTCATCCGAGCAAGATCCTACAATTTCCAAGCGGCCTCAAAATTCATTTCAGCTTAGCTAATCACACTATAAGCCAGTCACCTCTTGACATATGTCTTCTAGAACATTATTTTAGGATGATTCTTACTTTTTCGTACAGTATATTATTTGCCATTTTTACCCCCTTTTAAGAATGTTTTGGGAATCTTTTGTATATTATCCATTTTATCTTACCCTTATTTAGTGTAATCTTAGTTGAGGGAATATAAAGACCTCACTTTCTTGTACATAAACAACACATTACATTATTGATTATTACAAGTTTTCTTTCTTGAGCAACCTTAGTGTTTTCACTTGTCTATTAACTCTTATTCATTTCTTTTAGTAAGGAGTAGCGAGTGACCCTAGTTCAGCATTCATGAGTCATATCGAGTGCTTAGATTAAGCTGAGTAGGATCAATTGGTAGCTGCTCAAATTTGCTAACCCCTTCTATTTTCTTTTTGTTCTCGTCTGTTGTGGTGCAACCTTCATATGTATAGCCTCATAGATGCATAAGCTCCGCCTGTATCAAAGTACGATTCTGAGAGGGATTGTGTGAGGTTTAGTGAAGTTTTTGTTTATCTTTGCTATTAGTGGCTACTATGTTCCTTTCGTAGTTGCTACAGTATGTTTGAATAAAGTAAGTTTTGAAGTTGTAAGTTATGAAGTGGAGGTTTGTGGATTGGTAAGTGTCATTCCTAATGTTACTCTATTTTTCACTATGAAAACAAAGCAAGTCCATTTCTGTTATATTTGAGTGTATCTTAGGTGTTAAAGTTATTAAAGTGTGTTAGTAAGGTTTTGGGTAATAAGTAGAAGTGTTTGTTGTGTATATTTTAGATTTAAGTGTTTAAGGCATTATTGGAGACTTGAGTAGTGTTGCTCATGTTAACGAAGGTCAAAATGATAGTAGTACCCCTAGGTTAGTTCATAACAAACTTGATAGACTCACTAACCTTATTGAGAGTCTAATTACTACAATGTAAGTCAACAGGTAGCAACCACAGGTTATGCCTCATCATAACCTACCTAAGGATGTTCTTGAGAGATAATATGGCTAAGGTAGCTTAGCTAATCACCCAATTCGACCCCATTGAGTTAGAGGAGTTGTAGACCGAGCTGCTAAATGAAGGTTAGAGTTACAACAGATAGAGGAGGATGTTGATGAGGAAGATGTAGAGGTCGCTGGAGAGGGAGAAGAATAAGTTGAATATTACCAAGCATAAGAGTGAGGACATTGAGCTCCTTGAGGACTTGACAATGTTAAGGTCCAAATCTTGCCCTTTAGTAGAAGTGAAGATGCAGAATAGTACTTAGAATGGGAAGAGAAAGTAGAGAAAGTGTTCGACTGTTATGGATATACTAATGTGATTAAGGTTCGACTTGTTGCCCTTTAATGGAAGTGAAATTTTCTCGAGTCGTATACCATGCCTCATTTCTCTATGGACTCAAATATGAGATTTGTAATATTGTGCAAGTGCAATGGTTCTACACATTAGAAAAGGCCATTAAAGTAGTGTAGAGAGTTGAAAAGGAAAGGAGAAATGCCCTAAACAAACCTGAGTCGAGTTTTTCCCAAGCTCCTATTTCGTGCCAATTTGCTCATGTCGAGTCGAAGAGGCTAACCCAAGTTGAGGAAAAGCCTGATTGACGTAACGATAGAGTAGGCTAAAAGAGTCAAGCTGAGGATAGGCTAACCCAAAGGAATATGAGAAAGGACAAGCCTCTAAACAGAAGATCAATGAGGTGAAATGCTTTAAATGCTTGGGTTTTGGACACATGGTTGTTGAGTGTTTAACCTATCATAGTGCTTCAAGCAGATGTAGTGGATAACACTTATGAGAGCGAGCCAGAGGAGGAGAAGATTACTAGGAAAGTTGAAGTCAAGGAGGAAGAGGAAACTTATGTTTATGCTGACTAGGGAGAAATAATGACACTAGTATTGAAGCGAGTGTTAAGTTCCTTGTCGAGCTTTGAAGAAGACTGAAGAGAAAATTTATTCTACACTAAGTGTACCATTAAGGGCAATGATAACTCTTATTCTAAACATATTTCATATGGTGATTTTATAGTATTTCCCTTACATTTTTGGTTTTCTTTAAAGAAATTGATACTTAATTGAGTAAAATTTTGATTTCAAGGTTTGAACGTGTTATTGGATTAAAAACGAAGAAAAGGAATCAAGTTTCACTTAATTTGGAGTTCAAATGAATGAGTTATAAAGTTTTGAAGTTATATAGTTTGGGACACGGTCGTGTCCTCAAGTTATGTCCATCCAGGAAAATTTGCCAAGGTCAGAAAGTTACACAACTTGGGGACACGACCGTGTATCAGGCCGTGTCTGGTGACGAAAACAGAAACCTTACAATACATTATAAAAGGACATATTAGGGTTTCAAAAGAAGAGAGAGACACTAGAAAAGAGAAGAGACTTGAGGAGAAGGAGAAGAAAAAGGCGAAAGCAACACCAACTTCAAGATTGGAGAGATTTTTCATCAACCAAAGGGGTTTTTCAAGTTTTATTTTATGTTTTTTATGGAACTCATTTTTAGTTTCATTATGATAGCTTAAAATTCGTGTATTTAGGATTATGAAACCTAGGGTTTCATGTGACTCTTGGGTTGATTTATAATTTTCAATAAAGTTTATATCTTTTCTTGATTCAATTATGTTGTTTAATTGTTGATTCATATTTCTAGAGTATCAATTTATGATATTATGCATGATGATTGAGAAATTACATGTGTAATAAGATCTTTGCATAATTGGAGAGAATTGCATGTATACTTAGAGATAAGATACATGTTTCTTTCGGAAAGTTGATTGTTTGTGTGGGAATTCATTATACATTAATGCAATTCTAAGTTATATTACTAAGTGAAGAGATTCTGGTAAATAATTTAGGATTAGGGTTAATATGCTTGAGAAATGTATTAACTTTAATTGTGAATCCCTCTGGTCAAGGATAATAGAAATTGAATTGAATTGAATATAGTTTAAGCGGTCACATGTTAAACACTAGGGGAAATAATTCCTAAATACGTTATTGCATACTTGAAGTCGTTCTTAGTTTTATTGCTTTCTAAATTGTTTAATCAAGTCTCATAGTTAGTTTAGTTTGTTAATTTCAGTATTTTTAATTCATTCAACTCATCACAATTTTCCGGTTAGATAATAGAGCTAAGGTTAATATTAGTACTCAAAGTCTCTAAAGGATCGACTCGGACTCACATCTGTAATATTAAAACTGATAGGTGCATTTGCCTGATATCAGGCAACTTATGCACTATCATTATGAATGGAGGGAGTTGTACCAATGTCATTGCACAATGCTTCCTGTAGAGGTTAGGACGGTTGACCTCTAAACACCCCTGACTGTATAAGCTATGCTAGTTACATGACAATGGTACCTTGTACGTCACTAAAGAAGTATCTGTACCTTTTAGTGTTAGGAATGTGTATGGGGATGAAGTGATATGTGATGTCGTCTCTATGGGAGCTTCATATTTGTTACTTAGACTACCTTGATTGTTCAATCGATGTGTTACTCATGACAAATATAAGAATACCTATGCCTTTGTTAAGGATAGAAAGAAGATCATACTGCAACCCATGATGCTGATGCTAACCTAAGCGAATGAAACCTAATAACCAACTCACCTAAGCTAGTAAGAAGAAAGCCTTAGTGATGAGTTGAAGAAAGTTTTAAGCTATTGAGAAGGCCTATGAGCCTATGTTCTTATTGATCAAAAGATTGCTAGAGATGAGAAATATGGAAGAAATGCCTAATGAGATTCGAAGATTGATTGATGAATTTTCCAACCTGTCCCCTAAAGAGTTGCCTAAGGGATTACCCCCAGTTCGAGGCATAGAATATTATATTCATCTACAGCCAAGTATAGTCCTACAAAATTGACTTGCCTATAGAATGAATCTTGAGCATGTTGTTGATCTGAATAGGCAAGTGGATGAGCTTATAGAGTAAGGCTATGTGAGGGAAAGCATGAGTCTTTGTACCGTACCAGCTTTGCTTATCCCAAAGAAAGATGGTTTAGGTATATGTGAATCGATAGCTGTATTACTATTAAGTACAGATATCCAATACTAAGGCTCAATGACATGTTAGATGAGCTTCATGATGCTAAGGTATTCTTGAAGATTAACTTATGAAGTGCTTACTACTAAATTCACATGAGGCTTGGTGGTGAATGAAGACTACTTTCAAGAATAGGCATGGTCTCTATGAATAGATGTTTATGCCATTAGGAGTTACAAATGTATCGAGACACCTATGCGGCTTATGAACAATGTGATGCATCCACTGATTGAAAGATGTGTAGTCGTATGCTTTGATGACATATTAGTATACAGTGTCGATCTAAACAACCAAGTTCAACACCTTAAAGCTATTTTTGACATTCTACAGGCTAAGGAGTTGTATGGGAACCTAGATAAGTGTATATTTTGGCAAGGAGAAGTTGTCTTTCTTAGGTATGTAGTTTTTAGAGACAGAATCTGAGCAGATGAGGAGAAGTCCTAAGTTGTCTTGGAATGGTAGATGCTGAAGAATACCACTGAAGTACAAAGTTTTCATGGCCTTACTTCTTTCTATAAGTAATTCATTAAAAACTTCAATACAATTGTAGCCCTTTTGACTAAGTTCACCAAGAAGAGCAAAAGATTTTGATGGAATGACCTAAGCTGAGTAAAGCTTCAAGGAAATCAAAGAGAAGCTCATTACTACCTTTGTTTTGGCTTTACTAGATTTTGACAAATTGTTTGAATTAAAATGTAATGCATCAGGCATTGGTATTAGTACTGTCCTAAAGCAGGAATGTTGACTAGTCGCTTATCACAATAAGAAGCTCAATAGTGCCACACTAAACTACTCAGTGTACGAAAAGGAGTTATACTCTCTTTTCGGAGCTCTTACTATTTGGCAACACTATTTGTTACCTCGAGAGTTTGTAATTTATATGGACCATAGGTTTTTGAAGCATCTTAGTAGTCAAAACAAACTTTCGAAGCGACTAGCAAAGTGGTTGGAATTTATGGAAGGCTTTTCTTATGTAATTCAGTATAAGAAAGGAAGTGTTAACATGGTCGCAGATGCCTTGTTACGTCGACAAACCTTACTAACTACCTTATAGACGAAATTAATGAGATTTTTCCTTATCACCGAGCAGTATGTTGAAGACCCCCATTTTGGTCCTATTCTTAAGCAGTGCAACGAATGAGTTACTATTGGATGATATTATCTAAATGATGGCTATCTATTCAAGGAAAGAAGGTTATGCATACCAAGCTGTTCTACACGCGAGTTATTGGTGAGAGAAGCTTGTAGTAATGGATTATCTGGTCATTTTGGAGAGATCAAAATAGCTGACTTATTGAAAGAGAAATTTTGTTTGCCTAGTTTAGCTAAGGATGTTCATAAGGTAGTTGGTAATTACAAAGTGTGCAAGAGAGCTAAAGGGAAGAGAGAGCTACATGGAGAGTATATGTTTTTGCCTACATTGACCTTACCTTGGGCCAACCTCAACATGAACTTTGTCTTAAGGTTGCCTCAACATCTAGAGGAAAAGATTCAAAATTTGTTGTCATGGACCACTTTAGCAAAATGGCACACTTCTTCCCGTGCTATTAAACTAGTGATGCTTTATATATTACCAATTTGTTTTTACAAGAAGTTGTCCAATCACATGGAGTGCCAAAGACCATTGTTTTAGATCGAGATATGAAATTCCTTAGTTATGTCTAGAAGACACTTTAGAGAAGACTTGAAACTAAACTTGTGTTCAGCTCTATAGCCATCCTCAAACTGATGGCCAAATTGAAGTAGTGAATAAGATACTAGGCAATTTACTTCAAGCTCTCGTAGGGAAGAATTTAAAAGATTGGGATTTGTGTCTACTAGTTGTAGAGTTTGCGTACAATCGAATTATCTACAGTACTAATGGGAAGACTCCTTTTAAGGTCATTTATGGCTTTAATCTCACTATGCCCTTAGATATGTCGATACCCCCGTAGTTGCTGAAGAGAGCCAATTTAGAGTCACCCAAACCCAAATTATAAGAATTACACCAGTCTATAGTAAGGAAGATTGCCATGTTCTATCAGAGATGATAAGAAATCGATAGTCATGGCCACCACACTATTTCTTTCAAACCAAGTGACTTAGTATGGATTCACCTTAACCAAAAAAGATTTCCACACTTGAGACAAAGCAAATTCTCTCCATGAGTTGATGGTCCCTTCAAAGTCTTGAGGAAGACCAACCATAATGCTTACCAGATTGCATTGCCTAAGAACTATAATGTTTCCTCCACCTTCAATATATCCAACATGATTTCCCATAAGCTAAAAGGAGACCCAGTTGATGCTAGAATAGGGCAAATGCAAGAAACCCCTTCAGATTTGAGGACAAATCCTTCTAACCCTCAGGTAAATGATAGGAATCAACTCATTGGACTAGTCACACGTAGTCAAGCTAGAAAACTTTAAGGACTCACATGGAGAATACTAGCTCGAAACCTCATTTAAGATGAGAACTCTTATTTAGATCTCTATCTTTCACATTATTGCTGACCTGAGTATTGAGCTTTCATAAGTGCAAATACAGTTTTTGAGTTGCTAAGCAATCATGCTGACCTGCCAAGCATACATGTTGACCAACCGAGTAGCCATACCTATTGCTGAGCTTATACCATGATCCAGGAAACTCTTGAGCTAACCAAAATCAAACTTATGTCCATATTGGGCTGTTGAGACACCTGACTTAGAGAAGATCAAAATGACCTTCAATACTTAAGCTTTGACCTATCTAGGTTAGCTCAAACTACTAACTTTCTTTTGACTTTGTTTAAGTAGGATCCTATAACTGCTAAACGGCCTCAAAATTCATTTCAGCTTAACCAACTGTACTATAAGCCCCCAGTTGCCTCTTGACACGTGTCTTCTAGCATATTATTTTAGAATGATTCTCTAATTTTCCGTATAGTGTATTATTTACCATTTTTACCCCTTTTAAAAATATTCTAGGAATCTTTGGTATATTATCCATTTTATCTTTTCCTTATTTAGTATAACCTTAGTCGAAGTCATATAAATACCTCACTTCCTTGTACATAAACAACACACTGCATTATTGATTATTAGAAGTTTCCTTTCCTGAGAAACCTTACCGTTCTCATTTGTCTCTTAACTCTCATCTACTCCTTTTAGCAAAGAATAGTGGCAAGTGACCTTAGTTCACATTCATGAGTCATATTAAGTGCTTATATTAAGTTAAGTAGAATCAATTGGTGTGTCATATCTAATTGGTAGCTACTTAGATTTGCTAACCCCTTTTATTTTCTTTTCATTCTCGTCCATTGTGGTGCAACCTCTATGTGTACAACCCTAATGATGCATCAATTTTGATTGCATTGTAATAAGCCTAAGATAACTTGGCTAGCAGTATAGCCCACCTACATTTCATTTAGTTCATTCTTTATACTGCATGGTAGTTAGACTCACATGCTAATATCATTTATCATACACATGTTCACATTTGTACATGATAGAATATTGGGGAATATATATATATTTGTAACTAAATGCACACATCACTACATAGATACACATAGTGTGGTGGTGAGTAAAAAAATCAATGAGAAAACAAAATACAACATTGCTTCTTAAATTGTTGCTCGTATCTAAGTAATTGAACCCTACATTCAAAGCTTATGACTAAGTTGTATTCCTTATTTAACTTTTATGATGCCATTTACATCACTAAGGCTGTACCATTTGGTCTGCATTCAATTGTATGATTTGTGCCCTATCCTTAGCATAAGTACCAGAGCATGATGCATACTTGGTGAGTTTTAAGTACAACAGTTTGACTATTTCTCCCCTTTGTCCATGTATTGTAAGGCGAGGTGTAGTTATAACCTTGAAGATTTGCTCATTGTAGTCAAAGATGATAACATGGTGGCTACTTACTGCTTTGCGACATCTATAAAACTTTCTCTCAGTAAATTTAGTCAGCACCTTACCCATGCCTATTTGATTCGCTTTCTTGATCCGATGCTAATTGAAGTAGTCGTTGCAATTATAAAAGATTTTTTTTTTTTTTTACCAATGCTGTAACAAGCAGGTTCCTAACGTCCTTAAGTGCATTGTTATAACTCTCAACAATATTTGTGGTCCCATGATCGAAGCGAGCTCCATCATCATATGATAGAGTCCACATCCTTAGATGCAACTCTCTAAAGTACATCCTAGTATGAGGGCTCATTATCTTAGCCTCATCGTAGTACACTTGGAATTTGTAAGGTTGCAACTAGTATGCTACCTTCTTTATTACTTCTTTACATTCCTTGTTCTTAACTTGGGAATTGAAGTTGCTAGCAACGTAGCGAATATACAATGACTACTACTACCCATTTGGTTACATTGCATTTTATCCCTTAATTGTGGACCTTATTCTAGAATGATAGTTAGAGATCAAATAAATGTCTATATGGCCCTTTAGTATACACTTCAAGAACCAACCCCAACTATCCTAACACTCCTTATCAACCAAAGAAAATCTAAGCGGGACAGTATGATTTTTGCCATCAACTCCAATTGTAATAAGAAGCTTATGCTTATACTTCCTATAGAGAAATGTGTCGTCAGTGGTAATCATAGGCTTGAAAACAGCATAATAGTTAATTTTGAATATTTAGGTAAGAGACAAACAACTATTTGACCGATACGACAAGTGTCGATTGTGGTATTGTACCTATAATGTATGAAGTTCTCAATATACAGTCCAAATACTTTATCAAAGAACACATGACTTGTAGTATCGCTATCTCGCTACTTCCACTCTACCATGGTACCTAGTTTGGCCTCTTGAATGGCATATAAAAGATGTGGCAGCACTGCATATGATTCCTCCCACCTTCCATAAACCTATTCTATTGCTTTGCGCTTTGCCTCCTAGACTCTCTTTATGTGTATAGTATAACCATATTGCTTACAAAGGGTAGCTTGAAGATGTTTCACCTTGATACTCAGTGATTCTTGTACTTTCTTAATAAAAAATCAAGAAAAAGTGGTTGAATCTAATTGAGGGTAGTCTTAACTAACAATAGGATATAAGCACGTATGTGGGCCCACGAACCTAGTTATCACAAAGCATCCAACATGCTTTTTCTTGCATGCTCGTAGTCTCTACTTGCAACCCTTTTCTTAATCAGCACATTTCATTGACCATATAGTAGGGTTGGACTCCTTTCCTACAAAGTTGTGATGATTCAAAACATCATGCATTTTTACTATTATTTGTAAGTATTCTTTATTCGAGAACCTCATTCCTACCTTAAATTCATTACAAAAGCTTCATTCACCATCATTTACACTCTCTTTAGATAATATAAGTGCATGACCAATTCTTGTCGTATAGAATGGTATGGGTTCTAACCTCCCAATCGCATCAACATCTATGGTCAACCCTTACCTCCAATCATTTCTCCTACTCGACCCTTAAGCTTCTTTCACTTCTTAGAGCCATCCTTCACTTTGACCAATATCAACATTAGAATTGGTATCATCTAAGTCTTCGTCAATGTCCTTAGAAGCGAGTTCATTCTTTACATCTTTATTAGATTTGTACATAATTAGTATGTTGCTTTGACGGGGCATGCGACTGCTACTCGGTATATTACTATATGGAATCGACTGAGATTAAAACACTTGAGTTTCTACTTAAATCCCAACATTTCCGTCATGCCCTCTAAAATCGCACTGAACAGTTAGGGGATGTTAATTTCATGAACTTCAACATACATTTTTGTCGAATTGCTTACTCCACTACATTCCTATGAGGATGCTAATAACTATTGGATGTCATAATTGTCATTTATAGGAATGACACAAAACATGTTCCTACTCTCCCTTATTAGGGGACATTTGTCAATTAAATTGACCTAGTGAGTCATCATGTCAATTTGGAGCCGATTACATATCAAGCTAACAAATTGATCAAAAGTTGCTTCAATTGATACTGCAACTAATATTATTGAGTGCCTATTATCGCATACCCCATCTTTTCCTTCTACAATATTTCCTCCAGTATAGCAAACTACCCTTACATTATCCATTTTCACCTATTTGTCACATTAACTAGATAAAATTCACAACATGGAAACAACCCATATCTTATATGTACAGTTAAACATTCATAAATACCTATTGATACAATAACTAAATTAAATATGCAGAAGCAAGCTCCTTATGACAATTAATTAATTACTAACTATTTTTTATACAAAAACTAACTTACTCAACCAATTGCATTAATACTAATAGATCTCCTTATATTATATATTACGAGCACATGTATAATACATTAACACAAACAATTTGGTATGTAAAAAAACTTCCTAAAATTGATTAAAAGAGGAAAAAAAGCTACCTTTTTGTTTGTTGTCTTTTAGAGAGAGAAATTGAGGAGATTGTTTTTTATATCATTTTCAAAAAATTTTTCCAAAGATGTGTTGACACTACATTATTGTACAAAATCTACAATTGATTTGAAAAAAAAAAAGGAATGGAAATTGCAATAGGTAATGAGGAGATGGCGGATCGGTTTTTAGAGAGAAAGAACTTTTGCGAATGAGAAACAATGAAAAAGAATAAGGCAATCTTGGCTAGAATAAAATGTAATCCAAAATCGCCTCTTTTCAATTAAATAAAAGAGGCAATTTTAATTACCATTTTCTTGGAAATATTTTCCTCGGAAT
Source organism: Lumnitzera littorea (assembly GCA_024138015.1). Lineage (NCBI taxonomy): Eukaryota > Viridiplantae > Streptophyta > Magnoliopsida > Myrtales > Combretaceae > Lumnitzera > Lumnitzera littorea. The sequence continues at coordinate 101,704,323 of JAMXBB010000007.1, forward strand.
CATACTTTTAATTTTTATTTTCGCAATTTTTTTTCCTTTTCCCCAACTTCAAGTGGACTGAATCTTATGGTATTAGTAACCTATAACTATATGTAAACTATATTATATTTATTAGGAACTCCTTCTCGTACATACTATAAAGCAACCCAAGTGGAGAAATAAGATGTGAGCTCATCATCTCTCTCATCAACTAAAAAAAATGGAGAGCATCAATTTTTTTTTTTTTTATTTTCTTCAATTAACATAATAATATAAAATACCTCACCTCACTTTAGTTAACATAATAACTACTCATGACGTATTTCAATGAAAAATGAAAGAAATATCGAAGGGGACTTTAGTGAGGTAAAGAGATTACTCCTTGGATGGAAAGTCTAAATTAGAGGGGAAGCAAACAAGAGGCATGTTAGGAAAATGAAGAAAAGCACCATGAAACTGCATTGCATTGGAATAAGAAATAAAATGAAGGAAAAATGAAGAACCAGATGATCTAGATGTGTAACCGGAACAATTGACCACAGATTACGAGTTTGGCAATAGGGTTCACAATAACTCAACCTCAGCTAGATCAAAATCAATAACAAAATATTCTAAGCTGTAGTCATCAAGTACTTATGAAACATAAAGTGGATTAACCATGAAGCGAACAAACTTGAGGCAGCTTAGTAAGAAGAAGAAAATGAGTGAATCGATTGACGAAAATCAAATGATTAAAGAATGTGGTTAGAAAAGAAGAAGTTAAATCAAAGCTATTATGTCCATCTCAACTTGCAGTCGGAAAATTGAATCTAAGTAGGAAAACTCTATCTTCATTGTCTCAAGCAATAAGTGAGGTGAAGAAGAATGACTTAATAGATGTTGAGAGTGCGAAGTAACCTATGGGTGTGTGTGTGTGAAATGTCATTTGTTGATTATATTTGGCCATTAATGTGATGGTCATTGAAGAATGAGAGAAAAGAACAAAGGGGACAAGAGATTGTATGAGAGAGAAAGACTTAGAGGGTAGAGATGGAGAGGTTTGTGTTAGAAATAGAAACGGAGAAGAGAATATTAAGGAGAGATGGAAAATGACAAACTATGTTTAAAAAGGAGAGACATAGTACAAGGTTATTAATGTGATAGAGACAAAATGAAGAGAGGGAAAATGAATAAAATAAGGTTAGAGAAAGTTATTATGTGTAAGAGTATCCTGAAAACAAAAACAGAGTGAATGCTTTAAGAAGAGGGAGAAAGAGAACACGCTAGTAAGTAGCAATATAAGTGAATCAGATTAAATAGTGTATTATTAAAGATTAGTAAATAAAAGAGAGAGAAAAGAGTATATTTGTTGTCTAATTATAATTGGAAGGTAAAATGATGTGTTGTTAAAATTATATATACAGAGAAAAGAAAAGATAATAATAAAATGAGGAAAGAAAATAGAATAATACTTAGAATAATACATATAGGATTAGTAAACTATTTATATTCATAATCAAGAGATTAAAACTATTAAAATTCTATAATCATTTTCTTCAAATATTTAATTATTATAAATTAATACAAGATTCAATAATGGTAAATTTTCCCTACTATACTCTAATCTTTTAAAACTTAAGCTTGAGTTTATATTTTTAAGCTAATTTTCATAACTTGATCACTTGAATCCCCTTTTATTATTTTATCCTTTTTAACTTTGACCTAGGATATTTTTGTTACTCCCCATATTTTACTTCGATTTAATTATGTACAAAAAGATAGTATAAAATAAACTAGGAATAATTAATAAATACATGTATTTTACAAGGTTATCACATTATTAATTCATTCATATATATATATATATATATATATATATATATATATATAGGTAGTCAATATTATGTGTAATATTGCTACATAATTATATATATTATGAATAAACTTAAGATTTCTTTTAGGAAAATTAGTTAACAATAAAGACGATAAAGGAGATAGGTAGGTTTTTACCCTCATATCTAGTATACATCCCTTTTTTGCTTTGAGCTACTACCTAGTCAACACAAATATTAGCATTACAACTAACAAAATTAAAAACACAAGACACCAAAATGTTTTAAGAAAAGAAATATCATTTATAAATGCTTGAATCCCCTAACAAGATGATCCAGAGAGGAAAGCTTAATGAAGAATCAGAGAATCAACTTCCCTAATAATCTTAGAACGGTCTCTTTCATATACAAAAAGAATACCTTCTAATGTTGTAAACGCTTTAGCTACAATAGCACTATGGACCTAAATTTCTCTTGCTAAATCCTACAGTAAAAACCACCTTTGCAATAACCTTAATGCCCGTTCTATCATCATCTTTGTACCATGCACAATTTACATCAATTTTAATCCATTCTTCTTGAGGGGGACTCTAAGAAAGAGGCACTCGATTAACATGCAAATTGTATGATGATGCTTGAAAGAAAAAATTGTGACAAACTCATATTGATGAGCTCTAATTAAAGTAATTACAAATCTGAGATCTAGCATCATGTTATTGAAAACATTATGACATCTATGCTTTTAAATATGAAATAAACTATTGCAAATCAAAGCCATCATCAACTTAGGTTCCCTATGTTCCCTATTTTGTTTAAACATAGGATTATAGACGTCCACCTGCCATCTATCAAAGGAGTTAACAATAATCTTATTCACCTACCAACTGAATATTTGAAACCTTACCACAACAATCCATCCACAGCATAAAATAATATGTTCAACAAATTCCTCTTTACCACAAAATACACATAGAGGGTTACCAATAATTTTCCTTTTAAATAAATTATTGTTGTTACTAATAGAATTACTACAACACCTCTACAAAAGATGTTTGAATTTAGGCATGCAATCAAATGACCAAACAAGATTCCACATATTAGAAGAACACTTATGAGAAGAACAAAGTCTATTAAGACAATTTGTATTCCTTTCCATAGTCAACATTTTATATTCACTTTTAATGAGTATTCACCATTTAAATCTAAAGGCTACACCAATCTATCACCCTTACTGTACATACTTAAGGGTATTTTAAGAATTTCACTTGCATTCTCTTAGTTAAACCATGAAAGAATTTTTCGATTATTCCAAGTACCATTGCCCTAGTTAACAATCTCTTGAACCCTGCAATTAGAAGCAAGTTGATCATTAGAGATACAAGTACGAATTTGGTTATAACAAGTGTAAACCCAAGGTTCTTTCAAACATTTAATTAATTTTCTATTGCTCACTTGCCACACCACCTTTTCCTTAATAACCTCTCTTCCTCTCATGATATTACTCCAAATCCATGAAGGACCACTTCCTTTCTTAGCATAAAAAAAAATTACACCTTGGAAAAAATATACTTTTCAAAGTTGTCATCCATAAGGATTTAAGGTTCTTTAAAATCCTCCAAGCTAACTTTCTTAATAGGGCATCATTGAAAACTTCTAAATACCTAAACCCAATGCCACTTTTGCACTTCGAAAGTTGTAAATCATTCCATTTTTTCCAATGCACTCTCCTTTCCTCCCTAACTCTACCCTACCAAAATTGACTAGTCATCGATGACACTCCTTGCAAAATTTAAAAACCAACATAGAGTACGTTGGAATTTCATAAACAATAGATTTTATCATAACCTCTTTGCTTCAATAATACAATAAGGTGCTCCTCTAACCTTGAAGTTTACCTATAATTTTTCTCTTAATTATCTTAAGAGTTGTAGATTTAGATCTTCGCCACATAGTAGGGATGCCCAAGTAATTCCTTAGACTAGATGTAGCCGAAATATTCAACAAGCTGCACACTTTCCTTATCACGTCTTCATTAGTAATACGATTAAAAAATAAGCAAGTCTTTTGAAAATTAACAGGTTGCCCAAAAGCTAAGCAAAAATCCTTAAGCATTCTTTTTAACATAAAGACATTAGATAAATTTGTTTTTGGCAAAGAACAAAGGATTGTCAACAAAGAGAACATGTGTAAGCTGAAAGCTAGCCCTTCTAATTCTTAACCCTTTGAATAATTCATAATCATACAGGAGAGAACGTCAAAAACTAAAATAAATAAGGGGATAATGGGTTCCCTTACCTTATTCCTCTTGTTGGATGCAACTTCCCTATTCTCTTACCATTCAAAACTAGATTGTATCACATAGATTTCATGTACATCATGACCCAATTAATCCATCGAACATCAAAACCGATCTTAAATAAAATATGTTCCAAAAACTGGCAATTAACTCTATCATAGGCCTTAAACTTGTCCACTTTAGTATCACAAAAAGATTTCTTAATTCTTCTTTTTAATTTAAGGAAGTGAAACACCTTAAGGGCATTAACCACATTGTCCTAAATAAGGCAATCATAAATAAAGGCATTTTGGAAAGGATTGACCAAATGATTAAGAAAGGGTTTCAATCAGTTTGCCAAGACCTTAGTTAGAATTTTAACACAGAAATTACATAAATCGATGGCCTAAACTAATTTAAAGTTTGAGGATTACTGAACTTAGGAATTAAAATTAAATCAATTTCATTAAGACTCAGAGGAAGAATACCTATTTCAAAGAAAGTACTGATGGCTTTACACATCGAAGATCCCACTATCCTCCAGAAGGATTAGAAGGAAGCACTAGTAAATCTATGTGGTCTTGAAGCCTTGTTGAAACCAAGCTAAAAGGCTGCCTCTTTGATTTCCTCCGTTGTCACAAGTTTGACCAACGAATCATTAATCTTTGGCGTTACTAAACTAAGTAATTGCTCAAGCTCCTCATCAATTTTATCAATAGATTCAGTGGTGTAAACTTCTTGAAAAAGGCAAACAAAAGCATGATCCATCTTTTCTCTTCCGTTAATCCAAACTCCATCTTCATTTTTAATTTTGCTTGCCTTGTTTCTTGCTCAATGATTCATAGTAGTTCTATGAAAGAACTTGGTATTACAATCTCTCTGACTCAACCAATTAATATGGGATCTTTGTTTCCAGTATAATTCCTCATTATCCAAAGCCCTTTCTAACTCCATTAATAGCTTTTCTTCTTTGTCATTGTGAAATTCTAGCCTTCTATTCCGTAATTCAGCTGACAACCTTTCAAATTCTTTACTGAAGTTTGGAATATTGCTTTTACTCTAATGAATCAAGTCCCTCTTACATTTACACAAAGAGTCGGTTAAAGCCTAAAAGTCATTAGACTCTGTTGAGAACTTCCATGTGTTTTGACAACCTCATGATATAACCACGTCTGATTAAATTTGAAAAGCCTTTGACTTTGTTGCTTTAGCCTATCCAATGAAAGCAGCAAAGGTGAAAGATCGGAACTATTTGTAGGAAGTACTGTAACAATTAGTGTTTGGTAATTACGTCTACCAAAGTTCATTGATCAAGCCATGATCCAATCTTTCTTTAACCTTTAATGTTCCTTTTCTCTAATTATTTCACGTAAACTCATGACCGCAGAAACCCAAATCCATAAGTTGTGCTTCAATTACAATATTATTAAAAGCTTCTACCTATCTCCATTTGCCTCCTGACTTTTCACTCTGGCACATAATCTCACTCCAATCACCCGCATACAGCCAAGGAGTATTCATAGACTTAGCCATTCCAGTATCTCCACATTGATAGAATCTAACCACCATAATGCCAGGCCTCCTGACAACCCCAAGGGTTCCACATAAACCGAATGACTGAACTGGCAATGTCTTCTAATAACCTCCATATATTCACTAGAGTTCTTGGTCTCCATCAAGAAGACAAGAGAAGGCCGATTTTTCTGAATAGCCCGTTTCAAACCTTTAACTGCCGGTGTTCGACCTAAACCTCGACAGTTCCACACAATAGAATCATGGCGCCAAGGTGGCTTTTTTCGGGCAAGCCATCACAGCCTTCATCAGAAACTTCAGAAGCTACAACATTCAAATCGAAACATCTCTTCTCAAAATTTATTTTCTTCCTCGTTGACTTCTTAGTCGCAATATGAGCACTCAATCTTCTAGTAATAGTCCTCCTCGTCAACTTATGAGCGTGAATCTCTTCTTCGACTACCTCCTTCAAATGCTTTGTCAAAAATATTTCCGTTTCTTCAAGAGAATCTCCAAGAAGAGACCATATAAGCATACTTTTTCTTTTGTACCCCGCAACACCACAAAAGAGAAGGGGGAGAAATCAATTGTCATCCTTTATTTCATCTGAACCTATATAATGAAATTGGTACTTACTTTTTTTCCCATTAGTAACAAATATGTAGATGCTCTCTTTTATGGATTCATGCCATTTTTTTTTTTTTAATTATGGTTTATTTGTAATTATTTTTTTCCAGTTATTCTTGAATTTATTTTATGCCACTCCACCGGTCCACAGTTATTCCTCGCATTTTACTTTCATTAAGTTATGCACATAAATATAATAAAAATAAATTAGCAATAACAATTGAAGACTAAACTGATTCTATAAAGCCATTATTAATTTACTCCTATACGTATTTTCCATTTAAATATATAGAAGTATGTCATGTACGGCTCATTTAATACGTTTTTCATGAGATATGAAGTGAGTACTATTAGTCCCGTACAATTTTT